>BDDA01000020.1:18493-95597 GCA_001662385.1 Chlamydomonas asymmetrica | reverse complement strand
AAAGGCCCCCCCCCCCCCTCGGGCGTCAGTCCTTGTAGTGCGCGTGTATCATCCGCAGGTTACAGTGTGCCGGTATGTCAGTTTGTCAGGCGATCTGTATGCGCAGTTTTGCACGTATGCTGTTTGCGTGGGCCACAGCGCTACAGCACTTCTCACAGTGTCGCTCAGTGCGCTGGGTGTGCCGACCTGCGCATCCACAACAAACACCTCTTAACCCGTTTCGATGGTCAACACTCGAGACCTCGAGAGTGATGCGCGTCGCCGTGTGTGCCCATCGTGCTTACTTAGGGGAGGCACAGAACATGCCCCGTGCATGCTTGTACTGGATGCATGACCCTGCTAGGTTGCTTGCACATGCCACGATCCTCAGACATTCAGCCTCAACAGACGGCGTTCGGCACAGCTTGGGGGGATAACAATGCGCATTGCCAGCTTCAGAGCCCAGTATAGCGGCGTAGGCATTTCAGCATTTGCAGCCTCGTCTTACACATGGCAGACTGCTGGTGTGAAAGCAGGCCAGCCAGCAAAAGCATGACAGCTCCCCGTGTTTGTCAAGGCAAGGCAAGGCTGCGCAGGAAAGCGTCAGCTGCCTGCAAAATCCGGATGACGTGTGGGCTGTGCTGCCTGTACGTATGAATGAAAGGGTCATCCGAATCGCCGCCACGCATGGCATGCGACATAAACATCACAGTGCAGTTCTGATAACGAATTGAAAGGGATCGACCCACAAGTGCTGTTGGTGCACAGGGTGGGGCAGGGGGTACAGCAGAAGAACCCCTGACACCATACGATAAGATGCAGCGCACAACCGAGGGAAAATGTGGGGTGGTGTTTATAGCTGTGGAGGACAGGTAAGACAGCGGTGCAGGCTAAGCAGCGTGACCTGCCGTTGCTGCACACCACTCCCGCATGCTGGCACACACTGGCGGCCAGCGGCCGTCGCTGTGCTGACCGCGCAACGCAAAAGCAACCCGAGCCTCCATCACTCTGCGCCCTCCAACCACAGTGTTGACTGGTGCTCAACGCACACTCATTACCATGCAGTACACACGTTTCGCCAAAGACCGCCACTGGGCGCAGCAAGCAAAGCATGGCCGGCCTGCATGGCGCCAGAAGGCCGATCAGCGTATACCCACACCACACCAGTGACGTGGTAGGAGCCGTGACCAACTCGCAACACAGGAGCGAGGTTGCAACACAACAGCATGCCTCCACACACTCATTGCGTGCACGCAACACACGTAAACGTTCAACGTAGCGCTTGCAGAGTAGGTGGGAGACCGCCTGCACATCCCCATCGCACGCATGCAGTGCGCCCACCGCGTGTGTTCGAGTGTGACACATCGTAAACGCCAGCAGGCCTGTGGCGCCGCACCGCTGCAGGTGAATGAAATGCAACTGCTGCGTGGCCCGTTGGTAGCATTGGAGAGGGCAGGGAGGCCTCCGTGCACCCGTTCAGGGGGCAGCCCGTGCCTCACCTGGGGAGGTCTTCACTACCACACTGGCACGCCCCCCACGCTGCTTGACGGTGGTGTGGGGATTCGCAGGACATTCTGCCTTCAGGTACCCAGCATGCTGGTTAAATGATGCACCGATGCTGCTGCTGCAGTGCGCAAGCTCGCTGCAGGTGCGTATTGGGCCACCTGTAGGGGTTGCTGGGGAATGGTTCATTAGGAGGGGTGTGTTTAGGTGCTGCTGCTCTGTCGTAAGCTGCCTGCAACTTATGCTGATGGGCTCGCCAGCCCTTCCAGCAACCGCTAGGGCGATTACTTGCTGGCGGCGGCGGCAGCTGGCATCTGGTACCTGAGAGGGCGCAACATTTTTGGCACAGTGACAGACGTTTGAAACATGTCGATGCACAAATGCGCATGGTTTGTTGCCCCTGTTGTAACGCGGCTGCCCACCTGCAACTACGCGTGCAGTGCAACAACCCAGTTCGCAATGCAGCCTCGTTCGCATTCAGGTGCTGCACGCTGCTCACACAAGGCTGCATTCATGCATGCAACATGTGCATGCATGTCATGATCGATTGGGTTAATGTCATCCATTCATTGATTGCATTCAGCAGCCTCAACTTGCTGTTTGTGGATTGGTTGGCCGCCAGCAGCGTCACCACATGCTTGTGCTTGTGCATGTGCAATTGTGCACATGGGTGCTGTCTGCCGCCGCACCTGTCGGGCTTGCCCAGCACCTTCTGCTCAAAGACTTCGCGCAGGATGGCGAAGCCCAGCGGCAGCGCGACGTGCGGCTGCAGGAAGTACGTCTTGGGGCGCATGTTGGTCATGATTTCCGCCCACTTGGACATCATGGCGTCGCCCTTGCGCTGCATCTCGCTCGCCATGGCGTCCAGCAGGATGGGGTACCTGCAGCGCCAAGCACAGGATGAACGCACTTGTTAGGTGAGATGTTGCGTTGACGCACAGGTTCTGCCTGCGACATTGCCCTGGTGTGTGAGCGGCTGTCCACGGGGCAGCAACGCAAAGCCGTGCGGGCGCGACTGAACATCTTGGGACGACGTGGACTGCATGCGCCGGCGCAAACACCCTGCTGCTGAGTTTTCCCAGCCCTGCTCCAGCGCATGCGGTTGTCCTGTGGTGCCCTGGTGCAGGGGCTGACGGAGCATATGCATAAGCACCGCCAAGCCCAGCAAGCAACCCACTGTGCTGGTAGCCTGAGCTGTCCCGCACTTCCGCTCCATGCAAGCCTCACTCCACATGCTCCATGCACGCCCGCGCTGTCCCACTGTCCCGAGTGATGGAGTGAGATGAGGGATCAGGCGGGGCGGGGAATGCATGCTCCCCTGTGCTGCATATGCGGCATGCACATGCATCTGGCGGCGCTCAGCCCCTGAGCAGTGGCCTACGCTCTGCCACATCTCGACCCCTGCCGCATGTGCGCCCGCTGAGGTTCGTGTGCATTTACGCCTGCTATGGACATGGAGTGCATCCCTGCATGCGCGTGCACCTGCAGGTCCGCCTCACCGGTAGATGACCTCTGCCATTTTCTGGGAGAGGAAGAAGTCGTGGCCGTAGAGGCTGATCCACTTGCGCTCGTACTGCCTGCAGGAAGCGCGGGAGTAGTCGCCAGTCTTGCGCATGGCCAGGATGGACTCGGCGGCGGCCTTGCCGCCCATCATGGCGGTGTGGATGCCCTCGCCCGTCAGCGGGTCGATGTGGCCGGCAGCGTCGCCTGCACGCATGGGCACGCAGCACAGAGAGGAGCGTTGTGGTGTGGCAGCTTTGTGGTGCAGTACAATGTCCCATGCCGGTACGAGCCGCTTTTCGAATCGTGTGGATGATGCGACATGACTTCTGAGATGTTGCTCGCAGTGCAGAGGTGCGACTGACTGCTTGGCGGTGCCTGTGCTGAGTCATGTGCAGCATGCACAGCGTCTGGGCTGACAGCAGCTGGTGAGCAGCGGTTGGCCACCCGTGGGGGAAGGTGCCCAGTGCAACGCCCTGATGTCTGCTGGACTTTTACGTGCCACACACACCACTGCCGCAACGTGCATCAGTGCTGCTGCAGCACTCACCAACAATGATCAGGTGGTCGTCCACCGTGGTGCGCAGGCCCTGGCCGCCCAGGCGCAGCGACGCGGCACGCATGCGCTCGATCTTGGCGTTGGGGCCGATCGCTTTTGAAATGAAGGGATCGTGCTTGATCGCGTCGTTGTGCAGACGAGCCAGGTCAGACTCCTTCACCTCTCCGCACTGCCCGTCCTTGCCACCACAGGGAATGAGGTAGTAGCAGAAGTTCAGTTCGTCGTTGGGGTGACGGAAAATGGCGGCATAGCCCGGCAGCGACCACTTCGGGTAGAAGCAAACGCCGTCGAAATCGGTGTTGTGGGTGCCGCCCTCGATGAATGCACGGGAGCAGACACCCTTGGGTGCCTCTGTGCAGTAGCCCAGCTTGGTGGCCAGGCGCGAGGTGGCGCCATCAGCGCATACGAGCAGGCGGCCCTTGACTGCCTGCTTTCCGGCGGACGTGACGGTCCAGAGGCCGGTAGACTTGTCGAACTGAGCATCAGTGACCTCAAAGCCCTCCTTCAAGTCAGCGCCAGCACGCTGGGCACAGCGAGCTACACGCACGTCCAGGTTGATGCGCTTGACTGCGCAGCAAGCGGCCTCGCCCAGCTTCTCCTTTGAAACGCCGATGTAAGAGATGCCCGAAGGGGCAACAAAGCCACCAGCATCAGCAAAGTGAGCCTCGTTGTTTGCAATGAGCTCCTGCAGCACGCCTGCGGGGGTGCAACAGGCAAAAAAGCACGTTAAAGGCAGGTGAGTGAGTGAAGCTCGATGCACGATGATGCGATGATGATGCAGGGGTACAAGAAGCCGTATCAGGGCAGGGTCAATACAAGCAGGCTAACAAGGGTCAGTGCTCACCCATGTCCTCCAGGATGCGAATGGCCGGGGTGCATACTGCATCACCACAGTACTTGTCGCGAGGGAAGGTCTCCTTGTCGAGGACCGCCACCCTAGCACCGCCCTTGGACAGGTAATGCGCGCAAACCGAGCCAGAGGGACCAGCACCCACGATCACCACATCGTAAGCATCGGCGGGCAGGGTGTTGGGCGGGTAAGGACCGGAGGAAGGCACAGCGTTGGCAGCCCTTCGCCAGGCATACGCAGCCAGGAGGGCCGCGGTCGTGGCCCCGGCCGCGATAGCCACCGTTTGCTTATTCTGCTCCACATACTCAGTAGCACGCTCGACTGCCTTCTGGATCGTTGCCATTTTGCCTGCAAAAAGCGCGGACAAAACGAATCAAACCTTGCACAAACAGGCCTCCTCACTGATGGCGCCAAAGCACTCCATCAAGCTGAAAGCGAAGCCCGCTCAACAGCGCTGGCCATTTGCACGCGCTACCGCTGAAGGTAAACTGGTGCCTGCGCAGACACGCTCTTCAGCTGGGCTGGGCTGACGGACGGTTCATTCCCAAGTCAAAAGCTTGCAAACATGTTGAAAGAAACGCTTGCGGGACAAACCGCACCTGGGACTACAAGCAGGCTGCAGTAGAAAGACTGAGGAAGACTGATAAAGCTTGAGCAGGGTTCAATATGTCCTCAGTGCAGGCTTTCACTAACAGGCACATTCAAAGCTATGCGCTCCAGGGGCGCGGCGCTGCAAAGGACGTCTGGCAGGCGCTGGCAGGCTGGCTTACGACTGTGAGCCGTTGCTGCAACACCACCAAACCCACAGCTTGCACGCTCGTTGCCTGCTATGCCCAGGTGGTGTCACACTGATCATAGGTTCACTCCACATCCAGCTCCATGCCTGGGTACGGTGTTGCCGCCGGTCTACGCTCCACTGGTCAGAGTCGGACCTGCTTGCTCGCTCAGCTCGTGGGGCGTCAACACTGTGCCTCTATGCACGTGTTGGACGCGTGCTCGCACCTCCCAAAGCATGGATGTTGCATCGTCGTACTGCGGGTGGGGACTGGGGTGTAGCGTGTGCCCATGCGATCGGTCGCAACAACCAACAAAATCTGTTCATAGAATCCGTCCTGCTGGAGCGCGCATGACGCATGGCCGCGCAGCACGAACTGCTCGCGCATGCACCTTCACACTTTCACAGTGATAGCGCAGCGAACCTTGCAACGGCAGTGCCAACGACCGGTACAACAGGTTGCGACCGCTTGCACTTCAGGAGTTCAGGCACAAATTCGCATGATGCCATGCAAAGCCGCCTGCATGCTGCCCGCATCATATGCCACATCATACGACGCCAGGCAGGTCCCAAACCATACCAAAATCAGCACCAAGTGCTGAATTAAACCCGCAAAACACAGTTTGTCAAAACCACCACCAACAAATGGTGCCATTTGCGTCAAGAGTCAAGACCAACATGTTAACCAGCAAACCTGCCCCGGCTATTAATCGGCGTGTCCTGCACGGTAATGCATTGCATGCATGCATCAGTGCAGCCAAGGCAGTGCCAGTCCACACGATTGTACGGAAACGGCAAAACGTCAAAGAATGAAGCAGCAGCAGCATACAATCACACAAGCCGCCACCAGGCCGCATGGGCAGCTGTCAGTCAGTCAGGAGCTGCACCGTCCCAGCTTTGTCATGCAAGCAAGCGTGTGTTAAGGCCTAGCACAGGCAGTCAGTTGATTGGGTCATCAGTTAAGTTCGCGTACATGTGCAACACACTGGATAGCCTTTCGACCATATAAACGCTGCACGCGAATGGTTGCATGCCCCCCCGACAGAAGGGAGCGTGCAATGCCACACCAGCGGCCACAGGGCCATGGCTCATAACAATGTGAAGTTGTTGCGTTTGTTGGTCAATCGCATGAGAGTCTGTTGTTCCGAGTTTCTGGTGATATGAGTTTATGAAATGGAGCTGTTCTAAAAAATGACGAGGCCATGTCGGCCCGTGGGGAGGACGATGCAGCCGCACATTTGTATTTGAGCCTGCCGTTCGTGCTGTCACGCAGCGCCCAAAGGCATCCCAGGTCAGCGGTTACGCGTGCGTGCATGCGCATGAAATGATAGCGCCGGCGCTTTGCGACGCGCCACCGCTGTTGTTGTGGTCCGCTGCCACGCCTTGCTCGGGCAAGATCCGCAATGGAGTAGCAATGCCCGCACACTGCGCTGTTCGCGCTGTCGCAAAGCAAGAGACGCAGGTGTGCGGAAGCAAGATGAATATGGTCTGACTGTACAAGTGGAGCGCGCACGGGAGGCACAAGCCAAAGCCAAAGTATCGGTGAAAGCCGACCCTATACGGTATGTAAGTAATGTAACCCAAGAAGTATCACCCAGGATGTCCCCCCGGACCACACACACCGCACACCGGCCCCAAAACCGCATCACACAAAAGTTCCACCATAACCGCATCAACCAGGTCCCCACATGCAGCAAGACTACATAGTTCAGGTATTCGAGCCCCTTGACGTCGTCGTATGCACAAGGCGTGGTCATGCGCGCGGCACGCACATGAAGGCGTTGACCGCTGAGCCCCGGTGCCGCACCGTGCGCTTGCCATACACCACCATTTCCGCGGGGGCGTCAGGGCCCGCCAGCAGCACCACCGGCCCCTGCGGCGGCAGGAAGCTCTCTCCCGCACCGCCGCCGTGCTGCTGCTGCTCATGCTGCTGCTGAGCCGGCGCCTGGTCGTGTGCAAGCCTAGGCAATGGCGCCGATCCGCCTGCACCTCCCTGCGCCGACGCTGTCGCAAACGCCGAGCCCCTCATGTGGCTGCCGCGCTGCAGCATAGGTGACGAGCATCTTGTCAACCCGCGTGCTCCAATGCCTGCGACGCTGTTCGCCCCCATCATCTCCCCACTGGTTCCTGCCGCCACTGCTGCCCCGGGCGATCCCAGGAGGCCACTCGGCAGCGTTAGGCTGCCAGCGCTCCGCGCCGTTGGCAGCTGCGACATCCGTTGCTGGTGCTGCAAGTGCATGCGGGGACTGGCCGATCCACCCGGCGTTGCACTACCAAACGGCAGCGCAGCGCCTGCCACCGCACCTCCTGCGCCTGCAGCTGTGGCTGCAGCGGCCAGCTCTGCCATTTCTGCGCAGAGCTTGGCCATGGAGGGGTCACCAAGGATAAGCGACGCCGTCCCTGGCCGGCCCGCATGCACGCCGAGCGAAGGCCAGCTCTGCTGCGTGGCTAGGCTGCCGTGGTGCATGCCTCCGCTCGCCCTCATGCCACCCGTATTCCCTGGCTCTGGCTGCATCGCGGCGGCCTCTGCGGCAAGCTGCTGCTGCTGCTGTGGGTACGGCCGCGCCAAAGGCGCATCTCCCTCAGCATGCGTGATCTCTGCATGGCTACCGAAGCGCCCTGGAAGCGTTCCTCCTGCTGCTGCTGCTTCCCCGCTGCCACCACCCCCAGCACTACCGCCACCGGCGCTGGCGGCAACGTCCGTGCGGCTGCGCACGCCGCGCAACGTCATCACGGTGTGGGAAGGCGTGGGGCTGAGCGACGCTCCCGACACCCTCCCTTTCTGCAACAGCGTTGCGTTGGTGGCATCCGTGGCAGTAGCCATGTAAGATCCTGACGCTGGTGACGTGGACAACGTGTCGAAACGTGACGATGCGCTCTCCGCAAGGACGCGTGAACGGTTGCTGGAGTGGAAGTGGAGCAGGCTCGCGTGCGGCGACAGCAGGCTCTGAGGGTAGCTGTCCTCTGCCAGGATAAGCTGCTCCTCATCCGCGGCTGGGGCTGCGCCAAGCGCTTCGCCTGCGCAGGCTGCTGCGGGCACGCTGGCTGGGGCGTGCAGGTCGGTCGCAGGCTGCAGCTGCGGTGGTGGGGATACAGCATCAGGCATTTCAACTGGATCTGTTGCAAGCCTCAGCCACGGCAGTGCCTGTCGGCTGGCCATGCCTGCCATGATGGCAGCACCGCCCCCTGCCTCGCTTGCCGTTTGTTCCTTGGCCTCCTGTGGCGAGTGCACATGTGACCCGGTCTGCCTGAACAGAAATATGGCTGCTCCTGGTGCCGCGTCTGCCATGTTCGCGTCTGCTACTTGCAGCAATGAAGCAGCAACGCCTGCCAGTTGATTAGCATCGCCGAGGGCCTCTCGAGGCATCGCTGTGCCCGCAGCCGAGCCTTCCAAAGCGGTGCCTCGTGGCGCCTCAGGTGTGGCTACATGCTGAGCGGCCCCGCTCGCCACCACGTAGCTGGCGGCGTGGCTATCGGTGGTCGTCGGCCGGCTGCTGCTGCCAGCGCTGCCTTGCACACCCCAGCCGGAGAACGTCCCGAACTTTGCCAGGTGGCGCTCGTCCGTCTCCCCCATGATGGGGCTATCAGCTGCAGCGGGTGACTGCGGTTCCACGCTAGCGCCTAGCGGGCCGGTTGCCCAGCCGCCATGCTGCTGCTGCTGCAGATAACGGCGCGGCGTATCGACATCCTCCTGTTGGGCGGCCGCGTCCACCGCTGACGAAGCACGCCAGGCTTCTGCGTTTTGAATTCTGCCATGCGTAGGCAAGCCCGACTCGCCCTGATCGCCTGTGGCGCCTAGCACAGCGCTGCCGCAAGCGTCCTCCTCTCCGTCCTCCTCGGCAATGGGCTCGTCCCGCAGCGGGCCGCTGGGTGCCGCCATCGCCGCCGAGGCGCTGCCGGGCTCAACGACGCAGGCGCTGTGCGTGGTAGGTACCGCCAGGCTCATGCTAGGGGTGGCACGATCTGGCAAGCCGGGGGTGGAATGGTAAGGCCGCCCAAACGCTGAGGCCTGTAGTACAGGCAGCCAACGCGCAGCAACAACAATGGTCTGGCCGTAACATGCAGCACATTACGGTATAGCGGACGTTGCAAGTGTCAACACTTTGGTGCCGCACGAGGAAGCAGTTGGGACCGATAAGTATAACAAAGTGTGCAGCCGCTGCTACCGGGTTCCGCTCAATATCTGTTGAACAGTGCACGTAAATCGGACCCCTCTTGGTTATGAACACTCACCGGAACCATCACCATGGTCATGGCATCCATGCGGGGGCTGAGCGTGCCCATGATGTCAATCTCATCGTCCTTGGCCACCCCGCCGCTCCCGGTGGCTACGCGCAGCAAACCGCTGACGGTGCCGCCACCAGCAGCAGCACCACCGCCGCCGCCGCCGCCGCTGCTGCGATACCTGCGAGAGTTGCGTAAGAAGGCGCGCGGGCTGTACTTATGGTGGTGTCCCGCTGCCGCAGGCCGTGCTTCGTTGTCGCCAGAAGCTGCCTCCCGACCCAACGTTCGGCGCAGGCCGAGGCGTTTAAGGCTGCTCAGCGGGCTGGTGGGTGCACCAGCGGACGTGGACATGGCTGCTGGCGCCAGAATGCCCCCGCGTGCAGGTGAAGCAGGCCCAGGCGAGCCGCTGCCGGACGTGCTGGCTGGCTCTGCAAACACGGAGGGAGGTACGCCTGCGAACGGCGATGCCCAGCGCGACTCGCTCCCGTGAGCGTACGACGCCGCGCCACCGTCAGCGGCAGCAGTTGCACCGCCGTGGGTCCCAGCAGCAGCAGGCGCCACATCGATCGCTATCATGGCCACGCCGCCTGAGTTCGGCCGGCCTCCTGAAGCACCTTGTGAGTGTGAGGGCGCGGATGGTGGCGGCTGGGCCGACGGCCCCTCCAGTCCTGAGCCGGGCGCAAACGCAGCAACCGCCGCTGCAAACAGGCGACGGATTCCGGAGAAGGGGACAGGCACGCGCTGCGCTGCCGAGGTGTCGCCCTCCAAGCCAGCACTCACGCTGCGGTAAACCGGTGGTCTACCCGCAGCGCCATGTGCAGCTTCCACGGTGGCAGCTGCTCCAGGCACTGACAAAGTGCCCGGTGCCAAAGGAGACGCACCGCCCATACCCGAGCAGCCATCCGCCGACCGGAGCATCCGCTGCGCCAGCATGCCACGGTTGCCGGAGAACATCGCCGCGACCAGGGCCTGCCTCCTATGCGGCCCCTGACCCGCGTGCGGCGACGCCAGCCACATGGGCGAGCCCGCTGTCACTGCCTCAGATGTTGCCAGCGTGGCAGTGGAGGTGTTGCAGGGCGGGCCGTCCGCGCTGTCGCCGACGCGATCGCCGCTGTGTTGGCTGGACGAGCCCTCCGCCTCTCCGATCACCGCCAGCCCAGGCCCGTCGGGCACGCTATGCCCCAGAGGCGTCTGCGGCCCCAGCGTGGAGAGCGAGCCGGGCTGCCAGGCCAGCGGGCCGCTGTGGTGCGCCGCCGCTGCGGTGGCTGCGACCGCGCCTGACGCGGTGGCGGCGGCGCTTTCACCGGCGGTGGTGGCGCAGTCGTTCATGAGGGCTGCCAGGCCCGCAGGCCCGCACACCTGCTCCATAGCTTCCTCGCTCAACAGCAGCTGCGTCACGCACAAGGCAAACGCGGACAGGCACTTACAGGGTTAATATGGGTAAGAGGGCCAGCCCGGGGGCCAGCATTGGTGATGAAAACATCATACCTCCCAGTTGTGCCATGCGGTGAGGCGAAATGCAAGCATGCACCCTCAGAGCAGCATCCGGCAATTGGCAGCCTCATCTGCAACACCTCAGCAACACGAGCAGCGGTGGTGCTGTACCATGTACTAGGCACAACACTGTTGGATTGCTTACCGTGCCGGGCTCTGTGCAGGCTGCAAGCGAGCGGCTCCTCAGCACGGGCACGCCAGCGTACTGGATGCGGCCGCCCAGCGTCAGCTTGGCCTTGACGGCGCCCCAGTCGATGCCCACGCGCAGCTGCAAGCCCTCTAGCAGCGCCAGCGTTGACTGCAACAGCGCAAGGCAAGCACGCATGCATGGGGGGGCGCGGTCACTACCACCCAAGCGAGAAGCCGTGGAGGTAGGCGCCAGGTAGGCGCCAGGTAGCAAGACGCAAGACAACCCACAGGTGGTTGACTTTACATCACTTGGCCGATCAGGCCATAAAATGATGAGGGCAGTCAGCAATCATGAAGATCATCAACCCTGCAGAGTGCTACCCATCCGCCTGCATGCAATGCACATACGGTCAGCAGGGCAGCATGTCACTCACCATGGCCTGCATGGTGGTCTCGGGCTCTCCGCCGTCCGCACGCCGCCCCGAGCGCGCCGTGCGTGGCGTGTCGGACGACGCGCCCCCATGCAGCGCCCCCGCCGGGCGGCCCATGGAGCCGTCCCCTGCACCTCCGATACCAGCACTGTCTGCTCCTGCGCCTGCTGCTGCTGCAGGGTGGATTGGCACTCTCGGTGAGGATCCGTGAGGCGGCGATACTGAGGTGGGTTGTGGCAGGCTGCGGCCCGCCAGCAGCTGCGCCACGAGCTGGTTGCGGCTGGTGGTCTGCTGCAGGCGCAGCTCCGCGCCCAGCCTCAGCGCCCAGGCGGCCGCGCTCTCGGCGCTGCTGAACACCGCCTGCAGCGTGCCGGGTGACGCCGGCACCATGTAGCCGCTGTGCACGCGCGCCAGCTTCAGCGCCATGCCTGCACAGTTGAATGGCAAGGCGGTTACCGTGCGGGCTTGTTGGCAAGTGGTGCGAGCAGGCAGCCAATGCGGCCCAGTGACGGGTCAACCCCAACTCCAGGTTCATGGCTTGCATGGATATGGTGATCGGTCGTTAGGGAGATTAAAGGTGTCGTTAAACGACTGCCAATGTACAGCACACCGTCAGCGGTGTGGCTCACCTGCCAGGACGTCCAGTGAGCCGCATGCGGCCTCAAGCCCCCACGACATCAGATGCTCGCTGCCCACGACCTCCGCAGACACCACCGCCACTCCGCCCACAGGCGCGTCCAGCACAGGCGGCACCAGCGTGTCCTTGGCGCGCGGCGGGCCCAGCAGCACGGCGCGAGGCAGCAAGCCGCGCGGGTATGCGCTGAGAACTTGGACCTGAGTTCCAGAGATCCACAAGCATACACACACACATACACAAGCGTAACTTGTAATGGCAGCGGACGCCGCAAGGTTGGCAAGAAAGCTGTACCCCACAACCCTGCAAACCGGAGCACCAACCAGGTTTGTTTGCGCAATCACCACCCGTGTTGCTCTTACGTGGCGCGGCTGGTCCTTGAAGAGGTGGGAGCCATAGTGCAGCAGCACGCAGCTGCCGTCCTCCCATATCTCGCGCGGCATGGCGGTGAAGGTGCCCATGCCCAGCATAATCTGCCCGCCGTGCCCCGCGTCGCTGATTGCTTTGGCCATGCTGAGGCAGGGGCCGCTGAACGTGACCCGCTTGGATGCCTGCGCAGTGCAGCGTGGGGCCACAGACGCAGCACAATCAACACCTTCCTCTTGAGCTTCTAGAGGGCAAAGCGCAGACCAAAACTGCACAAGGGCGCCTGTAGCCCCAGACTATTGGTTGTATTGGAGTTGCATGCGCGGCCAGCAAAGTAACGGCTGTGATCAGCTGCTGCTGCCGTCAGCACACCACCCACCTGGTTATAAGACACCTCTGATGCCGAGAAGATGCCAGTAGCCATTCCCATCCTCACACGCAGGCCTCGAAACAGCACCACAGTCGAGACCGGCCCACCGCTGTTGCTGCTGCGCGTGTGAGACCCCGTGGCAAGGCCATAGTTGCTGGCGGATAGCCCAAACGAAACTATGGATGAGGTCCGGCCCGCAGATATCCGACCGTCCGCAGCCGCGTCACCCGGCTGGCTGGCCAGGCGGTGCCACACGGGTGCGGATGCGCGCATGAAACCGCGCACGCCCGTGCCAGCAACAGGTGGCTGCTGGTGCTGGTACTGTCCCGTGTGCACGTGCAGCTGGGGAAAGACCTCCGCTGCTGAAGGGGCCGACGCGCTTGCGGTGGAGGCAAAGGCCGGCGTCAGGCCGGATGACACCAGGGCCGAGCTGCTAGACTGCCACGACGCACGCTCCTGCTGACCGTCTTGGCTGCCATGCGGCAAACGCGACGCTCCACGCACAAGCCCGCTGCTCATTGTTTCCCTTCCAGCATACACGCCTGCGGGCAGGTGCTGCTGTCGATGATGCACGCCGCTTGCCATGCGTGGCATCGTGTGCGACCCAGACAGCGGTGCAGGGGCGCAGCTCGTCGACACCACCGATGCTCGGGAGTTTCGCTCGTGGCTACCCGTGTTGCTGCCGGGCAACGCCATGCACGCAGCTGCATCCGCAGCATCCTCGGCCACACGCGCCATGCTGGACCCGAGCCCTGCCCACGCGCGAGGGGAGAGGCTGGCTTGCAGCGAGTCCGCGCCTAGCCCAGGGCTGGCGCCTGCGCTCGCCACGCCCTCCGCAGGAGCGCACATGCCTACCGGCATCAGCTGCAGGCAGAACGCTAGCACGTCGCCGTAGCACCGGCAGGACGGATCAGGCACCGGGATCTCGATGTTGACCATTTGCGCATAGCGCGCAAGCGGGCTGAGGATGGATGCTCCGGAGCAGAGGCTGGGCGGGGACTGCTGCGGTTCTGGGACATCTGGTGCCAAGCTTTGCTGGAATCGCATCGCGCCGCCAGTCGGGGTCCCATCCGTGCTCCTCGTGCGCCGAGCGTGCATCGTTTCGTTGCTAAACGCAGGTTCCACGGCCTGGCCGGCTGCAGCGTTGCCGTGCGCAATGCCGGTGTCGCTGGTGGTGTTGGAGGCGGTCGCAGCCCCCTCGCTGTTGACGGCACCGCCAGCCGTGCCGTCAGCAACAGCAGCAGCGGAGGCGGCGTTGGTGCCGCCGCCGCTTCTGCTGGCGCCGCCGCCACCGAACAGCAGCGTGAGGGTGGCAAGCAGCTTGTTGGACGCGACCCTGCGCAGGGCGCCGCTGCCCCTGCCTGGAGAGGGAGATCCCCGCTTCATCCTCCCAGAGGAACCGCTGCTGAGGCGCAGGTGGGGCGGCGCTGCGGACAGCGGGGGTGCTTGCGAGTGATGCGACAGGTTGCTGCCACCGCCGACCCCAGTTTCACCCGCCGCCCCCGACATGCTGATCTCCTCCCCGGGGGCAGCTGATAGGGTCGTTGCTGTCAGCAACCCCATTGACGTTGCATCCACGCCTCTTCCGGCCCCGCCCACTGAGCCATAGGCGGCAGCGAAAGCGGCAGCGGCAAGGCTGGCGACTGATCCAATCGAACCCACGGAGGCCCTACGAGAACGTCGTGGTGGTGAGTGCAGCGTGGCGATGCTGGTGGAGGCCCCAGCGTCCGCAAGGGCCATGGCGCCTGCCGCCGCCATGATGGCCTCACCCCGGGGGCTTCTGGGCACGCCGAGGGGGCGGCGGTTCGCCAGCGGCGCTGCGCGCGGGCTGCACGTGTCGTGCGCGGTTGCCAGCGGACTGGACAGCCCCCCGCCCTCACCCAACAACAAGCCCATGCTGGGCACGACGAGCTCCAGGGTAGGGTAGCGTGAGCTGTAATGCGAAGCGCGGCCGGAGGATGGCAGCGTGGCAGCGCTGACCATGCTGCTGCCGCCGCTGAGCAGCGCGGTCGCGGCGACGCCTGCAACGAGGGCGGAGGCGGAGGATGGCCCGGGGGCGTCGGCTTCCCTCGTGAGGTGCTGCTGCTGCTGCTGCTGCTGCTGCTGCTGCTGCTGGCGTGCCTGCAGCGCTAGTGCAGCCAGGAGCGCCTCGCTGCTGCTCCTGGCTGAGCAGCCGGACGCGCGATCCCCAGCCACCGCCGCTGCCGCAAGTCCATTGCCCCGTTCCCCATTCCCGGGCTCAGTGAAGGAGGGCGAGGACCCGCTCGCGGGGGCCGCCGCCTGCTGCATCCCCGTCTGCGAGGTCTGTGAGATGTGCACCAGCGAGGCTAGCAGCGAGCCCAGGTAGCGGCGCTGCGATGACGATGTCCCGCTGCTGCGCTCGCGCGTGACGGGCACGCTGCTGCGCTCCGACGCACCGCCGTCGTTGCCGCCGCCGCCGCCGCCGTCGCCGCCTCGCCCGGCGTACCCATACCCACTGGCGGACCACAAACTGCGGTGGCTCTGCTGCGAGTGGCGGCTGTGGCTGCTGGTGCGCTCACGCTCGCCTGGCTCCTGCTCGCCCAGCCGGACCCGGCCAGTCACCGCCTCCAGGGCGTGGCTCGTAGCCAGCACCGATTGCTGCCTCAGCCGCTGCTTGTCCCTGTCCTTATCCTTGTCCGCTGCACCCAGGAACGCCAGAGAGAAGCGCCTGCCTGGCAGCAGCCGCCAGGAGGACCCTTTTCGGGCGCGCGGGTTGACGTGGCGGTGTACGCTCACAGCGGCGCCACCGACTCCGCCGTCGTCCCCACGGGCGGTGCGGTGGTCAGTCATGCTCGCGCTGGCTCGGAACTGCCTGAAAGAGCCCAGTGCGGTGAAGGCCAGCAGCCCCGCGCCGCCCCGGGGCGGCGCGTGCAGCGCCTCGACTGACAGCGGCGCCGCAGACGGGCGCTGCGCGGCGCCCTCGTCAGGCCAGGGAGCCGCCTGCTGCTCCAGCTGCTCCAGCTGCTCGAGCTGCTTGATCTGCTCCATTTGCTCGCCCAGCTGCTCGCCCAGGAGGTGCTGCGCCCACGCGTCATACGCCGCCATCTGCTCAGAGTACACGCTGCTGGATCGCCGCCGGTGCGAGTGCAGGTGCGGGAGCTCGTGCTGGTGGCTGCGCATCAGCGCGGCCTCCTGCTGCAAAGCCGCCTCACGCAACACCTCCCTCGGACTCGACCCGATGCGAACAGGGCCCCGCACCACAGCACCGCCGCCGCCGCCCGTGTGAACGAGACTGGCGCTGCCTATGTTGCCGGTGCTGCGCGGTGACCTGCCGCCCGAGATAACGCCGGTGCTGCTCGGCCCGCCATGCGTGCTGGTGCTGGTGGTGTCGCTGCCTTCCTGACCCCCATTGTACGTGCCAGCTCTGGCCGCGGCCGTGGCCGCGCCTGCGCTGCTGCACCGTGCTGGGGAGGTGTTGATTCGTAGAAAGGGGGGCGGCGGCAGAAGCCGCGCTGCTGCTGCTGCTGTGCGGCTCTCAGGGCAAGATGTCCTTTCCGCAGCTGCTCGTGCGACCGGCTGCCAGCTGGCTGTGGTCGTAGGGCCACGAGCACCGGGGCTGAGCTCGCCCTGGGAGCCGCTCATCCCAAGAGCTGGCGGCCCTCGCGTACGTTGGCCAGCGTTCCCCTCGGAAGCAACCCCTTCCTGGAGAAGGGTGTTCTGCGCATCACGTTCATTGCCTAGGGTCAGAGCGTGCACACCGGCATTCTCAGCAGTCATGCTGCCAGTTGCAAGCCCAGGAAGGTGCGTGACGGTGGCAGGCGTGTTGCTCAGATGGGGTTGGTGAGGGTCTCGTGACCCTTGCAGGTCGTCTGCAGCCGGGTGCAACAGGGTGGCGTGCGCAGCGGCAGCGGATGAATCCTGTCCGTCCTGGCATGATGGTCCCTCAATGGACCTGAAACGGCTGGGGTGTGCGCCGGCACCAGACAGCCTGTACGTGGCTGCTATGAATGGCGATGAAGACGATGATAACGAAGACTCCCCCGCTGCGAAACCTGCTGGCGTGAGCTGCTCGGTTGGCACGGTGCAAATGGACGCATGATGAATGTTGTGCTCGGAAACATGGCTGAATATCGAGGCGTTCGTGTGTTGCTCGCTCAGGCGCGCCCTGCCTGCATGAAACGGCGAGGTGGGGTCCTCAGGCTCACGTTGGCCAGCAGCGCGGTGCTGCGGCAAGCCACCGCCAAGTGACGACGGCAGCGCGCTGTCAGAGGGCGAGTGCGTTGCGCTCCTCAGATACGCTGCGCTGCGGAGAGAGCCTGTGCCGCCGCCGTGAACGCCGCCAGCAGCTGGCGTCAAGCCAAGCTGCTGCTCCCCGCACGTGTGTTCGCCCTGCTTATGGAGGGGTATCGCGTCATCCACTCCAGGCCATGCGTCCATGGCGGGAGCATGATGGGTGCCGTCACGAGGGGTGTGTGGGTGCAGCTCCACAGGCAGGCTGTCGGAGCCGCCCGTTGCCAGGGTATCCGCCTCCTGCTGCACCCTGAGCGTCGCCATGGGGGACATCGCCGCCGGAGGCAGCATCACCTCAGACCCAAACGCACTCAGCGCCACCGCTGAGCCGGCAGCGGACAGGGGCAGCAGGCCGCCGCTGCTGCCCCGGGCAAAGCTCCGTGCGCGTGCTGACATCAGCGACATGGAGGAGTGAGAGGCGCCGCTGCCCTCGGTTTCATAGATGGCCTCCATGCGGGCGCGCGCAAGGCCGAGCTTGGCTTGCAGCATGCGCAGCGGCGTCAGCCCCTCATGCACCGCCGGAGCGCTCACGGGCTGCTGCTCCACGTCACTCGGAGCCCCATCTTCCAGCCCCCCTTGGTCCGATGCGCCGCCTCCGCTGCCCCTCGGCAGCCGGACTGCCTGACCCTCTGCAGCGCTAATGGCCAGGATGCTGCCTGGCGAGGTGGGCCCAAGCACCAGCGGTGACACCGGCAGGGAGCGTATTGTGCGAAGGGATTTGAATTGGTTAGCGCTGGCGCCTCCAGCGGCCGGGGCCTCGTCTCGAGAGCACCTGAGAGCTTGTGCTGGCGGCGCAAGCTGGCTGGGGCCGCCCGACCGATCCCAGGCCGTCATGTCAAGCGAGCGCCGCTGCAGGCCAACCAACGCCCCAGCCTCAACTCCGAGGCCCACATCGTTAGGCCCCGCCTCCAGCCTGGTTCCGGCAAGGCTGCTGCCGTCCCCACGCCAGCTGATTTCGGCCTCCACACTCCGTCCGGCACCGCCAGAGCGCAGCACCAGAGCTGCAGGATTGGACGCCCCTCCAGCAGCAGATTTCCCGCTGGGGCTGTACACAACCGACGGCAGCGTCGCCGCGCTGCGGCAGGCGTTCCACAGCGTGGACGCCGACGCCGACGACCGGCCGGTGAACATGGAGGAGGTCGTGCGGAGGCCAGCGGTCGCGCTCATCGCAGCCGAGTGCTGCAGCGCGAGGCTGCCGCTGCTCATCATGCCGGCCGAGCTGCGCGCGCCCCCGCCGCTGCCATTGTACACACCCCCGTTGTACGCACTGGGGTTGTACATGCTGCCGGCTCGGGCGGCGCTCGCAGACATGGGCGAGGTCAGGGAGGGCATCGAGTCGAAGGCCGAGGAGTGGCCGGGGTGGAGCACGAGGGAGCGCCGCATGCCTGCCAGGAGGCGGCCGAAGAGCGACGAGGGCTCCCCCGCAGCAGCCAGCACGCCCGAAGTCCGTGCCACCACGGTGGTGGCGTAGGGCGACTCCAGCAGCTCCTGCAGCAATCAAGAAGTTGCAGGTGCAATTTGGCGCCTGCTCCTGACACGCGTAGCGTGGAGACTGAGGCCGCCGAGCTCAGGTGCCACGCTCTGACAGCTCAGGTGCCACGCTCTGACATGATGCACCCATTCCTGCTCAGCAGCGCAGTGACCCACCTGCCAGCCTTTCACTCGTGATTGAACTAATGAACGGCATGTTGCATGTTGCATGACTAATTGATTGACTTGACGTTACTCGGCCAATCGGGCCATTTCCAACCCATGTTTCATGCCCAACATGATACCGTACATTGGTTGAAGCCCGTACCACCTCAAATCCACCAGCGACAGCCTCATGTGCATCACCCACCTGTGGCCAGGGCTGCACAAGCAGCGCGGATTGCGCGCTAGCGGCAAACATGAGCGCCTCCTCGGGAGTGTCAAACGCGAGGATGAACGAGTCGCCCTCCGTGGCGCTCTCGTAGCCGTGGTGCAGCACCATGAGCCCGCGCAGCACGCGGTGGTGCAGGCGGATGGCCTCGTCCATGACGGCAGCAGGCAGGTCCTCCCACAGCGAGGTGCTGTCGGCAATGTCCTGTGCACACAGCCCGCAGCCCAGAGTGTGGCGCAGCAAGAAGTGCAAAACCAGTCAGGATACCACACCGGCTACCAAGCATGCTGAGGTGTCGGATAGGTGTGTGTGTTATGATATGATTCACATGAGGCCGTGTGTGCGTGTAGTGTACGTTGAACGCCAAGGTGGTCACTGGTCTGCCTGCATTCTGTACTGAGGCATTGCTGCGCTGACGCTAAACATGACAGACTGATACTGTTTGCAGCCCATGAATGCACTTACTGTCACGAGCAGCGTCGTGTCGGGTCCCACGCCGGGTGCCTGCAGCTGCACCAGCATCCGCTTCTGGTGTTGCCGTGCTAGCAGCGCACGACGTACAACGAACATTCCCAGCAGCAGCAGCAGCGTGCCCAGCGGCAGCACAACCGCCAGCACCGTCGTCTGGGACTTGCTGCTAGCAGATGCGCTTGATGCAGGTGCAGGAGGTTGTGGCGAGGGGCTGACTGTGGGAGCTACGCCGCTGCCGTAGCTGTCAGCGAGGTCCTGCAGCAGCATCGCCTTCACTGCACCTGCCCCGCCTGACTGGAGCACAACCGCGTCGAACGCTGTTTTCGCGGCCGCATAGGCCTGCTTGCGGGGCTGGCCAAGCAATACGACCCGATTCACAATGTCCTGGATGATGTCCCTGCGGTGCGGTGCCAACCCCACAATCACAAACACACAGCTATGTACAGAACAAACACACATCACCGCGTGTATTTGGGTGGTCCTAAAGCATATCATCCACACCTGCAAAATGTGGCCAGACTGCAACATATGGCCAGGTCGTGCGCGCGGGGGACCCACATCAGCTTCGCACGACCATCCCTTGCAGCTGATCTGATACTCACTCACTGCCAAGACCAGTGTGACCCACATCATCATGTCCGCATCACCCAGGCCAAGCACATGCTGCATGCTGCATGATTGCCTGCCACCAATCGAACGTGTCCCGCCAGCTCATGCGCGTGGCTGACTCACCGTATGGTTGCAGCGCCAGGCATACGTGAGGCCTGGAACCAGTTCTGTGAGCTGGCCTGGAGCTGCATGGCGTCCAGATACGCGCGCGAGTCTGAGGCGTCGTAGCCTGCTGAGGTCAAGGCGTCCAGGCTGAGCTCGTTCACGTACACTGCGCCAACACCAACTGGGCACAGGCACGCCAGGCCAGGAGGCGCACACCACGCAGGGCACATACTGATGGCAGGCCAAGCACATGGCAGAGCCACCAGCTGGACAATGGCATTTACTGCTGGCGAGATGGCGCTGCAAGCCCCGTTAGTCGTCTGGCAGCATAGCAAAAGTGCGCCGCGCTAGCAACCCCCCTCCCCCCCTCTCCCTGCCCATGAAGAAGACATGACCTGTACCGCTCTCATGTATGCTATCTTGTGGCCGTACGGGCTCACACAACCCGGCGGAGGTGCGCACCTGCGGTCGGGGTCAACGCCAGTCCGCTGTGTGCTTGGCGGCCCATGAGCGCCGTCACCAGGTACATCATGGCCAGCTGCTGCGTCGCCTGGGCGCTGCCGTTGATCCCCACCAGCACTGGTTGCATGAGGGGAGCCATGTTGACCCACCGAGCCTTGCCACGCTGCACAGCAATGTGCGATTTTCGGTGACAAGTAACACACCGCAAACAAGCTTGAGGAGCACGCAGGGTCAGGTGCCAACAGAAAGCAACCAAACGCAGTGCAAACGTGTTGCAATCGATGCCACGTGGATTGAGGATGTTGTGTGCCTGTGTTCGAAGTAGGCGCTCGTCATTCGCACACCCTAACCACTTGAATAGTTGAATGCAATTGCGATGCCCACCTGATCTGGCAGGAACGCGCCACGTGCACAGCTGCTGGCGGTGCACTGCACCAGTGACTGCGTACTGCGGTCCCACACGCGGTCCGAGCCAGGGGCGCGCGCCACTCCCAGCTTGCCGCGAATCGCGCTGCGGTACGACTCGTGAGCGACCATCTGCGCCAGCAAAACGGCCACGCAAAACCGCTTGGATGCACGCGATACGGTCTCTACCTCATGAAATGTGGAATCAGCATGGGACATGCGCCCGCGAGCTTGATGGAGCGCGCGCACCTTGAACGCGGCAGAGGGTGCAAACGTCATCAAGCAGCGCCCCTGCGCATGCAGCTGCATGTAGTCCCCGCACGCCGCTGACGCAGGCAGACTGCTCACGCGCCGGAGCATGGCGAATATGTCCAACGCGTAATCCATGGCGGCTGTGGTGAACAAGGGCTGGAGGGTATCTGGGTCGATGGCGACGCCATGCGAGGGGCCGGCTGTCTGCACGACGGAGGCCAGGATGGCGGTCACCAGCCTGCCAGCTGCGCCTGGGCAACCTGCATGCCCAGGGGGTAGATTGCCACATTTGGCATGGTTACGGGTCTGTCTGCCAGGTCCTGATTCACGCCTTGTAGCGTGGCATGGTGCATCCTGTGCATGACCCGCCGTATGTCGTATGACTTGCTAATTTGGTATGCAGATCCAGGAATGTGGTGCATGAATACGGCGGGTGATCTGAACTGAACAGACAAGCGGTGCTGCGGTACTCAGAACAGCAAGCGTTATGATAGGCAACGCCTGCGCACCCTCTGCCAATCCTTCCGCGCACAACCCGAATTGTGTCACGCCATCGTTGTTCAAGTCCTGGAAGGACAGCTTGGACAGCAAACCCGCTACCTCCGACCAGGTGGTGGGAGGAGCTGTCACACCCAGCTCAGTGAACAGGTCATGCCTGCAATTTCCAACAGACACGCATCACAACAGACGCGCATCAAGTTCTTTGTGCTTTGGTTGGTGGCAGGGTGCAGCAAGGCCAGTGTGCACTCGAGTCAGCGGAGTTTCAATCCCTTACCTGAAGTACAAAGCGTGCTCTTCTGTGGACAGCGGCGCAGCTGTGACCCGCCCCGCATATGATGCGGCAAGCCGAGCCGCAGGCGACAGCTGGTCCCATGCGTAGTCATTGTCCCACACAGCAAGGGCTTCCAGGTCTAGCAAGCTTTGAGACCCAAGAGGTTGCTTGCTGAACCCTGGACTTATGTCATCGGGTGCGCTCAAAATCCAGCCGGTTACGTTAGTGGGGCGACCACCGTTCCCTTCTGCCACCAGGCTCACCTATGTGAAATTCAAACATGTGGGCAAGTAAGCCTTACTGTGTTACACTGTGAGGGCACAGACACAATCACTCAGATGCAGCGTCATGTGAGCGCGGCACAGCTCCTGTCGGTGACACGAAAGCCTTACCAGGACGCCAGTCCTGCCAGTGAAAGCTGTTACACCTTCGTGAAGCAAGGGTGCTAGCTCTTGTGGTGCCTGGAGTGCCAGCGCCTGGGGACACACCATCCACGTTCAGGGGCAGTGGACGTAAGAGTGAGTTGATAACCTAGCACGCGGATGTCCGTGCACTGGGGATGGAGAACCAGAGCTTGCTGTGGTCCAGCATTGCGTCACATAAGGGGTACATGGCCCGATACAGCACATGGACTCGCAGTCAAACATGTACAGCTCACCCATGGCCCGCCGCACCACGCTGCTCCGCCCACTACACTCAAGACGGTGTCACGGACCAAAGTGCTCCTGACAGCGGCAGTGGCCTCCCTTGAAGACGCAAGGCAGCTGTGCGGCATATACAAACCCGTGAATTGAACTTTAATCAGCAAAGGGGTGCACAAAGTCCTTCAGAACAGGGAGGACAAAGAGCCCACACAGGTTCCTCTCTGGGTCGACTCCCCCTCCCTCTGACCAACACATAAGATGGTGGGTTATGCTTGAGACCGTGAGATATATGCCACCCCATTCGTGACAAGCAACACCTGTGCAAAGCACATTGTGGCCATGCCATGGCGTAAGGATCATCGGGTCGTCAGTGAAGCATGCAGTCCTAAGCCACATGCCTGTTGTAAACAGCATCCGCCTCTTGCGAGTCCTTGTCGAAGCAAAGGCCATGTCCGCTGCGGACACAGGTGCTGTGCACTGCGAGCAGCAGCAGCAGGATGGACCCCCTCATGTGCGCGCCGATGTCTCCTCCCGCTCACTGCATCCTGTGCAAGAGTTTGTCGTGGGCATGGTGGGGCCCAATCTGAGCCCTCTTATGCAGGTACTGAGACTCCGGACCATAGGACTGCAACAGGCGCTTGACTACGCTTGGTGAGGTTGACTTTGACAGCCTGTGGACAAAGCTGCCTAGAGGATTAATAATTAGAGCAGCACAACCTCAGTGCTTAGCCGTCTCCGTCAGGGTTCTGAAGACTTGTGCTTTCAGGAGAGCTTCACATAGCATCGTTTTGTTTGAGCTCCACTTGGCGCGCGCGGTACGACTGCTCACGCCAAGGGCGCAGATATTGCGCATCTGGTGGGGCAAATGCAGGGTGAAGTCCGCTCAAAGCAAGGGATGTAAATCATAGCAAGTGTTATGGGCTGTTTCATCAGAAGCTTTCTGTTAAATGGTAGTTTTGAAGTCCAACGTTTGTGAACTCAGGTATGAAGTGGACCACTTCAGTTCGCGTCTTCACAAAAGAGACAGCCAGCAGTCTGCCACTGCAGCTTTTCGTGGGCCCAAGAGCTTCACATGGTGCAAAGATCACTGGTCAGGCCGCATCTGCAACGGCAGCGAGGCTTGTGGATCCCAACAGCCATCAGTTCGGACGCTTTCAGACCAGCGTTTGCCATAAAGAACAAGGCTGTAAACCATCGTTGTGCTAATACTGCCCTTTGGAATGTGCCTACCACCCTTGCAGTGGTAGGCACATTCCAAAGCAAGGTCCGGCCCGGTTGGGCTGATCGGGGCTGATCGGGGCTGACAGGTGGAAAAGGTACTTTGACAGGTGTGGTTATGTAAGTGCATTGGCTGCAGCGTTTCTCTTCACCAATGGTATTTACACTGCAGCGATGCAGGCCAATTCTTGGAAGTTCTGCATGAGTTGTTGCACACAGCCAGGACTCGCACCAGGCTTGTAGCCGGGGACGCCGCACACGGAGGGAGGCACAAAACTGTTGACATGCTGACGCGTACACAAGCTGCACATAGCATAACAGGACAAATTGATAACTGGTAGGTGCAGTTTGCAAGCATGCTTGGTGTTAACTGCCCATGATACGCAGCCAGCCCGCAACCACTGGTCCCCGTTGCACGCGCAGAGCCTCGGCCAAGGGAACAAACAGTTTTGGCCTTCGCGGCACCTTGCATGGAGTGGCGACGTTGATGTTGTGCCAAACAGCTGTGAAAGAGGTTTGAACTCATTTGGAGATCCTGGGTGGCCACAGCTGTCAGCGCGGCATGCACAGCGGTACGCAAATACTGCGGCAGCTCTGCTCACAGTACAAACGCGCTGCATGCGCGACGGGGCAATTCCTGATCACACATTAATACATTATGCAGTACAGCATGACACTGGCAGCAACAGAAGTGTTTATCATTGGAGCGGCTGCAGCTACTGCAGCACAGAACAGTGTGTCAACCCGTTCCTGCGGTTGAGCGCAAGCACGAGACTGCGAGCAGTGCAGCTACGGGGCATGTGTGTTCTCAGGATTCGGCAGGGAGAAATGTGTCAGGGTCAATCAGTAACAATTCATGAACACACCAAGTGTTGATACGGTAGCTGGCATTTTTGCAGCGCATGGCACGTAGCACCCTTCACAATGTCGCACAATCCGCTGTTCCCCCTCAACTCACCGCTACGGTTTATCATAGCCTGCTTGTACGAGTGGGTGCGCAACACTCATAACGCACGGTGCATGCTGTAAAGCCAACCCCATCCCCTAATGGCCTGCGAGTATTGCGAAGCCAACCGGATGTAATCCAATCAGTCAATCAATCATGGCACCTAGCGCTCTGAAGGGTGAGGTTTGAGGTCAATGGTTTGCTCCAGGGTGGCTTCAGCGAGTGGTGCATGGCATAATCAAGGACATGTGGAGCGCCATTCTCTTGCGGTTACATGGGGGCATCCGCTGTCTTCGACAATACAGCATAGCACGCCATTGCATGCAGGTCCTGTAAGAGGGATAGGGTAGGCCTTGACATCATTCAATGAAGTCGTGACCCATAACGCCGAAGCACCGCTGTTACGCCTGGATGTGCCGCCGTGTCTTGGGGTTGCTCAACGGGTTCAGCTGCACGCATGGGCTATGAATGTGGCAGATCTGAAGGGGAGTGCGGGGTGCTGTCTGCACCGGTGGCGTGAACACGGTCCATACCCTTGGGGCAGCGATGCAGCGCGGTGGTCGATGCTGATAGCTAAGCCGCCTGTAGCCACGCCCGACGCCTGGACGGCATCTGCCAGAAGCCGTAAGTCGGCCACCTGCAGGCCGGTGACTGCTTGGCACCGACTGACAATGTGAAAGGACCAGCTAGCGTGTCCAGAGTGATTTAGCATGTGTACATACATGCAGCATACGTACATCAACATACAGTAGCCGCATATCTGTAGCATTGTAGTAATCACACACGATTGAGGTCCCACAAAGTACGGTTTCTTTTCGAGCGTGCATGCTGCCCATGCTCAGTTGGTCCCGCTGTGGGAGTGTGAGGCGTCAGCGGTCACGATGGCATAACTGTCAGCGTCTGCTGTGCATGCTGACTGAATGTCCTACTTTGCTCCATGTGCACGCACGATGCCCCACAAAAGCCATGGTAAAACACCCTGGTCGTGATGCTGCATGCGCGGTTGGTCCCGTAGATGTCTGGAGTGCATCCGCCCGCATCCACCACACGCCTGCATTGCTGGTACACCCGTGCAGGATAGGAATAGACACCCACTAACAAGGACTTGTGGTGTGGCGAGTGACGTATTTGGCTGACTTCATGCCAGTTTTGAACCCACAGCAGAGCGCGTGACTGTGCCACGCTACACAACCGGCACTGCCTCTCTGCCCACTTATTGTCTGACCGGGAAGCGCTGCTTGCGTGTGCTTGTGATGGCGCTCAGTCTACTAACACTTGGGCGTGACAACAAGACAGATGAGATACGTGCAGCGGTGGCGTCGGGGATTCCCGTGGACATAGTGAATGACGTGAGTGCAAACTGCTTGTACTACGTCGTCAGGCTCCCAGAACCGTGCATTTAGGACACACTGGAAACAACACCTTTGCGCACTGCTCTGTTACTGGGAGGGGGTAAACACTTGATGCAAGCAAGTTCATCTCTGGTCATCACCGTCGTAACGCTTGCTCTTGCATCGTTGTCCGACAGCCTTACAGCCCTCGAAGCTCTCTGTGTTATGTTTCTCACTGTGCAGTTTGGTCAAACAGCCCTCCATATATCATGCCTCTGGGGCAACTATGAAGCAGTTGAGACGCTGCTGGACCTGGGAGCGAACGTCAACATACAAAACAGTCGGTGAGCCGTCCAACCCAAAGTTGTGACCTCACGCTTGCTCCCGTGTTCAAGCCGTTATCGCTACATACGACTGGCAGCCACTTCAGTGGAACAGGGGTGTACCAACGGTCAATAAGTCACCAGCGCCTGGGTGCAGGCAGCATCATGCCCCTTGCTGCACACATACCCAAGTCCCGTGCTGATTGTGCGCCCTGTGCAGGGGATCAACACCGTTGCACTTTGCCGCAAACGCTAAGAAGCGAGCCAAAGATGTCTGCCAGCTGCTTCTGCAGCGCGGTGCTGACAAGGACGTTATGGACGCACGAGGGTGCGTTGCGTATGAGCAAGCCGAGGACGACGAGCTGCGGACGCTGCTGGGTGGCCCAGACGCACGGTGAGGCGCAGCCGAGGCACTCGCCACTCGCATGCACCGAGTGTACAGCACATGCACATGCGGCTGTCACCAGCAGGCTACTCCGCGATACGATGGGCGTCACATCATTTGCGCATGCAGATACCTGAGCGAGACATGTTCATGGCACCTGTGGTATGTTGACATGTGCATGGCAAGTACTGGTCCCCTACCATCGCTTGACAGGGATTGAGGGCCGGATGTGACTGGTGTCAGCGCCCGCATACAGTAACCTCCGCCTGTGGCGCCCCCGCCCCCCCAAAGCTTGGTACCCTCCCGTGAGCATGCCAGCAGCATTATTGGCAACGTAAAGACAGGCTTTGGAGCACACCTGCACATTGTCTGGTGACGTCCATAAGATCATAGCGCATGCTGAAATGTACGCAACTGCCCGATGCACCCAGGGATGCTGGTTGGATGCGTCGAGTTGCACAGCAGCACGACCAACAAATTGCACCCCCTCGCCTTCATATGATCATAATCATATGCGACTGCTTGCCTGGCAGGATTTTTCAGCTGGCGGGGGACGGCGATGCTGCAGAGTTGCAGCACGTGCTGGCGTCCGGCGCCATCCCCAGCGTGCGCGTGACCGACAGCGATGGCAACACGCCGCTCACCAAGGCGATATGCTCGGAGAGCCTCGAGACAGTGAACGTGAGGAGCACGGGCCGTACGCGCCACAGTGTGCACACTCGCTGGACAAAATGGCATTGGTGGGGCCAGGGATCCGGAGTGAACCATCGACAATTACATTTTGAGCCAGGGCGTTTGCACGCAGGTTGTCCTGAGGTTGTCCCCGTGTACAATGCCAGGGGACTGGGTGGGTGGGCAGTTGGTTGGTGCTACTGGGGAGACAGCCAATGGTGCAAGCTGCGCTTGGTATACAAGCAGGCCTCCCTTTCACTTTTGGACCATGCCGGCCCCGCGTCCTGTAGACGGCGTGCAGCACAGTCCGCCACCCGCACAGGACCCCTCCCATGCGCCAGCCCGCATCGCCGCATCTCCCACCGGGCCCCCCCCATATGCCACCGTCGTCTACGGCTTGAATCACGCCGGAACCGCTGACCATGACCGTACATGCGTGCTTGATGCTTGGTCGACGGGCGCTGTGCAGGTGCTGTTGCTGCATGATCCCAACTGCGTCAACTTCCCGGGCGCGGATGGCGACACGCCCCTGCATGTAGCAGTGACAGTGGGCAACCTGGACATCCTGAAAGCAGTGCTGGCGCTCAAGCCGGAGATCAACGCGCAGGTGTGTATGGGTGCGTGCGGGTGTGTGGGTGTGCGTGTGCGTGCATGCGCGTGTGCGCATGCGAATGCATGATGCCACTAATGATACCTGCTGGTTTGCAATCAAACAACCAGTGCCCGAGATCCTTGACTTTGCCCAGTTACCCTTGTGACCCAACACCACACACGCCACACACACACACACACCATATCATCATGGCTGTCCACTTGCATGAGGGCAATCGGCACTTGGTGCATGGCCTGGCCTGGATTGTTGAGAATCGGCGCACACTCCCCTGCGAACAGAACATGAACCTGTCAGAGTACGCTGCCGGCAACTGGATGATCGCGGGTGAGACGATCATGCCGTACGACAAGTCGGCCCTGCATATGGCGGTGGAGGGGGGCGACGTGGACTCCATCAAGCTGCTGCTGGAGGCAGGTGTGGCTC
The DNA here is from genome assembly GCA_001662385.1 of Chlamydomonas asymmetrica. Classification (NCBI taxonomy): domain Eukaryota; kingdom Viridiplantae; phylum Chlorophyta; class Chlorophyceae; order Chlamydomonadales; family Chlamydomonadaceae; genus Chlamydomonas; species Chlamydomonas asymmetrica. The sequence goes on along the minus strand of BDDA01000020.1, from coordinate 67,040 downwards.
AATCCAGTCAGTGATGCCGCCGCAGCACCATTTACGTGCACGGTCACGCTGCAAGTTCGATGCGTATGATGCGCCGAAGGGCGTTGGTGCGTGTGTGCTCATCGGGCATGTACTAATCAGCAGCAGGAGGCGCAGCGAGACGAGCATGGCGGGATTTGCTTTGCTTGTCAGCGTGTCTCGCCAGCCCCCCTGTTTTATTGCACACACAGCGCCAACATCACAAGTGGCCTGCATTAGCTGCTGCGTCAGTGCAGTACACCAGGCGCTTGCCTGCCATGTGATAGACCGCAGCAGGTGGCTGGTTCTACCGGTTGCTGTGTGTTTGCCCTTGAGGTTGGAGCTGGCCGCGCTGATACCGCGGCATCATTCCTTCAGGCGCGGACCCGAACATCCTGGACTTTGACAAGGCTTCTCCGCTCCACATTGCGCTGGACGAGGGGGACGTGGAGGTGATCACGCTGCTGGTCAAGGGAGGGGCGGACGTCAACCAGCCAAACCCAGATTTCACCTCACCGCTGCACCACGCAGCGCAAAGGGGTCCGATTGGCATCCTCCAGGTAACAGGCTCACATCTCTGTCCCTCTCATCTCCCTTCTCCCTTCTCCTGCACCCCCCAACCCCCATCCGGCCCCAGCACCACACCCACCACCGCATGTACACAATGCCATGCTGATTACATCCCGATTGCATCTGGCTGGAAGAACCTGTGAACATGGAAATCACAGCTGCCAGGTGGTGATATGGCACCTGGTGTGCATCGGGTGGGCAGCACTGGTGCCACGTTCACCCTGTGGAGGGCATGCGTGCGCTCGCTCACACCACCTCATCATGCTTGATCCCCATGTGATGGGGGGGAAATGTTTTGTGCCTGCATGGGCTGCCTGGCTGATGATGGCGGCAAGGCGCTCTCTCGCTGACGTCCATTTCCTTGTGTGCTCTGCTCCTGCCTTGTGGCATGCATGTGCCGTGTGGCGGCTGACTTCATCCCGCCACCTTACCCGTCCGCCCCCCACCCGCCTGGCTGTGCTCGCCATGGGTGCTGCTGGGGTGCTGCAGCTGCTGTTGGCACATGGCGCTGACATTGCCGTGAGCAACAGCGATGGCTGGACGCCACTGCATCTGACGGCGCGTGCAGGCAACACTGAGAAAGTGTCTGCGCTGCTGGCGGCAGGCGCCAGCGCGACGGCGCAGAACAGCCAGGTGGGCAACGTCTGCACTGCATGGGGGCCGCCTGCTTGCCTGCCTGCCTGCCTGCTTCCTTGGGGCACGACAATGGGACAAAGCCAGATTGCCCTGCTCGGCTAATCCTGCTGACAATGCATGCATTTGCGACAAGCATGCACCAGAAGCTGTGCCAAATATGCTGGGCTTACGTGCATCGTGCAAGTGTAGCAAGTGACGAGCGGGAACCATGGATGAAAGCATCTATCAGACCTGAGGATACACAGCATACAAGGGGGAATGGTTGCGGCGTTGCTAGTCACAACGCCGCCAGTGCATTGACAACCCGCGCTGTGATGTGGACGCTATGCTATGCTTTTCCTGGTTGCTGGGTGGTCACCCTGGTGGTCACCCAGCAGTCTGGCACAGCACCAGAACGCTACGCAGCCAACCTGTGCAGACCGTCTGTGCACTTCGCAGCAGCGTGTGTTTAAACAGCACTGCAACTCTGTCAGTGTGCATGCGGACTCCACTACCTGCACGCTGGCAAGCCACGCTACAATACGTACTGTGCTGGACAGGGCAACACACCACTGCACTTGGCGGCAGTCAACGGTCACCTGGCAACGGCACAGGCGCTTCTTGGCGCGGGGGCACGTGCAGACGTCGCAAACAAGGAGGGCAAATCGCCTGTGGATTTGGCGAAGACCGATGAGCTGCGCACTTTGCTGACAACCGCAGCTGCGGCGTCCCGATGACGTCGTTGGCAACCGCAGCTGCGGCGTCCCGATGACGTTGTTGGCAACGGCAGCTTCGGCGTCCCGATGACGTTGTTGGCAACCGCAGCTGCGGCGTCCCGATGACAGCCCTCGGTGTGTTAGGTACTCTCAGCTCAGAGGCAACAGAGGACGTCAGCAGTGGCTGCTGACATGTGAGCGGGTGTAGTGGTGCACCGGCGGCTTTGGGTGGCAGGTTTTGGTAGGGCTGGTGGTGTTTTGACATGCCGCCGCGGCTGGGAGGTGGGTGCACTCGATTGGAGGGTGCATGCTACCACTATGAAAGCTGAGGCGCATGTGTGTGCTTGGCAGAGCCGCTGCAGCACATGGCTGCATGTGAGGAAATGCTACGTAGCGTGGGGGGTGGACGATACAACCAGGATGCCTGGATGCAACCAGAGCATCCTTCGCATCACACCGGTAATTGATTGTATTGGTATTTTGCGTCGCGCCTGCCGGAGTGGATTTCCCATTCCACTCAACTGAACTCCGTTCGAACGGCGGCAGACTCCAGCAGCTCGATGCCAGCTTTGTGTGTCGCCTGCTGCCTTGCCTTGCCTTGGTGCCGGCTGCCGTGCAGGCAAGGTTGTGCCACAATCACCGCGTGGCACCTGAACCCGCATCCACGGCATAGTCTTCCGTGTGCTGAGCAAGCAACAACACAGCGTGCGTAGCAAGCAAGCGGCCCAGCCCATGCAGGTTGCACACGCGTCACAGGCCAAGGGTGTAGGTCGAGCTACAACGCTCAGCAGAGGCCCACACGGAGGTCACAGTCTGCTGGGGCCCCACTCTCAGGGTGCAGTGTTCTATGCACCACGAACGCTAGCCAGCCGATGCCTGACGTAAGGAAGGGCAGGTGTCGTGCGTTCGGTGGCACATGTATGAATGCTTGTATGCCACTACGGTCGTCCACATCGTTGTGCATGCCCTAGACAGGAAAGTCTTGTTCAGGCCATGGCGCATGCTTGTTGTTGGTGCTGAGGCCGAAAGAACAGCAGGAGTCGTGCAACACTGCCGGGAACAACCGCACGGAAAGCTAAGCAGCACGGGCACATGCAGGTTTTGGTTGACGGCTTTTGGGTGAAGTACCAATGTTAAGCGCTCACATGACGCCTACGCCGAAAAGTGTAGCGTTCGGCCAGTTTCGTCCAATCCTCACTTGGCAATAGCACAAGAAGAAATTACAGTCTGTTGTCCTCTGATCGCTTATGGCAGGTCCACCAACTTAGCTGACCATATGTGATACCCGAACAGAATGCTCAGCTCGTGGTTTTCACGCCGTTCAGGTATCAGTCAAGCTTACAGGGAATGGGCTTCGCATCGTCAGGTGGCCTCTTAGTCCTCCACAGCCAGCAGAGAATCGTCTGCTTGCGTTCCAGCGGTCTTCTTGAGCTGCTTAGAAGGCAGCAGGCATCGCGCAGCAGTTCACCTGTTGAGCTCCGGGGTGTGAAGTTCATACTGGTCCTGCTTCGTTGTGACGGACGGGGTGTTACGGCCAGCAGACCAACCTGCACAAGGTACGCATTCAAGCACTGTCACAGATAGTCCTGGATCCTTTTGCTTTTCAGGCGAGTCATGTTGCGGGAGGGCCGCCATGGATTACTTGTCGCTCAAGGGCTTGCGAGGAACAGAATGGGCAAGAGAGTTCATGTCATAACTTGTGCCACACTCATATTTTCAATGATATGCTGGAGCCTGTGGTGGGTGACCCCAGGCCACTTGGTTGTGCACGCGGCGAAACATAACATGCCGCATAGGCGTCTCACCTGATCAGCACCCCCCCTACATTGCTTACCACCCTTGCATCGTGCTTGCACTGACTTGCACCCTGCTGCTGTCAAGCGAATAGTCCTCCAACGTCTGTCCATGTCATGCCCTGTGTCCCACGTGCATGACGCAGAAACAACGAATGCATCCTGGGGTTGTTCAGATGCCTGGCAGAACAGCGTCTGGCGAGCCTCTTAATTTACAGCAAGAGTACAGCGCTGGAATCCGCCCGGCATTAGTGTTGGAGGGGCACGAGCTGACAACACGCGGGGCACGACAACAAGCAGGGCACGCACGTGCTGCTGGTTGGCCAAAGACCCTGTTGGCAGACGCTACAACTTACCTGCCTAGCCTCAGCGGCGTTGGGTCAGCGCGGGCAGAGCAACGCGCCACACAGAGCGCACGGTGCATGCAGCGGCTCTCCGCTATGGACATGGTGGCAGCGCACGACTCGTGTGGGCCTGAGGGCAGGGAAGCAGCTCATGCCTCCTTGCAGCCACAGCTACAGCCTTGGCACCTGGCAGCAGACCCAGCTGACGAAGTCACACAGGTTTCGCGCTTGTCCACGGACGCATCACTTGCCCACTTGCTGGCGATGCGCAACACCCAGGACGCAGCGCTTCTCTTGGGCCCTGCGTACATTACACGCCAGAACACCAGCTTTCAGCAGCTGTCTGCTGTACCATTTGCTGATTTGCTCAGCACCCGGACAGGGCAGCAAGCCTGCCTCACAAGCGAGCAAGACCTCGTGTCGGAGTTTTTCCTCTCTTGCAGTTCAAAAGAGACGAATTTCTTCAGGCCTGAAGCTGCCTCAGAAGCTTTTGCACAGACTTCCAGGGCTCAGTGCTCCGTGAGCCAGTCCCCATGGGGTTCCGTAACCAACATGGATTCCCAGCTACCCCAGGATGGCGGACAAGCGAGAGACCGCCCCACTTCCGCCAGGTTGCTCAGAGACTCCACTCTTACCTCGTGGTGTGGCGAACCTACTCTGAAAGCAAGGGAGATGTTGTCAGCTGCAGCCTGCGGTCAGCAATGCAATCAAGTGCCTTCCGACCAACGCCTGCAAGCTCCACTTCGTGTCTCCCCCAGGGGCGGCTTCAATAACCTACGACAGGATCTGCTGCATACAGCGCCTGCGCCTGGATCTTCGCTCGTCCTGCCCAACCCTGTCGGTGCCAATGGCGCGCTTGGTGCGCGCTCCTGGCAAGTGGATGCCTTGACTTCCACCGAACGCGGTCCCAACAGCAGTCGGTGGGAGGCAGGTGTCCTGAGCAATAACGACAGCGAGGTACTCGCAGGAGGGGTGCGCACTGGCCACACTGACAAACCGCTGGTGAGCCAAACCGGTTCATTGCCCTCTCGTACAGACTCCTCCCCAAGCCATAAGCTGCAGGTGCTGAAGGTTGCCTGTACCGCGTGTGCTAGCGTTCACGACTGGCGCTGCAAACGCTGCTTTTCGTACTCGTGCTGGCGTGCGGCGCTGAGGCCGCGTGCAGCCTCGCAACATATGTCTGTGCGCGGCAGGCAGTGCGCCAGCGTTGCAATGCTCTGCCTGTCTACCACTATGAGCCTCGACCATTGTTCTACCCCTCTTAACACTGTGCTCTCACTTGGGCTGTCGGCTTGCTGGTTGCGCAGTTACCCGCCTGCAGGCCTGACGCCTGCGCGAGCCCGTTCACAACTCCTCCGTCCGTCCCCGCCGTGTCAGGCAGTGTGGGCTGCGGAGGCACAAACTTGGCGGACGGCGGCGCAGTGTATGCCAACCCTGGCGCACGTATGCACGATCCGCGGCAACGTGGTGCAGCTGCCACCAGCGCCGCAACCGCACCCCAGAGCGCCTGGTGTGGGCTCACGCGAGTGGGCCAAGGGGCTATGCAGGGCCGCGCACAGTTACAGGCCCAGACCCAGGCTCAGACGCGCGTTGGCGTCCCGTCACCAACGCAGCAGGCCATGGGCGCGCTGTGCACATCGTCTGGCCTGGCTCCTGGAGCGCTGCCACCGGCACAGCAACATCCGGTGCGTGCACTCTTGTCCCTTGGTGTGTTCTGCCTATCTGATGTGGGTCACTCATCACCCATGCTATCAGGTCAGGGGTACTGCAGCGTACATGTTTACCCAGAGTCCCGCCTTCTGCTCACTACTTGCAATACCGTTACTGCTTTAATCGCGTTGTATGCATTCCTGGCGGTGCTCGTGGACACGGCATCTGTGTAGTATTTCTCACAATGCTGATACGGTATTAACATGACTGCGTGGGCCGCCTGGCTTAGCCTTGTTTGTCCACCAAAAGTCTCCAGAGGGGCGCCCTGCCGTGGCAAACTGTCAAAGCATTGTGAGCATGCTCTTAGCGCACGCTCGCAAAGATTACTTAAGCTCAAATGCGTGCACGCGCGTGATGCTGAATCGCCGCCAGTGTTGGTCCGTGTCTATCTTGCTTGGGCACTTGCTCCTGCGCAGCTGAACGGCGAGGCTGCTGAGAGCGCGTGGCTCGCGGGGCCGACCCCGCCGCCGGCGTTGCAAGGCGGCCTGCCGCAGCTGCCGCCGCCGCCGCCGCCATCGGCCACGCCCGCATCGTCGCTGCCTGAGCCTCCGCGTGGGCGCCTGCAGCGGCCAGCGGCGCTGATGCCGTCGAGGGCGTTAGTGACCGCAAGCAACAGGAACGCTGCTGCTGCCGCCGCCGCTGCTGCTGCCGCCGCACAGCCGCTGCTGCCGCTGCAGCCCAATGCGTCGATGCCGCAGCCGATGCCTGCTACAGCGCGCTCGCCGATGGAAGAGGACCGCTATGCTGATGCGGCCAGCTTTTTTGAGCAGGACAGGTTCTGGTCGTGTTCGGGTGCTGACGCGGATTTGGATGCGACTATGTTGTTTGGTTCCGGACAGGCCGCTCAGGACCCCTTGGTGTTTATGGTGAGTTCCACGACTGCACGGATGCAGCATTGCGGCAGCTGTGGCATGGATTCAAGTTTACACGCGTATGTGTGTGTTGGGCGGGGCAACAGGTAAGAGAAAGGCGAGAGACGCATGCACAGCGGGACGGGGGTTATGTATTGCAGATCGGCAGGCAGCCGCACCAGTGGCAACATGTGCCAGCTAGCGGGGGCAAGCTCGCGCCGCCATACACAACCTGCCGTGCTTGCAATGATGCGCGCAGGACTGTCCCGATATGGACCTGGACCTGAGCATGCTTATCTCATCAAGCATGCTGGGGGGCTCACAAGACGAGCCGCCCGCGGCGCGCTCAGGCTCCGGCGGCGGCGGTGACGCCGTCATGGCCTCGGCCGCCGCTGCAGCGGGCGACGGCGGCCACCCCAGCTCACTCAGCGGCGGCCGCAGCGCGCAAGCCCTGACCGCGATGGGCCTCGGCCTTGGAAGCACGGGCGGCGGCAGCCGGGTGCCGCAGCACACGGCGTCCGCGGCAGCGGACGAGCGCGCGGCCAGCGGCTCGGGCTCCGCCGCGCAGCATGACATCGGCCTCGGCATCGACATGCTGCTCACGTCGATGCAGTCCTCGCTGCGGCTGAGCATGTCGCTGCCCTCCCACTCGTCCTCTGTGCTCATCAGCAACGCCGACCTCGATACCACAGAGCATAACCTGGGTGCGGCAGGCGACGGCGCGGCAGGCGACGACGAGGATCCGATGATGGCGCTCGCGATGGCGGTTGACGATGCACGTGAAGAAGATGACGACATCGGCGGCGGCGGCGGCAACATGTGGGCGTGGCAGCAGCCGGCCCTGCTGCTGGGCCCGCAACGTGGCAACCCCGCGAGCCAACCGGGTGGTCAATGCGCCGCGTCAGCGGGTGGTGCCGCGTCAGCTGCCGGGGTTAGGCTTGGGCCCGCAGCGCTCGACCCCATTGCAGCAGCATTGCAACAGCAGCTGCCGGCATCGTGGTGCAACGAAGCGCTGCCGCCTATACAAACCAGCTTTGCGCCGCACCTACAGGACCAGGCTCCCCGTCACATGTCGCCTGGCGTGTATCCTGCCCCGGCTGCAACGCCTGCTGTCGTAACACCTGCAAGCATTGAGGCTGCAATGAGCGTGCTGCACTCACTCGTGAAAGCTGACCCGGACACCAGCATGCCCGTTGCTGCAGCTGCCGCCCCTGCTGACGCTGCAGGCAGCCGCGCAGGCCAGGGCGGCAGTCCGGCGGCGGCGGCGGCTCAGGCGGCTCGCAACGCTGCAACCGCTGCTGCTGCCGCTACAGCCGGCAGCGACAGTGGCGACCCAATCGCGCCCCTGCCCGTGTCCAGGCCAGGCTCGGGCCTGGGCCTGCGTTTGTCCCGCACCATACCGCTGGCTATGGCAGGTAGCATCAGTTCCACAGCCACGGGTGCGCTGGCCAGCCTGGCTGCCGCTGCCGCTGCAGTGGTGGTGGCGCGCCGGCCGGACTCCGGCATCCAAACGCAAGCTGGCAGCCACGGCCGCGAGGTTAAGGAGGAGGATGTAGCCCCAGTGCCGCCCTTGCAGCGCGCGTCACCTGACAAGCAGCAGCAGCGTCCGCAAGCATCCGCTGCTACTGTGTCTGTCAAGATGCAGGCAGCGGACAACGCCAATCAAGATAGCGATGATGGCGATGGCGATTGGGACGGGGACGACAACCAGCAAGCCAATGCGGCCCGGCTGAGCAGCGGCGGTGCTAGTGGTGTGGGCCAAGGCGCCAGGCCAGCGCCTGCTGCTGTGGCGCAAGCGTGTGGCAATGATGCCGGTACTGCAGCGAGTCCCGAAGCATCCAGCGCGGCCGGAGGCGCTGGCAACACGCTGGGCATGTCTATATCAGCAGCGGCCACGACAGCCTTGGCCGCTGCGTCCAGCGGCAGCAAGCGCAACATGAGCAGGGACGCGAGCATCAGCCCGCCACGCGTCACCTACAAGCGCGTGTTCACGGGGAACGTCGCCGCGGGCGCAGCGGCAGCCGCCGCTGCTGCCATGGCAGCCAAGCGTGCTGCTGCTGCCGCCGCTGCTGCTGCTGCTGCTTCGGCACTGCCGGCAGCAACACCCCAATCCTCCCCTTCCGTTGCGGGCCCTGCTGCTGCTCCTGCTGCTGCTGCTGTCAACCCGAGCTTGGATGCCGGCCCCAGCGCAGTCGCAGCGGCCAGCAACAGCGGCGCAAGAGCCTCCCGGGCGCTGGCGCGTGGCGCCACGCCAGGCGCCAGCAACAGCACCGGCGGCGGCGTGGGCCTGCAGAACGCGTCCGGCGTGGTGGGCGGGCCTAGCGCTGTGGCGGCCGCTCACGCCAAGGCCGCGCCGGGGCTGCAGGGCGGCCCTAACAAAGAGATGACAAAGGCCGACCTCATTGCGGTGAGTGGGGCGGCAGGGCGAGCAGCGCTGGAGCGGGGCAGCCTGGCGTACCGCACCGCAACAACGATACGATACCCCAACCACCACCACGGCATATGCACACTAGCCTCGTACGGTACTCATTGTTGTAGCCCTGCGGTCATACCTAATCAAGCCTGGCAAGTGTGAACTGTGTGTGTGCTGGTGCATCCAGCCATACCTTGCAAGACTGCGCCTTGCCAAGCCTGACCGTCCCCCGTTTACCTTTCACCAACTGTTCAGCTGGCGTTTGTGGATGGTGTGAGTGGCTCATTTGCATTTACCTTCCCCCCGTGCATATGATGGTGGATCGTGCCTGCAATGCTGCAGCTGTATCACCTGCCCATTCACGACGCCGCCGACAAGCTGGGCGTGGGCGTGACTGCGATGAAGAAGTACTGCAGGCGCTTCAACGTGCCCAAGTGGCCGTACCGCAAGATCAAGAGCATGCACAACCTCATCAGTGAGTATTGCCTGCATTGGAGTGCGTGCGCCTGTCTACGCAACTATGCGGCCTTACGTGCCTGCATGTGGATTTGCGGGGCCTGACGTGGTATCGCCTCACTCCCTTGCTCGATTGCGTGTTTATGGCATCCACATGAATTGCCCAGCGATACGAGGTGGTGAAGCCTGTTGGTGAATACATGTAGGGCCTCAGCAGGTTGCTTTTGCGCAGAAGTGGCAGTTGCAGGCTGCATGGGAGCAGTGGTGGCTGGCGCACTACAATGGCCACCAGCACTGCAGTCCGCAGATCATCCCAGCGCCACCAGCGCTATGGTCGGGGCAGCTGCTATTAACTAGAATGGATGATCAAGGTCATTCAGGCCATCAGCCACGTCTTGTGGCAACCGACCACGGCGCGTCTGGCGCGGGCTGTGCATGACGCGTTTGTGGCTTGTGGCGCTCCATGCACTTGACTGGATAGCGAGGTCATCTGCTGATACGCTTGTTGTGGCACCTCAGCACCTGCCTACCTTAATGGCCATACATGCATGCATGCAGGCGGCATCGAGGACATGCAGCGCGCGTGCGTGGCGTGCGGCGACGAGGAGCGCGCTGCCGAGTACCAGGCCACGATCGACACGCTGCGCGCGTTTTGCGCTGAGGTGTATGAGGACCCCAATAGAGACATTGAAGAGGTAATGATAAGCGCAAATGCATCAAGTTGGGCATGTGAAGCTTGGTATTCACACCCAGACCTCAAATCACCATGCAGGCATGCAGGGCTGCAGCTATGATGAATGGAGGCCTCAGGGCGGGCTCAGATTGTGGACGTTGGGCAATGGGCAGTGGTGGAATGCCTAGGAATAGGCTGCAGCTGGCATTCAGCGTGTGAAGCACCATCAGTGCCTCATCGTTGCATGCAGCTGGCAACCCTAGCAACTGACGAACCCTCCTGCCTGGCTCTAGATGGAGGATGTGTGAGGCCAGGCTCGCATGGTTGCCTAGCACACCGAGGTATGGGCGACGGATTTGCCGCGACTGAGCTGCGGCGTTGTGCCTTGGACTGCCATGCTGTGCGTGTTCAGGAGATAAAGAAGCTGCGGCAAGCCAACTTCAAGGTGGCGTACCTGCAGCGCATGCAGGATGAGCAGCAGCACGAGCCGCTGCCCCCCGAGCAGCTGAACGCACAGGCGCAGCAGGCGGGGCCCGGCGGCGAGGGGGAGGCCGAGGAGGACTGACGCAGGCGCGAGCGGGCTTGCAGCTTTCAGCGCGCCCCACCTGGACGCGGCCTGCACACCTCGGAGCAGCCCCTGCTGCCCAAGCAGTGACTAATCACTGGCGGTTTTGGACGACAGCCCTGGCGCCCGCTGGTGGGGAATGCCGTGCTGTTGCTGTGCTGAGGGCAGCTGGACAGTGGCGTCCTGAAATGGATGGATTGCCCTACGATCCATGACCTTGCAAGGCGGGTGCCAGAACGCCACCACACTTAGGGCCGTTGCTGCAGATGAGCTTGCTGCACATATTCAGTCGAAATTCACGCAGCAATGTGCCGCAGTGGACAGGGCGGCGATCAACTCAATCAGGTCACGGGCTGGCAATGCCCCTAAAGTCACCCGCCAGTCTCAAGCGCCGAGTGAGCGCTCGTGCGTTGATGCGCCCGCGAAGCGAACGCATGCTTGTGTGGCGACTGCCCCGTGGAAGGCAATTGTGTAGCGGCACCTTTGCCGCGGTCCTTACAACAGCGCTGCATCTCATGCAGTTTAGAGCTGGTGCTGTGTGCAGCAGGGTTCAAGCATGGCCTTGGGTTTTGCATTGGGCATCGCAGGTGCTAGTGCAGGCAGTGTGCAGGTGCATTGTCTGAGTGCCAACAACGATAGCGCTGCGGCGCTGTGCATTGGCCGGCATGGCTGCTAGCGTTGGAGTGTCTAGGAGCTAAATGCTCGTGACGCATATTTGTTTACATTTTGTGGTACCGTATATCGTTGGAAGCTGGATGGTTTGGCGGCAAGCTGGGAGCGCAGGTATTGCGAAGCGTGATACCAAAGCGTTGTTGGGCTTGGGCAGAGCGTGGAATCGCCAATGGCGATTGCCACATTGCGTGCATATGAGTTTGCATGCGGGATTGAGGGACCATTGCTGCATGGTTCATGCCCACACACGGTCCATACCAAGTGTGCTGCTTACATTGTGCTTCTACTGAATGGCAGAGTGCCGCTGCTGGCACGGGCCATGTGTTTTCTGGCTGTCACGTGCTGTTATTATATGCTTGCGTCCTTGCGCGTTTGAGCGCAAGCGTGCAGCTTGCGTTGGCGTCTGCTGTGTGGGTGGTGTGCCCCCGCGCACGTTACCAAGAGACGGCGTGTCCGCTGCTTGAGAGAGGGTGCATGGTGTCCTTGAGCTGTCAAGCTCGGTCCGGGCCTGTGCATGAGCATGGGCGTGGGCGCGCATGAGGATCGGAGCATCGGAGCATTGGAGTTGGGCATATGTGATGTGTAGAAGCAGGTCGGGCCTACATCACTGTACCATTGCATCATTGCATCACCACATCAGTCCCGTGCGAGTGTCACCAGAGCTGGATGGACACTTTTTGACTGAGCTAGCCAGCACGCCAGGGCGCTCGGGGCTGCCAATGGCCACCCCGTAATACCACCGTACTAGTAACATAGAAGCGTCCCTGCAGCGTCCATGGGTGCAATGCCCGCCTTGTTTTGCGCTTGATGGCGCGGTGCACCTTGTGCGCGTGCGTACGCAGTCGAATTTTGTGGTGCATTTTCCATGAAGGCCGTTGCCGGCTTGCCGCTGAGCTGTCGCGGTTTCACATTGCGACGCGCATGTCAGTCTGTGCGGGGCCACAATGCGGCTGGTAGCAACAGCAAAAGGGCATACCAGCAGCCCAAGGTTTGTCCGCATGCCTTGCGTCATCATTGCCGCAGGCCCCCTCCCGGCTTTCCTGCACGTTTTGGTCTTGCGTTGTGCCTGCACCGTGTCGAGACCCCAACGCGGCGACCCAAGCATTCACATAGCTCACCAACGGCATGCCACAGTAATCCGGCCTGCGGCAAGCGCCCCCCTGCGGTGTTCACTGCGTGCGTCAAGCGCTGAGCCTCCAGTGGGCGCAGCTGTGCATGCATTGTTGGTCCTGCTTTGCATGGCGTCGTTTGGCGTCGGGGCCCTGGCCCAATGCGCACACTGCAACTGTGCAAGCCCCGATGCAGGCGGTGCCTGTGGTGGTCTACCAAACACGTCGTTGAGGACGTTTGCTGGTGTGTTGCAGTGTTTGTGGGATCCTTGCGTCTTGTGGGTCATACCCGGCAGGGCCTTGATGGCCAATGGCCTGGGCCAGCACGATAATCACACACACCTTCACATACAGTTTTTTCGGTGGTCCAGTCCTTCACTTGTCGCTACCTATCGATCCACTTGGATCGCAAAATCAAGCGCCTCTCTGATTGAGTCAGGCTTACTGTATACCCTGAGGCCTGAGGCGGCACTGCGCTGCTGCTGCTGCCAAGCGTGTGCGCGGCGTGCTCGCTTTCCCCCATAGCTATTCAGCTGCCCGCACGCGCGAACGCTTAATGCGGTTAGCGCGTGATTGTGATGGTTTTTTTATTGCAGCCCCTCCCGAGCTCTTCTTGAGACACCCACACAGGCTTGCACAGCGGCCGTAACGCACGTTGCTTCAACCTCCCCCGCGGCGGCCGCTTCCACCGCTGGCCCTCCTTTGGCAACACCCTCCATCTCATGTGTGGGGGGTTGCGACGTCGAGTTATGACCGTGCCGTTGGCGCAAACTTGTTGGGCCGTCTGCGCCGGCGGTGTCAACGGCGGTCCGTATGTGCTGGGCTGAACCTCCACTGCAAGCTGCAGATTTGTGTACCGTTCGCCATTTTGCACTCTTTGGGAGGAGACCATGGTTTGCTTGCTGCTAACAGTGGACAGTCTTGCAAACACAGCTGCCGCTCTGTGGTGGCAGGCCGCATTTGAGAGACGCAGCAGCATGGTGGAGTACTTGGGTGTGCGCCGAGGCTTGCATTGGTTGATGCGCAGGCATGAGGCGCTGCATTCTTGCATTCTTGCAGGTCACGTTTGGTCGTTCACAGCGTTCAGGGCAACCGCCGCGTCCCGGTTTGTTTGTGGCATGCGCGCGACATTGATCGCCTCCACTTCCGTCATGGGTTCAGTAGAGAGAGAGAGAGAGATTACATCACCCGGACCAGTATAGCCAGAGGCTCAGACCAGTAGCCATCGTCTGATTTGAGGCATTCGTACACATAGTGTGGCGCGCCAATGCAGCCCTTCATAACATGTTGGCGGCGATAGGGTGGGAGGACTCATGCGCTAGCCTGAGCAGAGGTCTGGCCAGGTTTGCTGAACGTAATGTCTTGCGAGGCTTGGATGCTTTTGATACAATGCGTGCGTAAACAATGGTCATCGGTTGCCGGGCTAGTGTAGAGTGTCGACACATGTGCTGCAAGCAGGAACTGCCACTGCGTGTCTGCGTGTGCGTGTGCCGGCGTATTTTAGGAACAACGAGCGGCTCGGCCCTTTCCTTTTCGACATGCCCAATGCTGCACATGGAGTTACCCTTCATGTAATGGCCCTGGAAAGCCGTTGAGAGCCGGCGTACATGGGGAGCCATGCATGCTCGTGCATCATTGCAGGTAACACTGCGTGCATGGTGGTCTGCTGGGATTTGCCCATGTATCGTTTGTCCTTCCCATAAATGGCCGCATGCATGTGCTCGGCGGCAGCAGGAATGTGTTGACGGAAGCTGTGTGTGTGCGATGCAGCATGCCCATGATGTGTGCTGCGCTGGACCTCCTGGCCGGTGCTACCCCATGCAGCCTGCATGCAGCCATGGCCATCCCGAATCGGCGCCAAGGCAATCCCGCATATTCCTGTACTTGCAAGTGCGCCGCGAGCTGTGGCCCCTGCCAAGGGTGTATGCCCTCACTTGTATGATCGATGAGACGATGACACTAGTAGTGGAAGCGGTTGTGGTAGGTTAACACCCACAGTCCAACTAGTCCTGCCAAAGGATCCACCTCCCCGTACTGTTTACTTATAACAGTGGTTCTTGTTCATGAAGTGGTTCTTGTTCATGCTAAATCCATGCGCGATGCTGCTGATGCACCATGCATTGCACCCACGGTGTAACAAGGATTACACGTCACTTCGCATCCGGAAACCTCTTGCCTTGTTAGAGTGGTTCAGAGCTAGGTTCCCAAAGACCGACAGGTCGGGAGTTCGATCCCCGGCAACGGCGAAGGTTTGTGAGTACGGATTTGGGTTGGTCCGTAGCAGGCAAAATCATAAGACCTGTAGGAGGGCTCACACCGAAGCATCCCTCCAGCTCGCGGGACTCTCGCAGCTAGGAAAGGGGGAGTGTAACAAGGATTACACGTCACTTCGCATCCGGAAACCTCTTGCCTTGTTAGACACGGTCATCTACGCAGATGCAAGTATGACGTACGACGCCTGCGTCGCCTTCTTAACGCAACTGAAGCGCACGTAGGCGCCTGATGGGCTGCGGTGCAATCGTACGTGGTGGCATACGCGCTTTCACTCCGCTTACAAGTTACCCGATAATGTGCGACACTGGACATTTGGCAAGGGGCTGCTGATAGACTGACATCAGCATGCACAAGTGGTGAACTTGGAGGTGTTCATGTAAAACAGGCTGCTGTATGACTTGCTCATGTGGACTTGCCTCAAGCAGTTTGGGACTCCCCAAATAACCAACAGGGCACTTACAGCCTTGGTTGATACTTCAGCGATGGGCAAGGTGGGATGCACGCATGCGGCAGTACTGGCAAGGACAGGGCTGGGAAGTGGGAGCTGTGCAGCGTGGCGAAGGGCAGGGAATGGCTGTACCGGGCCAGCAGGCGCGGCGCATGGCGTTGAGGCCACCGGCACCAACACCGCAAATTCGCAATGGCAGTTGGCGGCCCGCAGAGCAGCAGGCATTGCAGCGGCACACACCCGCAGCTTGCGAGTTGCAATGTGCCTGCATGCTCTTGCACACGGGGCCTTGCATTCTGGGCTGGTTGCCATAGGCTTGCATGCGTCACTCTGTTATTCCAGACCTGCGCGGGCCAGCCACGCACGCAGGCAGACAAGATTGGGACTTGGGAGGCGCTTACTGTGTCAGGAAGAGGTTCCCGTGGGGCCATGCACCGCAGCTCCTGCCACAAGCTCTGGAGCACTCCAGGGCTGAGGCCATGCACAAAATGGACATTGATGACAATCGCCAGCAACCCGCCTCCGGTGTGCTATGTACGCGCTCAGTTCTAGCCCAGTAGCCCCACGCACGTGTCATGCACGGCGCTGGGGGGCGCGTCAGCACCGTTGTGTACCTTAACAGTCAAGCCGCCCAGCAGCAACCAGGTGGTGTCTTAGAGTTGTTCGTTCCCGTGGTGCCATGCAGTGTGCATCCCGTGGGGCCGTGCAGTGTGCAGACGCGTGAGGATAGAAACAATGGTGCACGTCTGGGCTGAAGCAGGTAGATAGTGTACATGACTGCTTTAGGTAACAGGTGACCTGCTGTCACAACATAGCTTCCTGACACTCGCCTCTATGTGTGTCTTTGGTACACAGCACCAGCTGCTTTCTTGCATTTCATAGACAGGCGTGCATTGGGGTGCATGGGATAGAACGAGGGTTGCATCCCTTGCATGTCACCTGTGATTTGGCCCAACATGGCTGCTGGGAAAAATGAGTTGTGATTTTGCGAAGACATACACTGACACAGGTGCACTTACGTCAGCTTGCACTGACATATATAAACCACACGCGTTTATGACTATAGCAAGCTTCTTCAGTCAAGCCTGTTTGAGACCCCACTTTCTTGCAGTTGCCAGCTGGCGGGCGAGCCGGTTTGCCAAACTGCCCAGGAATTCATACCATACAACGCTCAAGACAACCCAGGGCAACCAGAGATAAAACTTCGCTCCTCGTCACCCAGCTTAGTGTTACACACCGTAATGCACAGACCCGCTTCCCTGACCTGTCTCAGCCCAAGCAGGCATGCTGCACTGCTCGCACACAACCAACATTGAGCTGAGGTGCTCACGAACCTGACCTGTTCCTTCGTTGCGGGCTGGATGACGGGCCCGCACTCCGTTGTACAACGCGGCTCGTTTCACCGCTAAGCCAACAGCTCCCTACGTGCAGCGGCTGGTATGACGCTTCTCTGCTGCTTGGTGGGGGGCAGCTCCGAGGCAAGTGCGGCAAGCATCTGGGTGCACCCCGGCATATTTCAGCCTGAGCCAGGGTGCAAGTTTGCAAGTCCATCTGCATGTTGTGCTCCGTACCCTACTACCCTCACTCCTGTATGGATTTTCCATACACGCTCCAACACACAGGCACGCGAGCCCTTATCCCACAACGCATGCATTTTGTTGCTCCTCAGTACCTTCTTGTGCTCTTCCGTTCGTTTCATACTGCAGGTGCAACAACCAGACCTCTGCGAAGAGGAGAGCAGGGATGATATAATCAGTCCCACCACAAGCGTTTCTGCACCGAACCGACCACGGCGTGCAATGGACCTGACTTCCTGGGTAAGAGATGTGGCCCACCTCAAGATGACTCAGACGGCACACACGAACCCCAGTGTGAAGAGCTGTGCAGCGACCAATCGCCCCTGCTGTACCTTGCATGAACCTGCTGTGGTGGTTGGGGCTGCCATACTGGTGTGCAGGGGAGGAAGTTGTCAGCCAGACGCCCAGCACACGATGGGCACACCAGCCGACGCTCTGACAGGCCCACCCATGACGAAGTCCTGCATGACGGCCAACACGGCTCTCGTTCAGAAGCGGGTGCGAGGTCCTTTAAAGGAGCTTTTTCTTCAGCCCTGGATGCCTTGAGCAGGGGGATAGGGAACGACACTATCCGCAAGCGTCAGCGCCATCCTCAACTATCTGCAAGCAGGCCGGGGACGCCACTGAACTTGGTGTCGTGCGACACACCAGACCCGAAGCTCAGCTCTAGTGGCATAAATCCCGTCCCAGACCCAAGGGGAGCGTCTCACTTGCATGCTGACAATGCTGACAACGCTCGTGGGGACTGCTGGGGCGAAACACAGCCAGATACGTTCGAAGAACGTGCTGTCAGTACAATGACTGCAGCAACTCCTGATCAGATTGACAGTATAACGTCCAACAGCAAAGCTCCGTGTGACGTGCCGCGTTGCCACGACGAAGCCAACCCGCCCTCGATGCAAGTCGACTGCCAGCGGCGCGCCGCGTCGCTCTTGCAGCACCACGCGCCGGTTGTGCCCTCAAAGCTGCACAGAAGCCCAAGAACACAAGACCTGTCCTCCTCAGGCCTTGCGGAGCACGCCCCTCTGCCGCCTGCAGCTTGCCCCGTGCGCTCCGCAGCATCCGCCACAGCCCAGGCCAGCAGGAGCGCTGCTGCCAGCGGAGGCACATTAGGCAGCGTGGACACCAGCAATTTCCATCATTCGACCAGCGCTCCGATGCTCCTGCACCTGCTGATGATGGCACGTGACAGCGGCGTGTCCAGCGCGGCTGCAGCGCCGCACACGACCGCCAGCGCTGGTGGCCTCACCGCCAGCTGCGCAGCGGACCTCCTATCGGAGCACGTGTTTGTCACGCCCTGTGACGACACTGACTCAGCAATGCCGCTGCCCGGCACCAGCAGCCCAGCGCGCTGGTCCGAGCCCCACCCCACGGCCTGCCGCAGCGGCGGCGCCACTCACGACTACAACCTCGTGCGGCGGCGCACGAGCGGGCTGGCAGCAGCAACCCCTGCTGCGCTTGCTCCTGCTGCTCCAGAGCATGAGCTACCAGCGCCCCGCACCACGAGCTACTGCTGGGGAGGGCAACAGCTGGGGCAAGAAGGACGCCAGGAGTCGTCACAGCACGGTGTGCACCTGAACATGACCTCGTCGAGGCACGGCATGCGGAGGGCGACGGATGGACCCGACAGCACCGGAAGCGGCACCGCTAACGCGTTCACCAGGTCGTCCAGTGGCGCTGGCCTGCTTGGCTGGATGGCACCAGCAGTGCAGGAAGCACCCTGCACATCTAGCGCTTCACGGAAAGCTCGTCATGGTGTTGGCGTACCGCCGGCCCCCACAGGCCCTTCCGCGGCACCGCAGCGGCAGCAGCCGCCACACGCTGTGCAGCCGCACAGCGAGCCCCTGGCGAAGCTCCCGCAGGGCCCGCCGGTGGCCGGCGGCGACCGGCTGACGCTGGCAGTCAGCGCTCTGCTGTCCCCGCGCTCACCAGCGTCGCCGCCGGCAAGAGGCGCACCGGGGGCGGCGGCACAGCGGGCGGCGGCGCAGCGCAGCCTGTTGGCACCCTGCAGGAGCAACACACAGGTCGAGCCGATGACGTGAGCGTGCCACCCGTGCCCAGGCCAATACCTGCCCAGGCCAACTGTTGCTAGTGGCGGCGGTCACGCCAGGCTGCTGCCTGGCCTACTAGCACAGGCTGTTGGGCTTAGCGCTGGGCTGCTGGAGACTGGCATTGTAGTGTTCACCGTGTGCTGCCTGCGCCTGGTGTGCGGGTTGCGCCAACAACCAACCAACCCATCCCTCCCAATCGCTCACTCATTGGTGCGTCGGTGCGTGCTACGCAAGCTAGTAGCAGGACTCCATTTGCCCCGACGACAACTCGTGAAACAACTCCCCAAACAATTGCTTTGTGCGTACTTGCGTACCATATGTTGGCCCTGATCGAAGGAATGCTTTTTCACCCAACACCCTTATGCCCGTGGACGGACCATTACAGTACCATACTCTGCTTGCTGTCAAGCCAACCCAATGCAAGCGCGGTATGCTTCAAGACTTCCTGCAAATTGCATGTTTGTGACGGTTCTGATGGTGATTGCATTACATATGTGCCTTAGAGGGGAGGCTGTTGTATTCATCATGCATCAATGCTGGTCGGCATTGATGCATCATGGGTTGCAGCTTCCCACTGGCCCTGCTACTGCCCGGCGGCCAGCATCCATGACGAGCATGGTATTAGAGCCGCACTAGCAGCACCAACCAAACGCATCAGTGACAGGAAGTGAACGACTCATTGTCAGCAACAATCTCATTGAGCTATGGACTGATTCGACGCCTTGAAGATCTGTTATATGTACACTCTCACAACTGCTCTCACACATACCTGATAATCCGTCAGGTGGATGGTGCTGGCAGAAAATGTGTTGCCCAATGGGCACCAGTCAGCCTCTTGACGAACTCCGTGCTGTAGATGCTCAAGCAACTGCTCCCATCCTCACGCGCAACTCAACAGCTGTGTAACCTTTGCAAATTGCAATGCGTGCTGATAGCATCGGCTTTTGATGCATGCGTGCAGCATGCATGCGTCCATGCGCTCTGCAAGTTATAGGCGGAAGTCACTGCCGGGCATGCCTGACACCTTGGACAAGGCTCCGCATGCGAAAGGTCTTATGACGTGCTGCGACCTTCATTGACTCTCAAGTTGGAGCATCAACCCGTGTGCGCAACCATGGCGCATCGCCCTTATAGAGAGATGCATCATGCACGCACGGGTAGGTTGTGCCTGGTCCTGAAAATCCCGCCTGCCAAGCATTTCCGATGCCATTGCATGCTGGTTTGTGTCCGAAATATGAGTCACTGTGCCGTTCATGCGCAGGAAGTTGCGGGCGGGGCACATGTGTGAGTGTGAGGGTTCGAGAGACAGAGGGCAATGCGACAAGGACGGCAAATGCTGTGATGTTACCGTATGCGTTTTGTTTATTTTAAATGACTTTGGGGGCCGGGGGGAGGCGCACGTATGAAAAAAACGGTCATGTGTCATGCCTTCCCTGCGTGCCTGTGTGTTATGTCGGTTATGTGCCGTAGTGATGTGCATGTGCAGATGCGTGCACGTATGATTGTGGCCGCCATGGTGCACACGCGTATGATTGGGCTGACCTTGCTAGCGACGTAAGGTACTATGCTTGTGCTTGTGATGGTGCACGTTTGCGTGCCATGCCTGTTAACCTTTGTGTGGGCCACGCCTGTCCCGCTGCACGATGCGCTGTCTGACACGCTCTCACTCGCTTGTACCGGGAGACATTATCGTGCCGCCCTTACGAGCTGATCGGCCTGTGCTCAACGTCTGAAATGCTTGATTGTGACGGATAGCCCACCGAACACGGTTGGGCTTGCGTGCACCTCAGGTGCTGATTTGCATTGACTGTAAAGTGTAAACCCAGCACAGCTGGCGAGAAGGCTCAAGGCATACCCGTTGCCCGATTGCTGGTGCAGGCTCGACTGCTCGTGGTGTTGCGTGAGATGAGGACAGCAGGCAGGCCCTTTTACTGAATGCATGCATGGGGTCCTGGAATGTCACATGCCCACGGGCTCAAAGCAGGGAAGCAATCCCAGACATGTGCCCTGCTGACTCGATCGCCTGCATCAGAGTCACAGCGCAAGAAATAACAGCCAGCCACCCTGCTGTGAGATAGCTGTAGGTTGGGCAAAAGTGTGACCAAAGTCACCATGGGGAACTTATGGTGACATGGTCCCTAGGCACGTCAATACGTCATCCACTGCAACCAGTGACTGTTGGCGTCAAACAAATGGCCTCTGCAATGCACACGCTGTCCCGAACCGACCTCCACCACACACAGAGAGCGCGTGTGGGGACCATGCTGCTGCATGGGAGGACCTGGGAGGACAGCGCGCCATCCGGTGCACACATGCAGTCGTGCCCGGCTGCCTGCAAGCTGAACAGAGCGCAGGGTCTGAGTACAGGGTTCACACGCACGGACTGCCTTTTGATGACACACACAACTGACGTGCCTGGTGCATGCCACACCGTGACCACGCATCTGTCAGGTGCGTCAAGTCCAACTCTCATGGTTGGACCTCGCCCGCATGATTTCCAGCTGCGCCGTTGGAGCCACGCCGTCACGCCTCAGCATGTGTTCGTCTCTGCACGCCCAGCACACATAATCAGTGAGTGATAATCTGCATCCAAGGCATGCACCTGGGAAACCCCCCAAAGGAATGAGTTGCCTACGTGCCCGGCAACTTCGTACTGTCGGCGTGCGTAGAACATTCCGTGTTTCATATCAATACTTGAATCACCTGTGGGCCAGCCTGTTTGGCTGCCCTTTGGTATGCCGGTCAGAGGCTGCCTACAACCAATACCGTCACAACCGTTTCCAGCGACTGCAACACTCATACTTGTTGTCTCTAGCACATCCTCTGTGACTCCCTTTCAGTGATGGTGCGGTTGAGGTTAAGCGCCCTGCGTGCGAGTCAGTCCACGACGGCGTGCATAAGCCAGCATGACCTGACTGCAAGCTCATGCAACGTCAGCAGCAGCACGTTGCGTGCACCGCCCAGCCCATAGGATGGTCAGAAAGGCGGCCCTCCTGATGTGGATGTTGGGCTTAGCACTAATACAAGTACGTGTTGACGTGCCCACGAAACACGCCTCGTTGCTGCAAGCTTCTCTGAGCGCACTGCCATGTTGAACGATTTGCAGGGCTCGACAGGGAAGCTTTGCCATGGTGATTGCACCCTTTATGGCACATGCAACGAGGAGGTGGGCAGGTACGCCAGTTACCCGCCAAAACCGCCTGCAGCCTTTTCTGCAACGTTTGTGCAAAGTATCCCTGCCGAGACACTGCTTTGGTGGCGCTGAATACTGCTTATTGTGACAGGTGTGACTGTCCAGCAAGCAGGAGCGGTCCAGACTGTTCTGTGCTGACAAATGTGCGGGAGCGGCGCTCATTTGAGCCTCAAGACTGTCCAAACGCGTGCAACCAACGCGGTGTGTGTTTGGGAGGCTTCTGCCACTGCACCACAGGTGCGCTGGTGGCACAATCCCTCGTACCTAACTGTGCTGCGTCAAGTCGTGCGCAACGTGCTAGGCACAAGCTGTCGCTGCCTCTGTGGAAGGGAATGCTCTGCTGCTGGGGTCTTCTGTTCGCTGGCCTTTCCACGTTTTCCACTTATTCGGCCTTCCTGTTGCTATTTGTTGCGCAAATAGCAAGGCCTTTCCCTGCTCTACCCTTGCCTGTAGGCTTCTTCGGGTCTGATTGCGCACTGTCGGTACTCGCGCAGCAGGCCGGGGGGGCAGATGCTAGCGATCAGAGCCAGGCCGACGGGCCGGACGTTGAGCTGCTCGCAGGTTTGAACTACACTGTCCGGCGTAAGCGGCCGTGGATATACGTGTGAGTGCGAATTGGCCGCGAAAGCGAGATGCTGGCAGTGCATGCTATGCTGGACTCTCATGTCATGCCTGTCCCCCAGATGTCGGCAGAACGGCCGGTGCAGTCGGCGTCTCGGCGACACCTGGCCTAGCGCGGCAGACAGCGCAGCAGGCCAGCGCCTGCCAGCATGCAGCGCCTGCCATTCGTGCATGCATGCGTGTGCCTGCTTCAACCTTGCATGCTGTGCATAGGAGTGCCCATGCCAGTGGGCGACCTTACACCTGCTGCTGTGCTGCACAGGCCAGTTCTGAATGGGTAGCTGGCAGTTTGGCACACAGTCGCCGCGCTCCGCTTCCAGCAGGCGCAACGACTGACACATGTGTGCCAGCAGTGCCGCTTGTGGGCCCCTTCGTCGTTTTTGCGCTCATGGCTTGCAAAGTACGCGTACTAGCGTGCCGCACGGGGGTCTGCATTTATACAAGCATGCGTGACGCGCTTGCGGCGCTTGGACAACAATCGAAACGCATGCACGCGCATGTGTGTGTGTGTGTGTGTGTGGTGTGCCTGCCTGGCACCCCGGCCACCCGCAGGTACGACCTGCCCGCCTGGGTGACAGTGCTCACGCAGAGCTCACGCGACCGGCCGCTGCTGGTGCGCCTGGAGCAGCGCCTGCTCAGCAGCGGCGCCAGGACGCCGCGCGGCGACTCCGCCGACTACTACCTCAGTGAGTCGCTGGTGGATTGCTGTTGGCAGTGGTGGCGGTGATGCATTTGTTGGCGGTGGTGGGTTGGCGGTGGCCGTTGTGGGTGGTGGTGGGTTGGCGGTGGCGGTGCACTTGACAGCCGCCCGTGCGGGCACAGGATACGCAATACGTCCATATACCATCGAGGCCATTGTCACCAGAACTGTCCTTGCAGAAGACAAGCTTGCCAATCCTTGATCAATCCACAGCGGTCAGCCCGGGCCGTGAGTGAACAATTAACTACCTAATCAAGTGGTGCATGCAGGACCAGTCACTGGGGGTCGTCCACAGGAGCACGGCTGGAAGCATAGCAGTATAACACGTGTTGCCGTGTTTCTTGCTTTTTGAGTGGTGGTGTGCTAGCCCAGCCATGACCGCTCCGCCGCCTGCCCTCCCACGTGCGTTTGGTAGCAGGGAGACGCGAATGAGATGCGTGGCTGGCTGGCTGGCTGGGAACTGGGCATCGATCCACACCAACGCGTGTGCGTGCTCGTTGTGATGTGTTACTGACTAACTGATGTTGCTGGTGGTGTGTCCGTGCAGTCCCTGTGCGCATGCGGGAGCTGCGCGACTCTCCGCTGTTGGAGGAGGCCATCGCGTACATCCGCGCCACCTACCCCTGGTTTGACCGCTACAGCGGCGCGAGGCACCTAGTGGTGCACACGGGTGCGTGCGGCGCTGAAGGACTGCACTGCACGCCAGCTTCCTGCCAACTGCTACACGAGTGCCACAGCCGCGATCAGCCCAGTTTACACAATTTGCCACGGAGTTTGTGCATGAGTGCATCTCATATCCGTGTACGAAGGGCTCCCAAAATTCTGCCGTTGTGATGTGCAGCGTACGTATTTCTGTATCCGTCGACCATCACAGCATGTCCTTTTTCGAGGCAACCCATGCAGCAATCCCCCATCTACCAGCACCTGGGACCCACCCCACATCGTCAGGCACTGCTTGTGATCGAGTGGTTTGCTGACACACGGGTTGTGCACGTGGCACTCCACCCGAGTGCTGCTGGTGGGGGGCCATTCTTGATTGCGTGTGTTGCTGGCCTCTGCTGACGTTTGTTTTGCTGTTGCACGGGTGCGTTTGCCGTGCAGGCGACGTGGCCGAAACCACCCCAAGCGCACGTGCTATGTGCTCAAATTGCACCTGGCTCACGCACTGGGGCTTGACAGCCAACCGGCTCAAGGCTGGATGGAAGGCATCGCACAGGCCAGATAAAGTGAGGGTCAAGTCACGTAGGGGTGGCCAGGTTCAGGCTTTTGCCCAACTGAACCTGGCCAAAACCGATTCACATGCGCTGGCCTGCTGATCAGGCGCATTTGACCTAACCCACAAGGTGCACAGCCTGTCACAAGGTATGATGGCCTGATGCTTGCGAAAACATGTTGGTGCTACCCGAATGGATTGCATGCACTCACTCACTGTGTCTGCTAGGTGCCCTCGTAAACCTTGCTACCATTGAGGATGTGGGCATGCTGAAGCCCATGGCGTGTGCGTTTCAACAGCTCACAGTTGTAATCTGTTGGGTGTGCGCATGCGCTGCGCCGGCCTGACGCCTGATGGCTTGCTCCTCAATATGTGCAGGACATTGTCATTCCGGTCCTCAGCGCGCGCTACATGCAGTTCGGCCTCTCAGCATCCCCGCTGCACCCCATGGCTGAACCCACAGAGTCAGCACTGCAACCGCAACCACCGCCGCTGCAGCCATGGCCCGGCACCGGTCGCATGAAAAGCCAGGCAGACGGCAGCAGCGGCAGCAGTAGCAACAGGACCATCAAGTTCTTCTTTGCAGGCGCGGTCTGCCGCACCGCACCGCCGCGGCCCGGCGTGTTCCCCAACTGCGACGACGTGTCGAGCTACAGCGCAGGCGTTCGCCAGCTGGTACGGCGGCACCATTGAGGGTGCTGTTGACTACGGTATTGGGGGTGGCTGGTGATTCAGGGAGGCACGGAGACCTTACAACTGGGGCACAGGGCCGTGGTGGGACAAGGGGTGACGATCGCGTGTGTAGCCATATCCTGCACGTGCACCATAGCGACACGCAGGTGCTTTAGTGACCTGCACTAGCTAATCAGTGTCATGGACAGCTGCATGGACAGCCATGCGGGCGCTTGGCCTGCACAAGGATACGGTGCACCCGAAACCTCCACAGGATACTACGGCACACTGGTGCTGCGTGTTATCCTGCTGACCTACCGGTGCTTTGCTATGCTGCATCAGGGCCGCGGCATTAAATGCATGCTTAATTTGCCATGCTGTGTACACGCTGTATACAGGTGTACTACCATCACGCCAACAGGCCTGGGTTCGTGGTGTCCTCGCACGCCGGCAGCCGCTACGGCGCTCTGCTGCGCTCCAGCATGTACTGCCTGGCGCCCCTGGGCCAGGGCCACGGCAACCGCCAGCTGCAGGTAGGTAGGTAGGCGCGTGCATGCATGGTGAATTGCCGAATTGGTGACGGCATCGCAGCCCTGCGCCTTGCCGGGCTGATCAGCCAGGCGTCGCATACCGTACGCAGCCGTTACCTACCACTGTTGGATCGCAGCCGGCAGATCTAGGCTGATTCCGAAGTACCGTACTGCAAAAGCGCTGCTAAAGTACTGCCACTACTGCGCCAGGGGCTGGGGCTGGCACGGAGCCTTGATGCATGTGCATACATGCACCTACCATGTGTATTGAACTAGTCCAAAGACGCACACGGCCTCGTTTGCACCGGGCTACTTTTCTTTTCCAGTGTGGGGTTGCATGGCCATATTCCCCCTGCTGCACTGCCTCACACATGCCTGGCACCCGGGGCGATGCGCGTTGTGGATTTGGGCCGCAGGCGGCGTGCAACGGCTGCATCCCCGTCACCATCGCGGACGACGTGCTTGAGCCGTTTGAGCCTCACATGCGCTGGGCTGACTTCAGCCTGCGTGTGGCGGAAGCTGACATCCCGCGCCTGCACACGCTACTGGATGCAGTGGATCCAGCGCAGCTGCGGGCCTGGCAGGTGCGACACAGGAGATCATGGTCAGCGTGTGCTGTGGACCGAGCTTGTGCAGTGCACTGTTACGGTATTGCGCAGCACGGAATCAAACAAGGCCAAGATGCATCACACCTGAAGGTCTGCTTGCGCGTTGTGGTAAACTGGTTCTACCCTGCAGAACCAGTTTCTGTGTGTGCAGTCCTCATCTGAACAGGGAAGTATGGCCTCATCTAGAAAGCTCAAGTGCAACAACAACCAACCAAACCTAGCCCTGTCCTGTGCGTTCGGACTTCGGACCATGTTCGTGTGTGTTGAGTGGAATTTACTTCCTGTGGGGCCATATGCGATGTGTTCGTGTGTGCGTGTATGTGTGTGTGTGAGAGTGCAGGACGCGCTGCCATGTGCGGCTCAGCATCTCGTGTACAGCAGCATCACGGGAGGGTTCATGGGCGAGAGCGGGCGGTACGATGCATTCGAGATGCTGCTAGAGATTCTCCGAGTCAAGGTGGGGCGCATGAAGCGTGTCACACGTTCAGTTATGGTGGTCGCGCTGCTGTCACTGTTGCCGCATAGTACAGACGCGCTTACATCTTCGTGCCCTGAATGCTCTGGGCAGTGTGTGCAACTGTGCACATGATGGGCGGGTATGTATGGTTGCAGGACATGCATGTCCCTTGGGCTGTTGAGGATTTGATGTACGTTTCATGGTGCTGCATGCTGGTGTGCTGACAGACACTCTGTTGCTAAGGGCCAGTTCACAATCGGACCGGGATCGGACTGGGTCGGATCTGGATTTTTGACAAGCCATGATGTTCATGCACATATGGATGGGTCAGGGGTGTGGGATCAGCCAGAGTGGAGACGAACCTGAATCCACTCCGGTCGGGGTGGGTCTGGGGTGGATCCGGGGTGGATCCGACCATGTGAACCACCCCTAACCCTCACGCCTAACCCATGATGCTTTGCAGGCACTTCACCCGGATGCCCCGCCTGATCAGTACACAAAGCTGGATGCCGATTTTGCACGTTTTGTCGGATGCGGGTCTGAGACGAGCATGGCGGAGGGGGGCCGGAGGGAGAGCATGCGAGCGCGCGCCTGGAGCGCGTTCCATCGCCGCACGCGCGCAAAGCGACGCCGGCGCAACCCGCGCCCGCGGCCGTCTAGGCTGCGACTCGACGATAACGCAGCACATTCAGGGAAGGCTTCAGAGACTGGCGTAGCTAGCGCCCAGCAGGGCACTGTTGCCGTTGTCGACCCTGCCTTTGATGAAGCACGGCGGCAGTTTTTGGCGGAGAAGGCGATGTTAGAGTCCCCCCCCCGCCTGTCTGCAGCAAATTTGGCCATCGTGGCCAATATTTCTGCGCTGCCTGCTGAGGATTTGGGTGGACCATATGCTGCTGTCCCAGCAGAAAAGCTCGTGCTTTGCAGTCGCGCCGTTGTGGACATTCGGGTCCCATCAACGGCGTGCGCAGCCCGCAAGTACCGCAACGCAAAATACGGGACGCCAGGTGGAGCCATATGTGCTGGTTTTAGCAACCTGACGATGTGCCCAAGGCTGTGGGAATGAGGCTGTACGCCTGGGTTGCGAAAACACGCTGATTGTAACGCACGGTCAAGGGTCATGCCTGCAATAACCGATACTGAAAGGATTGCAACTGTGGTTGCGCGGATTGACTGAGTCAGCAATATATATATCAATGCATCCAATCTAAGATAGCGGCCTAGCGTGCTTCCGAAACCAGTCGCGACAAACAGCAAGCTGAAGACAGCAAGCAACAAGCTTATCATAACACATGCTCGCTTTTCCTTCTTCTAATTGTACCATCCGTGTGAACGCAACCTCGCGTCTTTGGTTCAGCTTGATGGTGCTTGTGGTCTCAGCCCTGAAATCCGTACATTGTGGGTCATGTAGATCTGGACCTGCCAGGAAGCGCCAGCGAGCCTTTGCGTCCATCCGCCCAGCGCAGGTTGCCCTCCACGTTCTCAGACACTGCCTCGGCCTCCTCATCAACTACTGGCACAAATGCAGCGCTGTCTGGGTCGCCCTCAGGGATTGTCTCGCACCTGCAGGCGGTCTGCCCCACCCAGCAGGTTGCGCCCGCTGTCAGCGACAGTACCTAGCGCTGCGGGCAATGGCTCAGCCTCTACCGCTGTGCCCAAGTTTCCCAGCCCTGCCGAGACGGCGCGGACTATCTTGGACCTCACTACTGAGGGTGTCTTGTCCTCAGTATCATCAAGCGGGGCTCCGCTGGGGGTCCCTGTCACTTTCACTGTAACCAAGCAAGGACATGTTAAGCTCCAGTTGGACCCCCAAACGCTGCAGCTGTGCAATGTGCAGAGCAACCCAACTTGCAGCCTGACTGTGCAGCCCACAGCGATGCCTGCCCGCGCGGTCGCAGCAGTCACATTGATTGGGCAGCTGCAGGGCGCAAACGACCCGGAGCAGAGCTTTTTGATGGAGAAGTGCTTGTACTTTGGAGGTCTGGACCAGGTAGGTGTGGTCTGCTTACTGCGTGTTTAGTCCCCAGCAAGGTATCACCAGTTGACTAACCTCTGTTGGCAGCCTTCACCTGCAGTCATTTGCCATAAGGACCTTGCTTTTGTCCAACCTCCGTGTCACTGCTTGTATTTGTCAACAGGCGCGCAGGGGGCAGGAAATTAGCAGTGCAGAATTGATGGCAGCGGAGCCAGATGTTCTTCGCCAAGCTGCTGTAGAGCTGTGTTCTGCCTGGAACAGGTGTGGTCACCATGAGCTTGACAAATAGGGAACCTTACATTCGGCAGTTTGCCTTGCTCCGCTTGCTGCTTAGCTCTGGTCAGGGATTGAGCACCGTTTGCTCTTCACACATGACCCATGCTTACCTTTCAGCCTGGTTTATGGCTAACTCTCTGTGGCTCTATGCCCACGGTGCTTGCAGTGAGCGGGCTGAGGACATCTACCGCATAGTCGGGCATCAGCTCGGCCTCAGCGTGTCTGACGTGAGTCACTTCACAGAGCAACAGACCAGTGCGAGGTGACGTGCATGCTGCACAAAGCTCAACTCTGGAGCTCACAATTCTGGAGCTCAACTTTCGAAAGGAATGCCCACCATGATCCCCACTCCACCAGCCTTGCGTGAATGCTAGCTCTTGCCCCCTGTGCTGACCCGATGTTGCATACGTGTCGCATATATGCAGATGCACTACGCGGAGCTGCTGTGGCTGGACCACCTGGGCATGTACGTGCGCTGCGAGGCGACAGGGCGACCCACGGAGGTCGTGCGCATCCCCTTCTACCGCCCCGTGCTGGATGAGCGTGACGCGCGCAGCGTCATCACCATGGCAGCGCAGCTGTCGTGGGAGCGCGAACGCGCATACACGCCACCTGTGCCCAGCATCCTGGCGGACGCGGCCAATGCCGCCAACAACTGATGAGCACGCTTTGTATCAGGACACATTGACGGACCTCATGCAGCAGCTGATGCAGCAGCTCCACCAAACTCATCCAGACGTGTTGAGAGTTTGCTTGCTGGGAGCCTCAAAAGACACAGGGAGCTTGGAGCGGATGGCGGTGCTGAGCTGGTGGTGCATCATTGCGGTATGCCAGGAACAGGATGATGCGTCATGCGTCGTTTTTGCTACACAATTTGGCTGTATTTGGCGGCCGAGTCGGGAACGTATGTATTCTTTCACCATTGCAGAATAAGCGCGAGTGTGCGCACTCGCGGCAGCATGGCACATGCTCTACCATGCATGCGGGAAAAGCATGATAACTGGAATGTGCCGACGCAAAAACTGCCGGTGCATCGCACTGCGCTATACTCAACGTAGCATAACGTACACTGTTGCACATGCAACCATTGTGTAAAATACTGCTTCCTGGCGTGTTGCATGCAAGGCGCATGACCTGCAGACTGTATTGGCATGGAGGGCCAGGCAGCAGGTGTGCTGCAGTTACCACCAAGCCTATAGCAACGACAGGTCAGGACAAGAGCAACGCAAGGGGTGAGGGATGTGGGTCAAGGAGGGAGGGCGACCCCACGTTTGTCAGCAATACCAGCACCAGCACTACCAATAGGTGCATTGTTTGAACACGCTTGCAGCCAAATTGACTGGAAGGCGGAGTTTATAGCTTGAGCAGCTCTTCGCTCTTGATCTTGACCATGTCATCCAGCTTCTTGCAGTATGTGTCGGTGAGCTTCTGCACAGTGTCCTCCAGCGCCTTCTTGTCATCCTTGGGGAACTCCACCTGCGGTACACGAAACACGGATTGCAGGGGTGCGGTCGACGCTGCGTCTGAGGAGAGCTGTCTCCAGCGGATGCACAATGGATGCTTCCTGTGCCATTCCTTGCGCAACTGCGTGGGTCAGAGGTAGCGTGCAGCGTTGCGCTTGATCGACGCGAGCATGCCCATGTGCCATGCACGGCGCAGCAAAGGTTTGGAGCCGTGCCATGTATCAAATATCAATGCACCCCTGAAGGAGAGCAACGATTGCCGGTAGCCATGGTGATGCGCTTGCAGCAGCAGCGAACGCCTTTTCACCCTTGCGGGCTTTGAGGTGTGGTGCAACCGCTCGTGCGCTAACTCGCATTCATGCTCAGCCCTGCAGCACTTGCCTTGTCTGCTTTCTTCATGGAGTCCTTGCGCACGTTCCTGATCGCCACCTTGCCCTCTTCGCCCATCTTGGACACATTCTTGACAAGCTCCTTACGACGCTCCTGTGCACGGTGAGAGCACGTGTAAACATGCAATGCACATGGGTGTGAGGCGTGGGGAGGACCAGGGAGGGGCGCAAGGCGGCGGCAGCGACAAGAGCTGTAGGGGCAGTGCAATGTAACGATTGGGGAAGGGACGGGGCAAATGCTGAAATGCAGTCAGCCCAGCGTCACATACAGGTGCCATGCCTTATGTTGGCTGTTGCTCGACATGCCTGCAATAATCACTAATCCAGGAGCCTGCAATGGCAGTATATCAGGCTCTGGCATCGTACTGGCACCATGGCGCACACGGATGTGCAGCATGCAAAATGACGGCACCTGACCACTTGGATGCAAGCATCCTTGCACAAAGGTGTGCTGCCATGTGCACCCCCACATGCACCAAATGGCGTTGCTAACACTGCCTTGGGCGCAGCACGAAGCACTTCAGGCACACATTTACTCTGCGGTCGTTTACCTGGGTCATTGGCGGGATGTTCAGGCGAATACGCTCGCCGTCGTTGTTGGGGTTGATGCCAATGTCGGACTCCAGGAGAGCCTTCTCGATGGCCTTCAGTGTGGTCTTATCAAAGGGAGTGATGAGCAGAGTGGTGGACTCTGGCACTGTGATGCTTCCCATAGACTTTATGGGCGTAGGCGTTCCATAGGCGTCCACCTGAATAGCGAGGCCGTGGGACACAGTCCGAGTGACTTGCAGCCAGAGCCAGTTTAACTGATCAGCTGCAGCTTCGAGTGCACGAACGTGCAGACAAGACAAACTGCTGTTGCTTGGCGTGCGCCAAAGGGCTTACCGTAATCTTGTCCAGGATGGCAGGGTTTGCACGCCCAGTGCGAATGGTGTTGAAATTTTCTGATACGACGTTCAATGCCTTCTGCATACGTTCCTCCTGCAAGCCCCAGGTTCAACAGCCGATGCGGCAATAAGATATGGCAACAGAAGCAGGTGGGGCTTTCTACCACACGGCCGGGTGCCGGGTAGTGGCCCCGCTGCAGCAAATCACAGGGAAACGAGGTGTAGAACGCGGCTTTGCTTCATGCTCACAGTGTCCTTCTTAGTCTCAGCAGCAACCTTGACCCAGTCACCACCAGCAGTGTCAACCGCAGCCTTCGCGCCCTTGCCACCCTTGCCGCTGCTTCCGCTCTCACTGTCGCTTTCCTCGCTCCTGCCGCCCTTGCCGCCTCCCTTGCCTCCTTTTGCCTTAGCCAAAGCAATAACTGCCTGTCGTGTTTGCTGCCTGCAAGGCCGTTGTGGACTGAACACGTCTAGCGGTGCACTAGGACAATGCACGCGCACATTGCAGTACAGGGCGATAGACCTTACCATTGTACTACTGCTGTGCGCTGCAGCGCTGGGCTAGGCCTCGAGGTTGACTTGAAGGCTGCCACGCGCTGCGCGCGAATGGACGACAAACACTGCATTCCGCCTTAACAGCACAGCTATGGAAAGTGAGAAGTAACAACGTTGCAGTGGAGGAGCAGCAGTGACCAGGTTGAGATGTTGCGCAAGTGGTTTTGCAGGCCATCAACTGCGGTTGCGCCATGATGGCATGCGTTCATGTTGTAATGTGCCAACCAATGCGGAGGCCGAACGAGATACACAAAGCGCACAACTTCTTCCTGCATATGTTTGTCATAGGTCCATACCTTGCCCTTACAGCCCTACTATGTTATATGGTCCTTGACACTGTGTACACTGCAGCACTGCTGAATCCCACGTTGCGCCAGGTGCACGGAGTTAACGTCAACCTTTGAGCGCAGCTTTTGAACGAATGTCAGATGATCAGCACAGGGAGAAGCGGCGCCGGGATGATGATGGCGATGGTGGTGCGCCTGGCGGAAACGGCGGCGACGGAGGAGAGATTGCACTATCGATCGAGGAGACAAACAGGTTGGGTGACTGCACTAACATATCATGCTGAACTTATTCTGGCACTTGTTGTGTTTATCTATGTGACGTATGCTTTGCTTTGCTTTTGCAGGCTCCGCATAAGCTTGGGCCTGAAGCCCTTGGACATGGCACCCGCAAGCAGCAAGCAGCTGCAAGAGGACACGGGAAAGAAAAAGCGGGAGCAGGACAAGAAGGCTGAGGAGCTGCGAGCAAGGGTTGAGAGGTGGGTGGCTAAGAGCTGAGACCTTTGCAAGTTGTCGGTAATCCTGTTTCACAGCTGTGCTCTTGTTCCAACTGACGTGTGCTGATATGTTCTCCTGCATGCTTCACTGCATGTCTGCAGTGCACGGGAGAAGCGCGAGCTTAACGCCAAGTTGAAGGCGGTCAAAACGCTTGGAGAGGCTAGCGACGAAGATGATGATGTTGAGAACTGGGTGGAAAAGAACCGTAAAGCTGTAGAGGAGCGGAAAGCTGAGGCTGCACGGAAAGCAGCAGAGCAAGCAGCAAAGAAGCGGCGAAGGGTAAGTTGCAGTGGGTGTTGCAAGTCCCCCGCCCGCAGTGCCCATCACGCGCCCACCCACTGCAACGGTGCATTACACCCCTTCTTCGCGTGCAGGGTGACTCGGACGATGAGGATGGCGAAGACAAATACAACTCACAAGCCCTGGAGGGCATGAAAGTCCGGACTGACGTGGCCGATCTGGAGGCAGGCGACACTGTTGTCGTGACGCTCGCAGACAAAGCCATCCTCAATGAACGTGGGGAGCTCAATGATGAGGATGATGAGCTAGAGAACGTGCTACAGGTAAGTTCTGTTGTCGTATCAAGTGTGTTCCGTGATTGCGTTCGGCATATGTTGAGCAGCGTGTGGGGGCACGGCGTTTGTATCGTCGCGTGTGCGCACAACCTGACCCGTTGTAAAACCTGTCCTGCGTTTGCAGGTTGAGCAAAAGAAGCGCGAGAAGGCGTTCAAGGCTGCTGGCAAGCAGGCAAAGCCGCTGTGGGAGGAGGATGGCAAGGTGCGACGGGGATTCGCCCCGCACTTGGGCGTTTCAACAGTTGCCTCCCCTGGGCTTTTCCTGAGCTGCTGCACAGCACCGGTTTGTGTCTTCTGCTGCTTGGCTTTATAGCTCATTCGCCTATGAGCATTCATGCTGACATTGGATTCCTGCTATGCCATGCAGAAACGGACGCTGCTTGACAAGTACGATGAGGAGGAGGAGGATATGGTGCTGCAGCTGGGAGCTGGAGGGAAGTTTGAATCGGACAGGCTAAAGCAGCAGGAGGAGATGCGCAAGAAGCTGCAGCAAGGTGCGTGTCGCATTTTAGGTTGATACTGGGCATGTGCTTGGCCAGAGCCGTACACGGGAAACGCACGCTTGATCGCCAAAGACCGCCTTCCATGTGGAAGGAGCAACGGGCATGCATCTGCCCTCGGAGCGGATGGGCATGCATGAGCAGCCGGCATGTCGGCACCCAACCATCCGGCGGTGGACTGGTGGCATGCATGGAAGTCATGTGCAGTGGAATGCCGCACCCACGACCATAGGGTTCGCCTGCATCTGCAGTGGACTCATGCACTTTGGTGTGGGATGTCCTCAGCAGGCATGCGACACACGCAAAGAGCACGTAACACATTCTGATATTCACGTGCTGTGCTGGGCGTGGCCATGAGGTCATCCCCTTCACCCCAGAGGATGCAGCGCATCGGGCGCGCATGCAATGCGTAGCCTGTCATGCAGCTGCAGTACTCATCAGCCGCAAGCACATGCATGTCGCATGCATGTCAGGCACCGCTGTTTGGTCGGTTGGTTCACAGGAACACCTATGCCTGCCTTGTATGCGTGTGCGTAGCGAATGTGTGCGTGCGTGTGTACAATGTGGACCGGCGGCAGGTCCAGCAGTGCGGTGCACCGCCACAGACCCCCAGTAATATTTATACAACCCAGCAGATACTGCATGTTGTATGCACTAGATCATGTGACGATGCTCATGGTCACAACTCACGAGCACAG
Source organism: Chlamydomonas asymmetrica (assembly GCA_001662385.1). Lineage (NCBI taxonomy): Eukaryota > Viridiplantae > Chlorophyta > Chlorophyceae > Chlamydomonadales > Chlamydomonadaceae > Chlamydomonas > Chlamydomonas asymmetrica. The sequence continues at coordinate 32,115 of BDDA01000020.1, read as the reverse complement.
GTCGTCAACCGGGGTTCGCACGTTGCACTTGGCGCTCCGCGCCCCCCCCTGGAGTACTGGCATGCACATCATTAAACTCTGATTTGTTACGCACGTGTTCATCTCTACGGGGCTTCGCCCTTGCGACTGGACCCTTTGCAGGCGCTGCGATTCTGATGAACGGTGACGAGTCCAAGCCCCTGCCTGCCGCCGGCACCGCCGCTGCCGACTACCTGTCTGCGGAGGAGGTGGCGGCGCAGGCGGCGAAGAAGCTGCGCAAGAAGCAGCGCGGGGACAAGGGCGCCCGCAAACTGCGCAGCAAGGGCGGCAACGACGAGGAGGGCGACACAGCAGCACTCATGCAGGTAAGCGGCCTGCCCCCCGGCGCACCAACCAGAGTGCCACGCATGCACACGCCCCATGCCTGACACACACAACACATTCGTCCAGACTAGCAGCAGACAAGCTCACAGTCTATTGTGAACTGCAACACCATCGCCCATGTTAACTGGCAATCGTGGACATATCGCAGTTGCGAGGCAGCATTCTACCCTAGCCGGAGGGTTCTTTCTTTCAGATGATTGGCACAAAGCCTGAGCTCCATCCCACTCCCATGTTGCGCTCGGGCGCATGTTGGTGTGTTTAGTTTGAGAATGTTTGGTTCCCGTGGGTCCATGCAGCGTGCTTCCCTTGGGGCCATGCAGTGTGCATGCGTGGGAGGATAGAAACGTGTTGGTGTGTGTGTCTGCAGGCGCTGGAGGAGCAGGCGGCGGCAGCGGGCGGAGGCGGTGGCGACCTGCGCAAGCGCAACGCGCGTGACAGTGCCAAGGCGGAGCAGGCCGCCAAGACCGCCGCGGACCTGCAGGAGAAGCGCGCGCGCTTCGAGGCGGCCGTGGACAAAGCCAACTGGGCGTCAAAGATGCTGCGCCCCTTGACGGTAAGGCGCGGGCAGGCAGGCATATACTCTGCAGATGAGGAGGTACCGGGTAGGGGATTGTCCGGAGGTATCGATCAGATGGGCCACACTCCAAGTGTTTGTGCGGCCTCTTGCGTTGTTGCCCATGTGGGATGTAGCACGTTGCCTGCATAACTGTGCTGGATGTGTCTGCATGCCGATGTGCATGTGTGGCACAGCGTGCGCCTGCACCACCAGACGCGCGCTTGCGCATGCATGCGAGGGTGCTCATGGTCGTGGTGGAATGATGTCGCAGTCATGAGCACGAAAGCGTTATAGGTTACCACACGTAGTGAGCGGGAACAAAGCGCCGTCCAGGCAACTGAAGCAAGGCAGCTGAGGCAAGGCAGGGCAGCGCAACTAATACAGGCAGGGGACTCGGCGGTCACTGCGTCCGCATGCAACTCACCCTTCCCCCTGCGCTCCTGCTGCTGCCCGCTGCCCCTCTCATGGTGCATGGTGTATTGGCCTCACCAGGGTGTGGCGGCAGCGCCCGTTGAGGCGGTTGGCGGCGACGAGGCTGACCGGGAGCTGCAGGACATGTTGGATCGCGCAAGGTGAGCCACCAAGGCGCGGTCCCGCTGTGCACGTGTTCGCAGTCTCATCATGGGCGCGTGCGCAGCGGGCCAGTGCGCGTGTCGGGTCGACAAGGTCATGCATATATGTGCATGGGCGGCGCATGCATTGTGTGCGTGCGGCAGCATCAGGAGCATTCGTGAGCTTGACTGCTCGCTAGCACAACCCACTTGGGAAGGAAGCCGTGGCCTTGTCCAAGTTATTCGCCATGCAAGCGCTATCAGGCTGCATGGTGGCTTGCAATAAGAATTGGGTGGCTCGCACAATGCACGTGCGTCCCTCCCTTGGCTCTTTACATGCTGGCCTGCTCTGCTCAACGTGAATGCGTGCGCCGCACGCATTTCCCTGCAGGCGTCAGGTCCAGCAGCGCAGCATGCAAGCGGCTGCGAGTGCTGCCAGCGAGGCCCAGCAGGGGGCGGAGGCGGCAGCGGGCGGCGGCGGAGAAGCCGACAAGGCCAACGGCGGCAGCTTAGCAGAGGTGGCCCGCATCGCAGCGCTAAAGCGGCAAGAGGACGAGGCCAAGGCGCGGGATGGCTACGTAAGTGTCACATGCTGCTTGACACCTGCCTGACACCTTCAGTCAATCAGTCATCCCCCCGCCTGGTCTGGTTGATACGCCGCACACATTGTCATTGGCGGTTGTGCTCATTGGCAGCACCTGCCCTGTCAAACTCACGCATGCGCATGCGGACACCGCAAGGCCAACTGCTGCACCCCAATGCAATGCTGATAGATGCAGCACAGCAGCAGGGTGCCATGACGGCATCAATGGCAGGCTTGACTGTACAGACCTGGAGGGCACCCCTGTGCACAGCCGCTCTGCGCTCAACACCTACGCTGTGCGCTTACCCCGGCTGCAGGTGATCACGGAGACCATGGAGTTCGTACGAAACATCCAGATCAAGTCGCAGCAGCAGCAGCAGCAGCAGGCTGGTCGCGAGGGATCACCAGAGCCCGGCGTTCCTCCTCCTCCTCCTCCGCCGCCGCCCGTGACGCTGGGCGATGCACCCGCCTCCACCGCGTATGCGGATGACGGCAGCGACATGGAGGAGGGGTCACCCCGCCCCGCAGGTGTGTGCCATGCAGTGTGCATATGCAGGTGTGCTGTGGGTGAAGGTCAGGACTCCCGTGGGGCCATGCAGTGTGCATATGCGAAGAGATGGCTGTTGCACCTGACGGTGGCGCGGTGTCTGGCCTAATCTGGCGGCTGCCGGCAGCATCCTCACCAAGTAGCGCATCCTCACTGAGCACCCACACCACCTATGTATTTGCCCGCCTTGTATATTTCCCCACCTATGCTGACTGATCCATTGTTTTGGCACCATCCTGGGGTGTGCGCTGCTGCAAGCGCAGCCCGCGTGGAGGGCACCTGGGTGGAGGCGCGTGATGCAGACATGGACGACCAGGAGCAAGCCGGGCCAAGCAATGTGGGGGGCGGCAGCGGCCGCAACGCGGGGCGGCGGCGTGGGCGCAGCCAGGGCCCAGGCGATGACGGCGAGAGCGGGGATCGGAAACCCTTGGAGCTCCAAGACACGGGCATTACAGGTGGGTGGTGTGGTGTTGGGCGGCGTGTTCCGCAGACCACGCGCAAATGACCCTGCACGTTTACCGAGCGTCTGTGTACGATGATGCGTTGCATCAGCGGGCCGGCCACCGCAGCGATTTGTGGCAGATGGCATCAGGCTGGGGAGTAGCGGTACACTCACCAATTGCGACACGTGGATGGCTTTCTGGTCCTTTGTCTTCTGTGTACTGGGGTCCTTTCAGCTGAACACGTTGTTGAGTTTGCGTTTTTGTGTTGCGCGTCGCTGCAGGCGAGCGCGTCATTGGCCGCGGCCTCGCGGGCGTGCTGGGCGCGCTGCACGAAAAGGGCGCGCTGGAGACGGCAGTGGAGTGGGCGGGGCGCACGAACGACACCAAGAAGCGAGCGACGCAGGTAGGACAACGGCCGGCAGTGCACGCTCGGGACACACATGCGCCGCGCGCTGGCGCTCTGTTCTGCGAATGCACCCCGAAGGAATGCGCATGCGCAGACCATGCGTAATGGTGCCAATGATCCATGCTTCCCTTTAGTCATGAGTTGAGACCTCAACCATGCAATGCAATGCGAGCGTCTGACCACCATGCAGCATTGCTTGCACCGGCTGGTGCCTAATGGCATGCGTTCGCACAGGTGCACATCCAGGTGCATGCAGGCCTTGCCTGGCTGGGAAAGTGGGAATGCAGTCATGCAGCCATGCCGTCATGCTTCACCCACATGCTCATGGCTGGGTCATCCGCTCATTATCGCGTGCTGGTGGTGCTGTGTGACACTGTCTGTGTGTTACTCTGTGGTGCTGTGGTGCTCTGGCTCAGTCTGTGACGCTGTGTGTGCTCTGTGACACTGTGTGGCTCTGCCTGGCTCAGGGCCTGGACGAGGTCTACACGGGCGGGCGCTCGAATGACCGCATCGCTGCGTCCGTGGAGCGAGCCCTCACCAAGGTAAGGCCCGCCCAGCTCTGGGGTCAAGTCCTTATGATGGTGATAGCACCAGAGCATACGTTGATGATAGCGTTTGTGGCGATGGTGGACAGGATGATGGGATGTGGAGAGCAGAGAGTAGCTTTGTGGGAAGGCGAATGAAGGGCTTACATAGTTGCATATGTGTCGGGTCCTTGGGGCCTGGCTGGTGTATGCGCCATTGCGATGCCAAGTGTGCTGGGCGGCCTGTGTGTGCTTGTTGCTTGCTTAGCTGGTGGGTATGGGACTTGGGGGATACCTCGTTGTTCCATACGTTGTCCTCATGCGTCGTGCGCCATGCTCGTTGCTTACGCAGGCTCACTTATGGGGCTGGGGCTATCACCTTGATCGTTAAGCGCAATCTGTATTGAGGGGCACGCATTTCATTGTCTGCTTTGCTCATCGGTGTGGTGTGCTTTGCTGCGCATCTGACCTGCTGTGATGTGCAGACCGACCAGTTTGGCCGAATCCTAACTCCCAAGGAGCGCTTCCGCCAGCTCTGCCACCAGTGAGTGTGCACACCACCAGAGCGCGAGTGGACTGCGTGACTGTGCATGCTCACCGCAGCATTATTCGCCCCATGGCTTATGAAATGATCATGTCCCTGGCAGGTGTAGTGGGCTTGATTGACGCCCGCTGCTCGGTCTTAGCAGGCCTTGGCTATTCTCAATGTATTTGCATACCCCTGTCTGAGAGTACGCCTGACCCAATCAGTATCGAGGTGGTGATGTGCCTGAATCGAGTATGGTGAGGATACGGTATTCCACCACACTATGGTGAGGAATTGTTTTCGCCGATTCCTCATCATGCAGGCGTCGATGCTCACTGGCGTTATCGCTGCTGTGCTGCCTGCAGGTTCCATGGCATCTTCCCCTCAAAGAACCAAGTAGACAAGCAGGTGCGCGGCTGTGGAAGATGCACACGCGTGAGGGGGGATGGGGGAGGGACGCGCGTTACGCGAGCGCCATGCACGCGCGTAACTTGGCGCCTCCTCAGTGCCACCGTGCCGCACGCGTGCCGTGTGCTGTGCCCGACGAGCGTAGTCGCTTAGTCGCGCGCGAGACAGCGTTGTTCCTCCTTGACAACGTGTGCTTCCTGCCGCCACATGATGGCCCTGCAGACGCGCAAGGATGCCGAGTACGTGGCCAGCCAGAAGGCCGCCACCAGCGAGGACCCATCCAAGGTGCGGATGCCGTGCGGGGGGGGGGGGTATAGCATGCAGGTTGCATGCCAGTATACCATGCACAGCGCTAGGGTCAGTCCATTGCTCGCGCTGTTTTTCCTGGCGTGTATGCTCATGGGCAGTAAAAGGGCCACCGGTGTGCGCCTCTGGCTCTGGCTGCGTTGGTGTTGCCCGCTTCACCCATTTTGCTTGCGAGATGTGACAGACCGATAAGGAGGGGTTGAGATGTTGTTTGCCTGGTATTTTAAAAATGGCTCAAGTGTTGTTGCGAGTGTCGCTGCGTGTGAGTGTGACTGTGTGATTGTGTGTGTGATTGTGTGTGTGTGTGGGGGCGTGCAGGACCTGGACAAGCTGCGTGCGTTGCAGGAGCGTACCGGCGCCGCATACGTGGTCCTGTCCGGCAAGAATGCTGGCATGCCGCCGCCAGCGCCCGGCGGGCCAAGGTGCGATACATGTCCATATGACGGGCTGCACTGGCAAAGGTTGTGTCGAAACTGCCAATGTGTTTGCTGGGGCGATTCGTGTTGGCAAGAATGCAAGATGTTGCTTCTGGCCTGAACTTCAAGCCACAAAGGGGCGTTACATGACTTGAATGGTGCACCATGCATGCGGGCAAATTGCAGACTTGCGTCGGTGGCTGAGAAGTGAATGTATGATCCATTGCAGTGGCATGAGCTGCATCATGTAGCCTTGATGTGGGCTTGGCATGCGTGCGTGTGCGTGTATCGCCCCCCCCCCCCCTTGCAGGCTGTCAAAGCGCACTGACGACGAGGAAGGGCGGAACACGGTGGCCACGCCGCTGCCCAAGGGTGCACTCAAAGCGAGCAAGCAGCAAGGCCAAGGTACGACTGCCGCCTGCAGTCGCGCTTGCATGCATGCATGTTATGTACTTATGTGCATCAAGGGCTTCTCGCATTGTGCAGCGCACAGAGCCATCACATCCACATGGGATGGTGAATATACATTAGATCTGGGGAGTCCCATCCGAGGGGTCCATCCCAGGGGTCCACATGATAAGCTGGGCTTGAATGCAGTAGGTGGAAGATTTTGGGGTGTATGCCAACATTCTGTGTGTCAGTGTTGCACGCGATGGGCTTCCTGCGCAGGTGATGCAGGGCCTTGGGTGGTACGTGTCTGGTCCACAAACATTGAGCGAGGGCTGGGTGTTTGTGTGCGTTGCTCACTGTGTTAATCCATAGACCTCCTCTGTGTGCCTGCTGCTTCGTGTGTTGCCGCAGGGATGATCGGCAACCTGACACCGCTGCTGGGGGACAAGAAGGTGGAGGCCATGTACGGTATCAGAAAGCCACCGAAGCAATAGGCGTGCTTGCATATGGCATCACGCCCACATTATGAGGCTTGATCCACACACTCAGACCTACCTAAGCTGAAATCACTCGGCGGGTGCGATGCCAAAGTTGATGCTTGCATGGTACATTTTGGTTATCGAACATAAAGGCAGCACGTCTTGCGGCGTTGATGTTGGCCACACCTGGCAGCAGCCACTGCAGCTGCATGCTGTCTGGGTGACGCCAGGAGTGATGTTGCACGTTCAGGATGTGAACGCGCCAGTGCTGGTGTATGGCTGGCGCTCTCGGCGGTAACACACACCATGCGCTGAGTAGCTGACGTGTAGTACTTCGTCCTACAGCATGATGTAAGGATTCATGCATTTCAGGCAAGGACTCGACAGTGCCTTCGTGAACTAGGCAGTGTGGTTGTTCGCTGGTGCGTGTGGTCGTGTACCGCCTGACTGACTTCGTGGAGGGAGGCAGAGAGGGTGTGTGGCTTCAGTGTGCAGTGGTGCACACTCCTAACAGCGTAACATGAGCAATAACGCCTGTGCCCAAGGAGGCATAGCATGGCGTTTCCAATAAGGGCCGTGCTGATCTTTGCAAGCAGTTATGTGACAGTGCCGACTGCCGAGGTTATATGCGGGTCGATGCACTTGTGCTTGTAATGTTTGGCATGACACCTTGCGGCTCTCTTTCTCAAGGTGCACACTCAGCACGCACCTCCTGGTACACAGGAGTAATCGGAATTGGGAGTTGCCTGTCTGATGCGCGTGCTCCGAAACACCAAGACTGCAGATGAGCAGGCTTCCGTCCTTTAGCCATGAGCTGATATCCGAGTACTCGATAACCACATACCCAAATCGCAGTCACAAGGCAGTGCGCTGCTGGCTGACTGGCACTGAACTTCCATTCCTACTGTGCAGTACACCACTACCCTGCGCGCGTTGCTACGTTGCATCCAGCATAGCTGCAATCATTAAACTAAACCTACGAATTCAACATGCTTGTGTTTATTTCCAACTGTGCCTCTAGGTGAGCCTCAGGCAACGTGCCCGACACTTACGACAGCTGCCACGATTGCAACAAACACCTTTTCCACTCCCTTACACCTTGTCTCTGGGCTTTGTCTTCGCAAGTACTTGAATTGGAGAAGCCTCCTACACTGTCTTGTGTGATTTGAGGCGGCCACCAACCTTGGTCAAGGTCAACACGCGCGTATTGAGGTCATGTGAGCACTTCAGCCTGCAGGCTTTGGTCAAAGCAGTGGTGCGAGGCAGGACTACAACTACGTCCAGGCCCAGCAGCATGTCACGACGCAGCGGTAATAACAGCTACGGAGGCACCACTGGCACATCGACATCATATGACACGCAGGAACGTGTGCGTGAGGCACAGAGGAACCTGCAGAGAGTCACAGCTCTTGATCAAAAGATGGAATTCGGTCCACGCTTGGCAGCTGCAAAGCAGGAGGCAAGTATGAGCGGCATGTAACAAAAGTGCAACGTTGTTGGCACGTGGATTACACATGAAGGCACTGGCATGGACCAGTACTGAAAGTCTCCGTTGCCATGCTTCACTCCCTACTGAATGATGTTTTCAGAACGCGGACATCGTTCGATTGCTAAATCACCCCGCGCTGTCAACAGCAAGCAGCAGTAGTGGGCACTCAAAGCTGGGGTCGCTGCGGCATGCAGCACCTGGATATCATGATACACAGCTGGAGGTCTTGCAGGGCTCCAACGTATTGCTTCAACAACAGGTCTGCCCCATCTCAATTTTCCCCACCGTCAAAGCTGCGCAGGACGATGTTGACCTGAACTTCCTGCCTCCGGCCAACTCATTTGTTTATCCTGGGGTGCTGCAGGCAGAAACTGCTACCAGCAGAGCGCGCCAGCTGAGCACAGCTAACGGGAGCCTGCGTAGCGAGGTCCTGGATGGCAGCGGGCATGTGCGGGAGCTGCAGACACGTCTTGAAAAGGCGCGTGCAGCTGAAGAGGTGAGGCACCATAGCACATTGTGGTATGCTCCTTCCATGAGGCCTTATATTCAGGCCACAGCCTTTGCACCGGATGACCGTCCCCTGGCCACGAGTGCCACGGAACCGTGCACGCCACCACGCACGCCGGCTGTCGACACGGCCCCGCTATGGAGGACAGCGCCAGCCTGTTGCGGGATACTGAGTTTCCCTGCGAGCGCATGGGAGGCACTGACAGCAACCTGAAGCCAGCAGCGTGATGCCCCACACCGCGCACATAACCTGCAGAGGTGGTCACCTATCCAATACTGCACAATGCGTGAGGCCCTCACATGCACCACCTGCTACGTACCGTGCGCAAGGTCGTTGTCCAGAGACCTTGTACATGCCCCTGGACAATCCCCTGGCGTGCTGCCGTGCGGACAGAACCGAGGGTGTGATCACCCCCTGAACTCCCATGCTTGGGGGGGGGGCAGGGGCTTAAAACCAGATGGCTTCGCCCGTAGGCGTCCACCCACCGCTGTGGTGCTGTACACACACACACGGCCTGGCGATGTGTACGTATGACTGCACGGCCTTGGCACGCGAACGTGGCAGCGCGCATTGCAGCGCTGCAGGACACCATCCTTGCATGGCCGATGTATCAAGGCACTGGTCTCTCTGCCGAACGTCTCACATTTGGATCCCACAATTCATGTTCGGATGTCTGCACATGCCTAAACGACTGAGCGGCACCCAATACCGCTGGAGCACAGTCCTGACCTCGCACCGAAACCGCACATGCGGTACGTACTGCACTGTGCTGCACAGGATCTGATGCACCAGGTGCTTATGGCGAAGAGCTACGCAGCCAACCTGGAGCAGTCCAACGCAGGCCTGCTGCAGAAGGTGCAGGACCGTGACGTGGAGCTGGAAGCAATCAGGGCGGCAAGAGCGGGCGCTGACGCAGATCTCACGGTATGCTCATGCGACCCCAGCTGGCATGCAACGAACATGCATCTATGTTGCGGCGGCGATCATCTGCGCAAGTGCATAAGCACTGTTTGACCGGCAACTTACCGAACTATGTCAGCCCGAATGGATGGGTGCATTGCGTACGCATACACGCACATTTTGCCAGTACTGCAGCGTCTGCATGCGCCACGGTGGTGCGCTTGCTGCGGCATGCATCAGGAGTTTCTGCAGCGCCCAAGCTCTGTTACCAGGGAGCATCATGGTGCATGCCTGACTGATCTTTGCAGCGTGCTCTGTGCTGTACTTGCTGGTTGCCCCCTGGTTTTCGTCAGGGCCTGCGAAAGCAGGTGAACGAGCTGCGGAGGACTGTCGTGGAGTTCAAAGAAGAGAACAAACGCCTGGTGCGAGCTGCAAAATGGGCGATGATTGTCTGAGGGGGTGACCAACAACGGGTTCTGGTGTGCCGGTGTTGGGTGATGATGCTTCCAGCTTGCCTGGCGTTGTGCACTGACTTGAATGCCAGCCCAGCGGAGGATGGTTGGCATGTGGCAGTGCAGTGTGTGGGCTTGGAAAGCCGTCGAAGTGCGCCGTAAGCATCCGCGCTCATGCCTGCACGCCCATGCGTGCGTCTTATCTCACCCTCACCCTACCAGGTCCATTTCGTGCTGTCATACACACCGGAGCGCATCAGCGACAGCGCATGTGGTGATGTGGCTGTCATGATTAGTCATGGTTGTGGCTTATGGCACACCGCCGGATGCGCAGGCGGAGGAGCTGGAGGGCACCGCCGGCCTGGTTGAGTCCAGCCGGCGCCTCAAGTCGGACTTCAAGGTGCTCAAACACGAGTACGAGCTCAAGGCGAGGGCGCACGCGGAGGTGGAGCAGCAGGTGTGACCCACATCATCCCTGGCTGAGAGGACAGGTGCATTGTCAGCATGGATGCTGCCACTGCGGAGTAGGTCGCCATCATGGCCGGGAGCGCCCAGGCGTGTTGTCCCAGCATGCGCGAGGCGACGCACGAGCTCCAGCAAGGAGCACGGTTGTGCTGTGCATGGTGCGGCTTGTGAGGTGAGGTGAGCGCCAGCGATCGTCCGCTCCAGTAAAGCGGTCAATACTGTGTGTTGCCTGTTGCCGCGTGCAGTTGCGGCGGCAATCCCAGGAGTTGGAGCGGGTGGCGCAGAAGCTCAAAGTGCAGGAGGTAAGGAGGCGGGCAGGGTGGGGCAAGGAGGCCAGGAAGCTGGCGATGTATTCTGTCTCAGCTGGGTCAGCTGAGACAGAATCAGCAGGGCGGTGTGTATTGGCCAGCGCACACGTGTGTCACATGTGTAGTGTGCAGGCAGCTGCTGGCAGGATTTAATGTGCGGAGGGTCGGAGGAGCAGGCAGAGAGCCTGCACTGTGTGGCTCTGCGGGGCCGGGTGTCTATGCGCTGCAGCCTTGATGCCTGCAAGTCGTGTGCTTGACGCCTAGCGGCTGCGCTGGGGTTGCTGCACTTCATCACTTGCCATTGTATGCGGACGCCTTGCTGCGACCCTCCCGTACTGAGCGTGGCCCAATTTGCATTGCAGGATGAAGCCATACGGTTAATCGCCTATGCCGGCAAGGCGGACAAGGCCAAAGAAGCGGCACAGGGCAAAATAGCTGAGCTCATGCAGAAGGCAAGTCCCAACCTGGCTGGGTACGCATAGTATGTAGGGTAGGGGCTGAAAGCATGAAGAGTTTCAAAGTTTAAGTCATCACGCGTTTACCCGTCTCCATCTGCCCACTGCATTGCCAATTGCACATGGCAACAGTCAACAGCGCTGGCTAAAGTGTCTAGGCTCTCCGTGTGAGTAGCCATCATGCCTGAGGCTCTGTTATACCATCGATGGTGGTAATGGTTGTGCTGCACAGGTGGCAGCGTTAGAGCTCCAGACGGAACAGCACAAGGCGGCAGCAGCTAAGGCGGAGGCGGCTGCCGCAGACGCCAAGGCAGGGCCGAGCAACACATCGCTCGAGGTGAGGGGCGGGGGGCGACCAAGTGCCAGCCCGCAGCTTGAAAGCAGGGTAGGTGTGTTGGGATCGCCGGGGGGGCAGGGGGGATGACACCAGCAACAGCATCAGATAGCGGCATGGAGGATATCCTGCATGACTGCACGGGCGTAACGCACGCACATCTAATTTTCACGATGGCAGTCACAGCCTGTGGTTGCCGCCGTCAATTCGACAGCTGGGGGATCGCAGGGGGATCGCAGCATCTAGGTGCAGCGGGTGCAGCTCCCCCCTCCTTTCCCCACGCTGGGCGTGATATGCATCGAACTGAATGCAATGTGTGCGCGCGTGCCATCGTATGCCTGTGTACTGGCGCTCGTGCGCAGTCCCTCACGGTCGCCAAGTGCCACCTGGAGCGCCGGCTGATGGAGGCGGAGGGGCGCGAGGAGGCGCTACGCAGCGGCAGTGACCACCTGCAGGCCATGGTGCGTAATACCACTGCGTACCGGAATGCGCATTTGCAGCGGAGGGGAGGAACGCGAGACCGCGGTCACAGTGCTGACAAGCGCTAGGCAGGATCGTGCCGGCCCGGGTCCGCATTCCTGTAGCCGGCTGCACCCAGCCTGGCCCGTGTATGGCTGAGTCGGGCCATGCCCTGGTCCTGTGGTGTGCGTGATCTGCTGTGCTGCCGCGAGAGCGTCAAGCTTGTCTCACCTGTCAGGCGTGTCAGTACATGCCGTATACCCGTCATGCGGTCCAATGTGTGTCATGCGTGTCTCACAGTGTGTATATGTGTGGTATGTGCTGGCCAGGTGGCTGCGCTGCAGAAGCGGCTGCGTGAGAGCGGCATCTCCTACTCAGACCTGCCGCGCATTCAAGTCAACCCCTCACAGATACTAGCCACACAGGTGAGGCGGTGAAAAGGGGGTGGGGAGTTTGACGCTGGGGTGTTAGGATCGCAACGAGCATGGTTTAATCCAGCCTGCATGACCGAATGCAGCGCAGCTAGGTGCATGCCGCTCAACAGCACCAGTCGTCAGCGTGTTGCGGCAAGGCGACCTGCCCTTCAATGCTGAAGCGAGCCTGCAACATCTGCCATACACCATTACAGGCGGCCGTGCACACACGCACTGCTTCGCCCGACAGCACAGTCCTTTTGCTCAGAGGCAATCGTTGTGATGTGCTGTGATGTGCTTTGTGGCCATGCATCTGCGGCCCGCCTGCATGTCATGTGCAGGCTCAGCTGGTGGAGGCGAGCGCGTTGGCGTCCCGCTACCAGGAGTCGCTGGGTCGTGCCGAGGCGCTGCTCAAGGAGTCCACCAGGGAGGTGGAGCGGCTCAAGGAGCAGCTGCAGGTGGGTGGGAGGCCTTCCTGTGGGGCCGTGCAGTATGCGTATGCGTGAGGATGGAGACTGCAGGCGGCTGGATGGCTGGGTGGGTGCAGCCACGAGAACCAGGTCCTGGGTTGGGCCCAAAGCAACCGGCCCAGGTGTGAGCCGATGCTGTGTCGAGCCGGGATGTGATGGTCGGAACCGCCTTGTCAGCGGGCGAATGCAAGCAGGCTGCTGCACGGCGCCTCCTCGGGGTGCACACCGCACGGTGGTGTGACCACAGGATCGCAGCGCATCAAGCCGTTGCTCCCCCGCGTGGTCGGGGGGCACGCTGGTGGAAATGCATTGCCATGGCAACAGCAGAACACTATGTGCGCTCAAGTGAGCGAGAAGCGCTCCACGCGCTGGGGAAACCAGTCGAAGGGGGTAGCGCGTTGCCAGGTTTTCACACGCGTGCGCGCGTAGGCATGGGCGTGTGCGTGTGTGCGCAACGCGTGCAGGCGTCTGAGCGCCGTGCGGAGAGCCTGCAGGAGCAGCTGGCTGAGGAGCGCACACGACTCACAACGCAGCTGACAGCCCGGTAAGGGGTGGGCCATGTGTGCCCTCGCTGCAGTTTGTCACGTCTCAAAGCTGCGAGCCCGCTGACGCGCCTTCAATCTTCATAACGAGAGCTTTTCTGATCATTAAGGACGCTCTCAGGCCTCCTTGCATCAAAGCACAATGCTTCCTTTTCATGGGTGCGACACTCTGTTTGCCCGAGTACATACTGCGTGGCCTCATGCATTGTCCCATGTATTTTGCCGCTTGTCTTGCGCAGGACACGAGAAGTGGAGCAGTTGCGGCATGAGGTGAGGCGCCTGAAAGGGGTGTTCATAGGGGTGCTACGCTCTTGCTTGACATCGGTGCC
>BDDA01000020.1:6195-17473 GCA_001662385.1 Chlamydomonas asymmetrica | reverse complement strand
ACTGATACTGATAGGCCTGAACACACACCCTGCTTCAGCCCCATGCATGATCATTTGATCAGCCATACGGTCCGCCCCGTCAGCCTGACCGTGCAGCGTTGCCCACAACGCACCACACTGTGCTGTGCTGCAGTGTGGGCAGATGCGCACGCCTGGGCAGGTCCGATAAGGCATCATGTTGCATGCCCATGTGGGGGGTTTTGCACCTCTCAAGGACACAGCTGCACCTCACCGCCGAAAACACCACCTGCAGCGCTTGATCCACCGCTACCTGTCTTGCGTGTGCGCGCAGCGGAGTGCTGCCAACCTTGAGGCCCACCAAAAACTGTTGCGAGGGGAGGAAGCTGCTGGGAAGCTGACGCAGGAGCTGGAGGAGGCTAAGGAGAAGCTGGAGGTGGGTGCATGCGCCTGTGGCATGGGAAGGGCAGGCGAATGAATTCAGAACCAACACGCCTAACTGTAATCGTTCGCCGCTCAAATAAACCCCAACCTGCATGTGCACACCTGTTTGCAAAGGGTATTCAACTGCCTTCAGCTTGCCATGCTGACCACGCTGTCGCAAGCACAGCGACCGCGCTCCTGGTGTGCTGTTCTGCAGATGGCTCAGGCGACTAACTCCAGCTTACGGCAACAAGTGGGGCAATTGACACAGGTATGCAAGCACAACACCTGTTCCTTGCAGGGATGCGCTCAGCATTGCTCACACAGCGTGTTGATCTGTTTAGATGCGCGGCCTAAGCCTGGGTAGGTCAAGCATTCCACCCACTGCCAGTTGGCAGACACATCCGGGTAGTTTGTGCATCATGATAAAGCCAAGCACTGCCCTGCACAGCCTGTGCTTGGTGAACCAACCCCCGTTTCCTGCTGATACACAAGACGGTCGATGAGGCGAGTGGTGCCAACACGGCGCGCATACGTCGTTGCCCACTCCAGCTAAAATCATGGCACTGTCAGCACGCTGCGTGCAGCACTGCCAGCTCACTACCCTGGGTGTTCATGTGCTCGCTCATGTGCATGATGGTGGGTGTTCAGGACTTGGCGCGGAGCCGCGCGCAAGCTGAGGCGCAGCTCAGCGCCGCCCAGCAGGCAGCAGAGGAGCAGCGCAAGGAGCTCACGGCACAGCTGGAGGACCTCAAGGTGCGGCCGGGGAGGGAGGGAGGGAGGGAGGGACCCGCGCGCCTGCCCGCCTGCCTATGTGCCTGTCCTGTTGTTCGAGATTATTCAGGCTTGGTTGGGGTCGAATGTCAATTCAGGTCAAGTCGCATAGAGGGCCGCGGCCCATGGTAGAGAACGTGTAGCAGGGTCATGCTGCTCGTTTGTGCGTTCATGGTACCCTGGCGATGTGGATGCGCGGAGGATGTGCCCATCGTGTGGTGCGTGTGCGTGTGTTCAGAAGGTTTTGCTTCCCGTTGGGCCATGCGATGTGCGTGTGTGTCTCTCTCTTGCGTAGGCGCAGCTTGCCCACCTTCAGGCACTGTATGACGAGGCGGTCACCATCGGCAACGCCAACGGGGATTACTACAACCAGGTACAAGCAGGATCGACAACACCAACGCCTGCTGATGCAATACAACACCACAGCTTCCCCTTTTGCAATGCACCAATCACCCGTACTGTGTTTGTGTGTACAGGCCTGCGCCTGCTCAGACACAGAACGTGGTCAGAAGTAGCTTGCCTGCATGCAAAATTGCACTGCCTCCGCAAATCCTTCCGCACCCGCCTGCCCACCAACAGCGATGGGCGCAGTGAGCGAGCGTTGTCGTCATCCACCCACCCAACAACCTGCCACCTCGAGTGCCGAGCGCTGTCCACCAACAGCCATGTTTGCGCCATGATTGAGTGGCGCTGTCACCCACCCACCCACCCATCCGCCCGCGAACACGTATGTGCGTGTTTGTGTGCGTGTACGCATGCAGGCCCAATCTGAGCTGGGTGTGCTGCAGGCACAGCTGGCGGAGCTGCAGGCCGCTGAGGAGGGCGTGCCGGCGCTGCACGCACAGCTGGAGGCGCTGCGGCTGGAGCTGGCGGACAAGAACGAAAAGGTGGGCAGCGCAGCGCTGTGCTGCACCGGCTCCGATCTTGGCGACTTGCTGTGCTGCTGTATGCTGCTATATGCGGCGGGTGGGCGGCTGGCGTGTGTGTGCACTTATAGTAGTGTGGGATGAGTGGGTGAATCGCCTGGTATGCAAATCAATCACAAATCATGCAGCCGGCAGCATGACGAATGTGGTGCGCAGCTGATTTGTCCGTGTCTCTGCAGAGCACGATGCAGTGCTGCCCAGCTGGCAAGCGTCCCTCTGCTCAGCGTCCTTCCTCACTCAGTTGTGGTTGCGTATGCGTGGTGCTGATCTCGCTGCCCGCTGCTCTCAGCTGGCTGAGCTGGCTCGGCCACGTGAGAAACTCATCCAGCTGCAAACAGACCTCGGGAGAGCGCGCGCTGACAAGGAGCGTGTAGAGGAGGCGCTGGCGGCCAAGCAAAGCGAGGTGTCCAAGCTCCGGCAGGAGGTGAGGCCGCTGCGCCGGCTGCTGTGTGGATCCGGGCGGCGGGGCAGCGCATGTGCATGCCTGCATGCGTACCTAGGCATTTTACTGTGGCCCTGCATGCCTTGTTCGGCGCGCCATGCACGCGCATGTTGGGCACGCACTGCCAGCGGGGGGTGGGGCGGCCAACTTTCTATCCCGCCTTGCCTCACGTTACATACGACCCCCCCCGCCAGGGTTGGGCGAAGCTGACGCTGACCAGGCATTTCACAGCTTTCGTGCATCCCTGAGATCTCAGATGTTTGTTGCTGAGCTGCAACTTACGGAATGTTTCCTGTCAAGCCCAGCTGCTGAACCTTTCGCCATGTGCCCATACGGGATTGTCAAATGCCATGCAGGTGGATGACTTGAACAACGAGATGATTGACGTGGATGGCAAACGGGGCCTTGCGGTGTCGGAGATTGAGCGACTTCAAGGAATTCTCAGACTGTACAATGTGCCGTACTGACAGGATCGCTTTGCCTTTTGACACCATTGCCATGAACATGCTGGCTGCAACCGCCAACCTATGCCTAAAGATGACTTGTGCACATGGTACATGGACACCACACCTGCAGCACGCTCGTGCACGCCCAACCGGACAAGCCGCTCAGAAGCGATCAAACATTCAATACACTGCCCGCTTGTCGTTTTTCCATGGTCGATCCGTGCACGGTGTGTTGTTCACACGGCCTCGCGGCAGTTGTTGTCCTTGGTACTGTTCATGCCAGCCACGCAATACTAGCTCCCTGCAGGATGCAGCATGCAAATACGCTTACGCAGTTTACACCACATGCAGTGCTGCATGTTCCCTTGAGCGCTGTCACCGCAAAGCCGGTAAGCGAACACCAGTTGACTGAGTGCTGTGCGGACGATGAGCCCCCACAGTGCTCGCCTCCCCCCCAAAGGACTCTAGTACACAAGTCCATGGTGATTCCACCCCCTGAGCTAGGCCTGAGAAAGGGGGAGGTCGAGGGGGCCGCAGTGCCAGCGCCCTGACCGCTGAGCCCATTCCCAAGTGCGTGGCCGAGCGATTGTGTGCTTGCACTGTGTGTGAGAGAGAGGGGGAGGGAGCAGCACGGAGCATGGCGCGTGCTGTTTGCCTCCCGCCCACTGGCATTGAATTTACAGGGGTTGTAACACGTTGGACACGCAATTGAAAGAGGGGGAGGTAGGCTTACACTCATACATGAACAACTCCTTTGTATGTGTGACAGGGTGTGTGTGCGTGCACGGTCAGGTAAGGTGCGGACAATGGCGCAAGGACTCTCCTGCACAACGCAGCACGGTGGTGGTACAAGGGGCGGTGGCACAGTGCTTGCTGCTCAGGGATTTGTGTGTGCAGCACAGCCATGTCACCGCTCATAGGAGCAGCAGAGCCAGGCGCGAGACTGTTACAATTCCCAAATGGCCGCTCGACGGGCTGTGTGACACCTATGTACAGGGGATCTCCAACATAGGATAGCTGGTGGGCGCCAAAGTCATGTGAGAGCAACCATGCATGGATTGCCCCTAGATTGTATCAAGCTTGCAAGAATGCAAGAATGTACTCGAAGCAATGCGGTATGCACTCCTGCTGTATGACAAATAAAACACAAGAATAGCAAAAGGAGTCGGGGACGGGGCGTCAGGGTGACATGCTGACACCCAACTTGTGCGCTTAATGGCACTCATCAAATCAATCACCACGCATGAAAGCTTATGAATTTGCAGTTTTGCACCCACCCAGCGAATGCCAGGATAACGGATCTGGTGCTCCATGCTCCTGTGTCTTGACTCACTATCGTATCGCGTTCCGGATTGCCGGCAAGCTATGCTTGGGGCTCAAATGCACACTGCGCACACACGCAGCTGCAAGTATGGTACAGGCGGTGCAACCACACATGTGTCATGTGTGGCTGAAGTGAGGCAGGTCGAGGCCAAGTGGCCGGATCACTAGGTGCACGACTGCACGCAACCCTCGTTGTGCACGCGCTGCGTGTGAACCGGCTTAAGCCAACAACACTGTATTGCTGCATCACATACACTCCCTCCAAAATACATTCATAACCGGGATTCCACTCCAGCTGCATGATTGTCAGTTGCTGTTTACGAATTAACCTGGCGCACGTAGAACTGGCCGCGGTACGCGGTCGCCTCCATCACGCTGACACCGCTGATCTGCTTGCCTGCCAGGAAGGTGTTCACTGCATCAGCCATGGCCTTCTGCACATTGGGCATGTTGAATCCATCCTGGAGGGTTTTCTCAATGGTGGACATGAGCAGGTGTGATGGACCCAGCAGCGTGGTGCAGATGTCCACACCCGCATCCCAATCAGGTGAGGTGCATTCCCAGGGGGCATCGGGAAGAATGCCACCTGAGATGTAGTTAGCAGTGGCACTGAGGGTGGCGGGCTGAAATGGCCCAGGGATGTGCACGCCCAGGGCGATGTTGACGGCGGATCCGTCGGAGGTGGTGAAGTCTGCATTGATGGGTGACGAATGGAGGAACCGTCAGCACATGACATTGCATGCATGCAAGCACATGCATGCAACACGGATGTTGACGCCACGATGCAGCCGACTGTGGCGGCCTATGCAAATGGTCACACACATACAATCGGTTCACAGGCGTTCTATGACACATTCGGCAACAGACAAGGCAGACAAGGCGATGCCATGCATTATTGCACGGATGACACTTTCCATTCAGCAGCCATGCATGCGGTGTGGACATCTCTTGGTCACCTGAAAATCCACTGGGGGCATAGTCGCTGGGAGTAACGATGCGGTAGGCGGCATACTGGCCCCATGTGGCGAGGTACCCGCGTGTGAGATGGTGGCCCGGCTTGCCGCTGAAGTAGTCATCGTGCGTGTCGGCACCGCGGCTGTTCACCCACAACCTCATCATCAGCTTCTTGCTGTTGTCTGCAGTCACCATGAACTGGCTGGAGGGGCCGGTGGCATCCAGCGTGTCCAGGAACACCCACGCTGCGTGCGTCAAGCAGACGGCAGCCGTAGCACAAGCAACAGGCGTCAGCGTGACGCGAGATGGGGATCAATCACAGGAAGCGCCAAAAGGCATCAAGGTCAACAAACGTAACAGGTCAAGCGCAGCAGCTACACCGCCACGCACCCTCGATTGCGTCGTTGTACGGGCTGCCCTCAGCAGTGGTCTTTGCTTTGACGGGCAGCTTGAAGGGCAGAGGAGGGTTGATCCGCGTCTTGACGCCGCCCAGGGTGATGAAGCTGCTGTCCAAAGCCATCATTTGGTCAGCCACTGGGTTGCTCCAATCGCTGCCTGAGCTGATCTGTAGGTTGCGCACCTGCACCTTCATGGCGTCAGGCGATTTGTACACCAGCTGGGCGTTGAGAGAGGCGGCCAGGTCGTTGAGCGGGAAGGCGGCGTCATACACGATGTACCTGGATTTGCATGCGGGCCAGACAAACACCAAGAGGAGATTGCAGAGCAGGCATGTGGTAAATGACCCAGCACCAGCTCAGCTAGATAGAAAACGGCAGTGTTGAATAGACACCAAGGGCATCTTGAGACAGGCAGGTGTGGACGAGCGTTATGTATGGCACTGAGCACAGCATTGCACACTCAGCCGCCAAGCAGGCAAGCACTGGGGAGAGCGTTACGACATATTGGCATGTGGGCAGCATAACATGTGCAGTGTGTGTCACTGATCAGACATCCAGCAGGCAGTCAGCCTCTGTGTGTGTGCTGCGTGCCACACTACATGCGCTGCAACACAGCCATGCACACATCGGGATGCAGCCCACTGCACTACGCAACTGAGCGCGTCATGCATGCATCCGAGTGCTCCTGGAGGCGTGCGCTGCGCATGCGCATTCTGCCTATCAGTCATGGCGCCCACTCACTCCCAGCTGGCGAATGCCATGCTGCCACCGAGGATGCTGCCGGAAGGGGCGGTGATGGATTGAGAGCCCATCTTGCTTCCGCTGCATGGAGCGGGGCACTTGCCACTCTCAATCCAGGCAACAGCTGTCCAGGGGCCGGTGGTGGTGGTGGGGTCAATCGAGAACATCACGCTGACGGTGCGTGTGCCATCAGGGCTGACAGACAGCGTCTGGCCTGTATATGTCTGTGTCAAAGGGGGTCCTCCTGCCGTGGCGGTGACGTTGAACTTGACGTATGAGGCCTGCTGAACAGCTGCGCAGTTGACCACGGTCACCGTGGCCCAGACGCTGAAGGGCTTGGGCACGACTGTGCCTATTGGGCCGGGACCAAAGATAGGCCCACCCCCTGCTTGTGCTCTGCCAACAGCGCCCAACACGAGCAAAGCCACAGCAGGCAACGCTACCAGCAGCTTGGCCATTTGTCCGCTACTTAGTTCCTGCTGCTCGGGCACTCTGTGGACTCTCTGTGGTCAAATTGTGTTGAAGACGCAGGTTGATAAGGATACAACTGCTTGCTTGCTTTGCGTACGTGGAATGGATGTGTGTCTGGTTGCCTGCTGCTGCGAGCACCAACCAAAAGCAAGAAAGCTTGTCGTGTGGATACCAGGTCGCGGTCACAGCCGGGCTAATATAGTGCTGCATGACCGACCGAGGCGCTCAAGTTTGTCTCACAGCGACCGCGGGCTGCGACCGCGGGACGACAGTGGGAAGTTGGTGGGCAGGAAGGGACCCAGAAAGTTGCCTGTTGTACGCATGCATCTGTCTGTCAGCTGCCCGACTTGAAGTGGCCCCACCAGATATTCCCTTGTTTGTAACTGGCAGTACATAAGCACTGATTACTGCAAGCGCCAGGCGTACAGACTGCTGGTTGTCGGGAAGGGCGCAGCATGTACTTACCTCGGAGTCGCGAGCTGCACGGGTGGTGGGCGGACAATAAGGCACCAACTTTGGCAGAAACATCAGCCCATCATCAGGGTTTCCTGTATGCATCCCTAGCTGACCCATTGCCTTCTGCCGCTCTGCGTGCTCATACTGCGCACAGCCTACCACACGTAGCGCACGCACGGACGTGCCTGCACAAACGTACGTGTGTACCCAAGTTCATTTATGTTCACTTATTTACCATGGTCGCTATGCTGAACCAGGCAGGTGGCACACGGTCTTCGTGCATAGTTTGTCGTGCAGCTATTATCAGAGAGTTGGTCCTTGCTTGGCAGCTCTTGTGATGCCAGCGTTACGGTGCTGCCCATGTCACATGCATCACGCGCCACGCACAAACAGCGTCACGCCAGGTCACGCAGTGGTCAACCACGGGGGAGTGTCACAGTCACACTACGTGGCCTGCCGCAGCTGCCGGCCAGCTAGGCGCTGACGCGACGCTGGTAGGAGTGGTGCCTGCCAATTGCCTGCCGCGACAGGCGTATGAGTGACAGAGCTCCACCCAGTCCATTACGGTGACGATGCCTGCCGTTGCTGTCATTGATGCCATTTCCCCTAAACAGCTACCTTGCATGCATGCCACGCCACCCCGCCCCGCACACGTGCAAGCATGCTGCTTGGTACATGTACTGATAGCACTGGGTGGCGCACACAATCACGCTCATGCCCAGCAGGCCCGGATAGCTAGACCTGTGTGGTGTCTTGCTGTGCCGCAAAGCAAGCTAAGGATACACAGAATGAAGGCAACATGCTGCAGCGCACGCTCGTGTCATTGACCATGTAGCCTCTGGCTTATTAGGCAGGGAGCGCAGTCAGCAAGTATGAGCTCAAAGCGAGGCCGCATGCACATGTGGGGCAGCAGGCGTGACCCAATTAATACATGCTTCCATGGCTCAGAGTAAAGGCGCATTGCCAGCACGGGTGCTGCCGCTGCCGAATGGGCCTGCATGGCCGGGACGGGATCGCATCACCTTTCGACACCGTTGTCATGGATGGATGGAAATGCTGGCTGCAAACCCCAAGTTGCACTGTCGTGCATTCCACTCAGCGGTTCTGGAGTGGCCGCCTGGAGGGCCCTAGAGTGCCACCGGTGTGTGCTGTGAATGCATGTGTAGGGTGTCCCTTATCGGGAGGGTGTTGGCCCTCTGCTTTCGTGGCCTGGCCTGTACTTCCTGAACTGCACCTACCCCAGAGGGCATGCACATGCTGGCTGCAACCGCCAAGCTATGCTGGCCTCTAAGGGTATCAAGCACATGGTAGGTGGACACCACACCTGCAGCACGCTCGTGCACGCCCAACCGGACAAGCCCCCCTCAGACGCGATTGACCATGCGTTCAATGTACTGCCCACTTGTTGTTTCCCCATGGACACAGCAGGCCCTGTTGCACCATCTGTGCATGGTGTGTTGCTCACATTGCCTTGGGGCAGTTGATTTTCTTCATGTCAGCCATGCCATGCTTGATCCCTGCAGGATGCAGCATGCATGCTGCACCACGCACACACGCAAACATACTTACGTAGGTACGTCGCTGCACTTGCGGCACTGCATGTTCCCTCGAGCTCTGTCACTGTAAAGGCGGTAAGCAAAGAATTGAACAATAGTTGACTGGGTGCTGTGCAGGCAACGCCTCCGGGGGGCATTGGCCCCAACGCCAGAAGACTGATAAGAGTTTACCTCACCCCCAAGGACACTCATATGAAAGTCCATGGTGATTCCACGCACTGGGCTAGGCTTGAGAAAAGAGGCCAATGAGGCCCCAGGGCCACGCACCCTGACCGCTGAGCCCATTTTCAAGCGCTTGGCCCAAGTGTTTGTGTGCGTGTGAGAGGCAAGGGGTGGGCAGCACAGAACCTGGCGCCTGATGTTTGCCTCCCGAGCACTGCTAGTGGGTCCACAGCGGTTGTTGCAACACAACTGACATGCGTTACATGCGAGCGGATGTGCTTACACCCATACATGTGCCATCAGGGGTGGAAGGGACAGTGTGTAGTGGGCGGGAGAGGGGGCGTGGCGTGGCGGGGCGCGGACAATGGCGCCAGGACTGGGATGCACACGGCCCAGGTGCTGGCACAAGCAGGCCAACAACTGACACCACACAGCACACAGGCGCACAGGCGCACTGGCACACAGGCACACAGGCATGCCCGTATTGTGCAGTAGCTCGCCTACGGGCACATGCAGCATGCACATGCCACCAATCAACTGCACTCACAGTCACAGTCAAGTCAGCCGCACCCACACTCAGCAATCAATTGATCAGGCATGATAGCGCCATGCCCTCTAGCAGTCCGTTGCAACAATGACTTGACCCAAGGATAGCGATGGCCAACAAGCCAAGTGTGATGTGTGGCGATGCTGACGTATTAGCGTCACATATGGAATGAAGTACAGCCAGCCGCAGGGGCAGTGCAAGCCTAATGCATGTGTGGATGAATTAGGAGGGTTGGCTCAGCCTGCTGGCTAGCAGCATCATATACACCCTGTGGGTGTGCCAGCATATGAACAACAATCACTGCACTGCTGCATTGCATGTTTGCATCCCACCCGATTGGATGCAAGGAATCCCATGCAGTAGCCAACAATTGGCTGCGCGCACGGACCAAGTTGTCAATCAATCAACATTCAACAAGTAGCAAGGATGAATCAATGCGCGCTCAGTGTCTCAGAATGGAGGCTCCCAAGGGGCCATGCAGCGTGATTCCTATAAGGCTGTGCAATGTGCACATGCATGAGCAAGGCTCAGTGTGTGCGCACGTAGAACTGGCCACGATATGCGGTCGCCTCCACCACGCTGCCGCTGGGGATCTGCTTTCCTGCCAGGAAGGCATTCACGGCGCTCGCCATGACCTGCTGCACACCGGGCGTGTTGAATCCATCCTGGACGGTCTTCTCAACGGTGGACTGCAGCAAGCGTGATGGACCCAGCAGCGTGGTGCAGATGTCCACACCCGCATCCCACTGAGGTGAGGTGCACCCAGCGGGGTGCGTGGGGTTGGGGTCGTCCAGGCCAAGGATGGCACCGGAGATGCGGTTGGCGGTGGCGCTGAGGGTTGCGGGCTGATTGGGTCCGGCGATGTGCACACCCAGGGCGATGTTGAGGGTGGTGCCGTAGGAGGTGGTGAAGTCTGCATGAATGATTGGTGAATCCCAGTGCAGGCAACAACCACATCGTCAGCACAGAACAGTACATGCAGTGGTTGCAAGCACATGCAAGGGCCTCTGTGTATGCCCCTCGGTGTTAGGCACCTCAGCATACTAGGCAAGACCTTGCACCTGCGACAAACTCCCGTCCAGCAACCTCATGCCCTTTCCGTGCATGCGGTTCCCATGACACCGCCTGCTCACCTGGCAGGCTGCCGGGAGTGATGATGTGGTAGGGGGGGTTGCCGTTGCTGGTGTACTGGTCCCATGTGGCCAGGTACGAGCGTGTGAGGTGGTGGCCCGGCTTGCCGGCATAGTAGTCCTCTGGCGTGTCAGCACCGCGGCTGTTCACCCACATCCTCATCATCAGCTTCTGGCTGCTATCCGCAGTGATCATGAACTGGCTGGAGGGGCCGGTGGCATCCAGCGTGTCTAGGAACACCCACGCTGCGTGCAGCAAGCAGGCATAGCACAACGCGTGTCAGCGTGAGGGGGCAGGGATCGCAAGGTTGGCAGGGAGCAAGGTGAAGTAGTGATAGGAAAGGTAGGAGCAGGTCAGCCACAGGCACACCGCTAACAGCGTCACGCACCTTCGATGCCATCGTTGTACGAGCTGTACTTGGAGGGTGCCCTGACGGTCAGCTTGAAGGGCAGCGGGGGGGCGATCTGCGTCTTGACGCCGCCCAGGGTGATGAAGCTGCTGGTCCAAGACATCATCTGGTCAGCCGCTGGGCTGTACCACTGGCTGGACTGCTTGAGCTGCAGGTTGCGC
>BDDA01000019.1:338447-371467 GCA_001662385.1 Chlamydomonas asymmetrica | reverse complement strand
TCGGGTGGCGTCACCATCTCTCGTCATGTCACCACCATCCCCCCCCCCCCACACACACACACACACACATACTCCTACCTCCATACATATCGATATCATACCTGATGCACGTCAGTCCAGCAGCGTTTATGTGTGTTCGCCTGGTCCCCAATCCCCATCTAGGGGGAGCATGGGCCGTTCAATCAACATGCTTCTGAAGTAACAAACATATCGTAGCACACCGTATGCGTCTGCGCCCTGTCACACATGCATTTCAGCTTTCGCTCACGTACGTGTGCAAGTGAGCTAGCGCACCAGCAGAATTGGTGCAGTGGGTCAGGCCTGATTTGACTGGGTTGGCCCCTCAGCAATGCCACCATCACCACCACGCAAGAATGCATTGCAGGCACTCGGCTGCCAAACAGGAATCATGATCCAACAGTCATGCCGAATGAGGGATGGCCTGACTTACAGCTGTGCTGCTGCAATACCCAATCTGTAGCGCCTGCGCACACCACAGCACAGGTAACAAGCATTGAAAGCAGCCATGCTGCTGATCAAGCAACGCAAATTGAGACGAGTTCGGGCCTGCTTGCTACTCCGCCGTGCCATTGCACTGCACACGTATGCTCCAAGCACCAACGACAAGTCCCAGGATCATGCAAGCCGCACGAACGAGCCGTGCACCACACTAACACTAGGAGAGGCATCGTCAAGGAGGATATGCCTGTAGGGCCAACGCTGCACAGTGAGGGGCGCCGCATGCAGCACATCACCATGCAGTGCGGGAGGGACGGAGGACTGAAGCAAAAGCGCTTGCTGCTCGTCCATGTCGGAATGTGTGCAGCAAACCGTCATTCACCGACAACACAATAATGAAATGTGTGCACAACATGGTACAAAAATGCAACAAGATGCCCACCTTGGCAAAACGGGAAAACAGGGGGATAATATAAGCTCGCGCAAACTCAAAACTCAAACAAGGCCACGGCCACACACACGCATCGACGGCCCAACAGCAGCACCCAGAACATGCTGTACATAAACCATGATCATCAGGTAAGACAGTTTGATTGGCTCACACAGTAAGCTGTTTGAAATTAAGAAAGTGTGCTTCCAAAATCGGCTGGGCAAACCGTACTGCAAACATCGCACATCGCTGGAGTGCAGCAGCGGTCCTGCCAGTGCGCAAAGCGCAGGTGGTGAAAAACCGTGATGTGATGGTTGTAGCGCTGTGTGCCTGCAGGGTAGTGAGTAGGCCTCATTGAGCAAGATGTGGGGACTGCAGCTGCGACACGCTGAGCAGTACCTGGCAGCGGCCTAAGCAGCCTGTTGCACCAGGGTGGCCACAGATGCGGATGGCGCAGCACATGCAAGGAGGCCGCGGCAGTGCAGGTGCAGGCGTGGCGGTGGGAGAGCGAGCGGGGCGAGCATGCAAGCGATCTAGCAGGTAACACGGACGGTCATGAGCCTCGTGGCTTGTGATTGCGGCAGGGCGGCTCGCAGCAGCAGCACGCCGAACCACACAGGCAGGCCCTCACTGCGCCTCAGCCGCTCCAGCCAGGTGCAGCTGAGCCATCATAGAGGGCCACGTTCAGTGGCCACCATGTCACTGTGTGGCGCATGGTCAAGCTGTTCTAATCACATCATGAGGTATTGCATCAAGACCCGCACGTCTGGAAAACGAATTGCAATGGCGCTACGCATCGCCGCGGTGATTGCGCAACCAGGCCCTCGGCTCTCGGCCACAGAGGCACCTGACGATGATGCAACAAGCGCCGCCCACCAGCGCTGCCTACCGCTACCTAGCGCTGTCTACCCCTGCCTGTCCACACCGACGCCGCCACTGTCCTCGGCAGAGCCAGGCTGTATGGAGCTGGTGGTTGTGGTAGTGGTGGTGGTTGTTGTTGTGGTGGTGGTGGTGGTGGTGGAACCGGCTGCGTCCTTGTCGCGTTTGGCCCTGCGTGAGCCTGCGCCTGGCGCTGACCTGCTGCTGCTGCTCCCGCGCGCGGTCCTGCTGGTCCTGCTGCGCGCCAGGCGCGCCTCAAACAGCTCCAGGCGCTCCGCCAGCGGGGAGGCCATGAGCGCGGCAAACTCCTCACGCGATAGCGCGCCGTCATGGTCCGAGTCGGCCTGGCCGGACCAGCAGGCGGCAGTGCAGGGGGCCGGGAGGGGTTTGGAGGGGAGATGACCAGGGTGCAAGGCGGGCAAGGGAATATGACTGACCGGGACAGGCGAGGGTTTAAGGAACGGAGGTGATACCAAGGCATACCTGCACACGTGCGCTGTCGTCACAGCCTCGACACTGCTTGCCTGCACTCTCAAAACGCTATCACTTTCCCTCGTGGTGTTGCGGCCCAAGCCACGCGCACCGACCCATCCCAACATCCTCCTCAAGTATTGCCATCGTCACTCTTTGATGTCCGTGAATGGCTAATGTGCTGGTCAAGTGCTGTAAAGCCAATCAATTGAAACTGTATACCGGCAGTATGGGCAACATTATGTGCGAGTGGGTGTGGGGCGTTCTGGTTAAACATGTGTGCAATCCAGCTGTGAAGGAAGGTCCCAAGGGTACTGTCAGGTGTGCGTGTGTCAGCCTGTGAGCCTCCTTCAGTCTTGTGTGTGGTGGAGACAAGGCAAACACACCTTTGAAGCGGTCGGGTATGCAGGTCTGTGCCATGCCATGCGAGCGCGTGCGTGCATGCATGCATACACCATGGGTAAGCATCATATGCTGTGTGGGGGTCACCATGTGGGAAGCAGACTGCCACACACACACACTGCCAGATGAGTCCGAGGACCCACGCATGCACCACATGCGGGTTGGTGGCAGCCTGGTGGTCGTGGGGTAGGACAGTTCGGCACGTGCCTGGCCCTGGAGGCGCTGGTGGAGGGGGAGGGCGAGGGCATCATCTGCTCCGACACCACCACCATCATCACCATCACAATGCCCATGTGTGTGCCTCCCTGCCCGGGCTCAGGCTGCAACCCTCCCCCCCGTCATGGAGCTGTGCACATACCAACCCCAATGCGCTCAGCCTCTTCTAAGCGTCCCCCTCATTGCGCCCTCCCCTCACAGCCCTCACCTCCCGCAGCGCCGCCGGCACTGTGTCGGCCACCACGCACTCCACATCATCCAGCGCGCTCTCATCGCCGCCGCTGCCGCCGCTGCTGCTGCACAGTAGGTGCGAGAGCTCAGTCGTGGTGAGCTTGCCTGAGTGGGCCTCATCAAACCTGCAAGAGTAGCCGCATCAGCCCATCAGCCACAGGGCGCAGCGCATCAGTAAGCGCCATGCAGGTAGGTACCAGGGTGAGCTGTGGACTCATCAGCGCTGAACTTATAACCCGGGGAAAATCATGATGATGGACACGGTGTGTGATTATTGCCCGTGCTGTCATGCACGATGTTATGGATTACTGCCGCAGACCTCATGCACGATGTTATGGGTTACCGCCTCAGACTGAGAGCAGGTAGGTGTCAGCACACTGACACGGCACACCTCCGATGCCAAGCCAGGCAGGTGAGGCGAGGCGAGGTGCTCAGGTAAGGGGAGGGGACACACTCCCCACCAGGCGCTCATGCACTCACTGCCTGGCTGCCGCTCACTCACTCACTCACTCACATGTCAAACACTCTGTCCACCAGCGCGGTCCACTCGCCAGACTGCTGCACCTGTAGCACCAAGCAGGTTTAGCCAGCCAGAGAGCATCACGCAGAGCTACCACCTGAGTCCCATCATGCGCTTCATAGGTGCACAACGCCCGTGCGACGCCATGAGGAAGTATTTGGGCTCAACTCAGGGCAGCACACCAGCAGCAGCAGCAGCAGCTGAAAGGGGCAATGGCTGCAGGCCATGCTGCTGTGCCATCATGCGAGCACGCTGTCAGTACTCGGTGCCTCACCACAGACCCACCACACCACACCACACCACCACTGTGCACACCAGCATGGTGTCGTCCTATGCCGATCTGCGCCGCTCACCTCGCGCCAGTCAATCATGGCCGCCAGCCACTCGTTGTAGTCCACGTACCCCTCCGCGTCAATATGGAACTGAGACATCAACTGACGCACCTGAAGTGTGTTATGGAAGACACACACACCAGGCGGCCAAGGGTCAAGCACTACGCGTCGTGGTGGCGCCAGGGGAGGAGGGAGAGGGAGAGGGAGGGAGAGGGGATTCACCGTCTAGTGATATGCGCGTCGTGCATGTACACAACACGTACAGACCGGGCGTATATGCAGGCTGCTAAGGATGGCTAAAGCGAGGACAGGCAGGTTGATGCAGACACAGGTACACGCTGGTTTGATGGGATGCTGTGGTGGCGGACAGGCAAGCTATAGCAGGGCTTGTGCATTTACCGAGTAGGAGCCCCTGGTAGTGGTGGGGTTTTATGGGGTTTAGGGTCAGTGCTGGAGTGCTGAGCAGCAGAGTAAACAGGTGCTGCCGTGCTACAGTGATGCATTGCTGCAGTGAGGGCTCACCTCCACCGGACTGAGGTCAAACTGGCCGCTGCTGAGCAGGGCCGCCACCCCCGCATACGGCACGCGGCCAGCACCCTCGGCGTCAATGCCGCGCAGCGCACCCTGCATGGAAATGAACGTATGTGTGTTTGTACATTGGGGGTGGGGATTGAGGGGGGTAGGTGAAGCGCACCGCACCACTGAGGTGTATCAGGGGGGGCGCAGGAGTGCAGGAGTGCAGCGAACGCGTGGCGACGGTGAAGCCTGCATGCCGCCACTGTCAGTCCGCAATGCATGCATGATCAGCTGCTCAACGCAACACCTACACACGCGCGGCCGCACCTGCAGCTGGCGCACCATCGCAGAGTCTGTAGGCATCATGCCTGCTAACGTCCTGCAGTACACACACGAGGCCAAGCATGCACAAGGTAAGCATGACGAGACTTGAAAGCAAGTTCCTGTCATTTTGTGGTTCAAAAACATGCCAAGTCCATTGCATCGCCCTATCCATTGATTGCATTGCCCTAATATGCGCAAGCGTGGCATGGCGCAAGTCGTGCGCATCTAATGCATACACACATGCAACGCACCTGAGCCCAAGCTGCTTGAGCTGCCCGTACGTGCCAAAGCGCTGCAGCCGCTGCACAATGGTATCCGACAGAGGCCGATCACCGCTGGCTGCGCCCGCCGCGCCTGTCCCGGATGGCTCAGCCGTTGCGCTGGTGCTTGTTGCTTCCTCCGCGTCGCTGAGCTCATCCAGGGAGGAGCTCTCATCAAGTGTGTCAGCACTGCTGGTGTACTGCCCGCTGGTGTACTGCACCAGCCAGGGATGCGTCAGCGCCTCCTCAGCGGTGGGGCGCTGCTCAGGGTCACGCTGCAGCAGCGCCAGCAGCCAGGCAGGGCAGAAGCCCACATAGGCAAAAGGCGTGAGAGAAGCGGGGTTGGGCACTACACCATCATGTCAGCATAAGACAGGCGATAAATCGATAATCGGAGGATTTACACACGACTCATCCTACGATGCACTCTCACTGCTTAGCCTGCCTTCCCTGCTCACTGCACCACAGTATCGCACCATCACGCCACCACACAACGCCATCACGCCACACCTCACCGGCAACCAGGGCATGGCAACACGGGTGACGGTGTGCCCAGGAGGGGTGCATCACACAACATGAGCGAATGCGGCATGCAATGTCGACCCCTACCTGCAGCAGGCTCTTGACAAAGGCCTGTGCTGGTGCGCTGACCGTGTCCCAGGGCGGGCGGCTGAAGTCCAGGTCGTTGTAGAGGATTGCGTTGAACACCTCCTGCCAGGTGGTGGGGATTAGGTGTGGGTGTGGGGGGGGCGGGGGGCAGGACATGTCAGTTGCAGGAGTGAGGCTTGGGAGGGAGAGCACCAGTGTTTTTTTAGGGGCGATATATAGCTGTCTGGCGATGAAAATGTTTGCTGGGCCCGGCCAGGCGATGAAAAACAATTAAAACTGGAGTTTTGCATCGCCCGCAGGCGATGCAAAACGTTTGGTCTGAGGCTGTTCATCTTAAATCGTTAAAAATAACACTGGAGAGCACGCCAAGACGGCATGTGCTCAACAACACGCATGTCATCACTCATGTTGCGATGGTGAGGTCACTGCTATCACGCATGCCGCTGATGATGTGCCCAAAGCAGTGAGTGGTGCTGCGCACGGCGGGCCCCGGCGGTCACCGCGCACAGTGCAACGGGACAGCAACCTCACACAGCCCACCGTCTGCATGACACCACTCGAGGGTCCTTGGCTGGGCTGCGGATGCGCCTGCCACCCCCACCCCCAACCCCACTCGCTGAGCTATGCGGACCTTCAACATCCACATGACACTCATGCCCAGTACATCGACTGATATTGATTGCAATAGATAGTCATTGCTGTGAGCTAAACTTGTCAAGTGTTGATTCTTTGAAGCCTGACTCGCTGCAGGACTTGCTCCTATGAGCGCTATCAGTTTCCGCAATCATCGTGAGGTACTCAGGTGCATAAGTCACACCTACACCTAAAACCTGCACCTACACCTGCTTGGCCGTAATCCCGCCCCCAGTACAGCCCCCGCACCACCACCACCACAGCCACACACCCATTTACACCCATGCATGCAAGGTGGTGTCGGCCCCACCTTGTTTGTGAAGCTCTTAGCTGACACCTCCAGGCTGCTCAGCAGCAGGCCCTCGTCCTCATCCTCAAAAGGGAACCGGCCAGCAAGCAGCTGGTACGCAATCACGCCTGTTGGGCAGTCATGCCACAGACACACACACCACAGACACAGGTGCGTGTGAGCGCGCAAGGCACGCCATGCGGGTCAGGCAGGAAAACCAGTGTACGGTAGTGCGGCGTGGTGTGATGCGGTTGATGTAGGCTGCGATATGGTGCTTGGCCGTACAGCCTGTGGCTTGGCGAGTTGGGGCCCAGGTTGGGGCGCCTCTCTCAGGCGCGACATACAGCCTCCTCACAGGCGTGCAGTGCGCATGTGATGGCGCACCCAGAGCCGCCATCACGGCGCTGCCCGTTACATATGCACAGCCACGGCACACTGATTCCTTATAGGCTACCACAGTACTCCTCAGCAGCACCCACCGGTGCTCCATATGTCGGCCTGCGTGTTGTAGCGCTGCCGCAGGACCTCCGGTGCAACGTACAGCGGAGTGCCTGGGCCGGAATGACACAGCATGCAAGGACAGCTGCTTGGCACGCGCAGAGAGAGGAATTGAGTGATTGAGGGAGAGTGCGAGCCTGTTAGGCAGGCAGGCAGGCAATGTGGAAAATGCACAGCCTGCGCGTGGTGTGGTGCCATGAGGTGTGGTGGCAGCTGGCGAGCTGCTAGGGGCACACGCGCCACAAATGTATGGCAGTGGGTGCCCAGATGCGCTGTGTGCATTGAAGTTGCCAGACCATGCCTGCAGTCTGCTTCTCAGCACAACCCGCCCTTGTGCCTCAAACACCATAAAAGCACGCTTGCTACCGCTACTGCCACTGCTGCACCCTTGCCATCAAGCCGAACTGTCCAGCCTACCTATGCCTATGCCTGTACCTATACCGTCTTGCCCCTCAAGCAGCTTTGGCCCCTCGTGCGCCACCTGCCTCGCCCCTAACCTGCGGCCTACCTGTGGCCTGTGGTGACCACCTTCCTCCGCCTCGCCCACCGCCTTGCCCCGCACAACCGCAATCTGCTATTCAATGCCCCTAATGCTGTACCGCGCTGCAAGGATGACGTGAAGGCATGCACGCATCCCCCACAGGACGCTCCATGACCCCCTCCTTCACCCTACCTCTCCCGCTCACCTGCTCTGTCGCTGAGGTATGCGCCTGGCTTGCAGTAGTCAGCTATGCCAAAGTCAATCATCTGGGGAGGGAGGGAGAGGACAGCGGGGGCGGCATCAGGGGCAAAAAAGGGAAAGACAATTCAACGGATGAGGTGTGTGGTTGGTGCACAGGTTGGATGTGCGGCGGATAAACCGTAGCAATGCAGTAGGCCATTCATGCACACAGGCGCAGAGTGTGTATACATGTCAGGCATGTCACCGCGTTTCGCAAGAGGCTCCATTTTGGCATTTACGTGCATGCCTTTGCAGCAAGGCGGGTGACGTGTGCAGCTGGCACATTTGTCCACCTCACGCCCTGCCCGGCACCAGTGCATCCCACGTATGGCGGACCGCGCTGCGGCGCAGCCCACTCACTCACCTTGAGTGGGGCATCTGGCGCTGAGCTGAGGAAGAGGAAGTTCTCAGGCTTGATGTCGCGCAACACGACTCCCTGAATACATCAACACGTGCACATGAAGTGTGCGCACATCGGCGCCACGCTTGCGCATCACCATTAATGAGCTTGGCCTTCGTGACCATTACGTGCAGCGCTCATATGGCCCCACATGTCAAACGCCATGTTTGTTTGCATGTACTGCGTGGGCTGTGAGGATGTAAGGTTGTACAGTAAGGCGTGCAGCACAGCACAGCCGCAGCTGACTGCCCCTACACTTGTATGATCAAGGACACTTTACGCTGGCAGCCTGGTCCTGTGTGGCATGCTAACATTTCATGCCGACAATTTTATGCATGCCAGGCCTTCAGCATTGATAGCGGTCATAGGACAGCCTGCAGCGATCCGGTCAGGCGTTTCAGGCGGGCGGTCTGGGGGCCTGCCCCCTCACCTGTGCCCCTCGGTGCGACCCCTAACCCACCTAACCACTCACCTTGGCATGTGCTTGTGCAACTGTCAGCAGCACTCCGCGAATGAGTCGCGCCGCCTGGCGCTCACTGTACTGACCGCGCTTGATGCGCGCCCACAGCTCACCACCTGGGGGGGGCACCGGGTGAGGGTGCACGCCATCGTGTTGACCAGTGCAGTCGGTGGTGTGGTTCCACATAGGATGTGCTTGACACACGGACGTGTATGCATGAGCAAGTGATCAGGCGGGTGGCAGCGCGTCAACATTCTGCCGTCCTGCACACTGTCACTTGACACGCCCCCCCCCAAAAAAACCCACTGGCCTACCTGTGCACAGCTCCAACACCAGGTGCACGCTCACAGCCTCCTCATATGCTCCATACATATACGCGATATTGAGAGAGCGACCCAGGTGGTTGTAGATATCAACCTGCGCGTGAGGGCACACACATGCACAGCACGTGATGCCAGGGTGCCCCGCCCCTCCCCCCGCCACCACCACCACCACAACAACAACCTGCTGCCTGGAAGGGCAGCACTAAGCGAGGACAGTCCAGAACAGGCACAGCCTCAGAAAACGGACACCGAACCGGCATGCCTACCGAAAAGTCAGTTGCAAGCCGGTTGTGTGGCTGAGTGCGTTTGGGCGTAACGAGTGGACCGCTCCAAGCTTTGCGTATGATTGGAACAAGAACTGGCACCACAAGCTCACCTCGTGTTGCACCCTCCTCACAAAATTGCTTTCTAAATAGCCTCCGACAATACGCTTGGTAATGGTTTTAACAGCAACCCTGCAAGCAAGCAAACGCAGCGTGCGACCAGCAGGCGTGGAACCAGTGTTGCACCACCATGTACACTGTCCACCTAAGGAGTATACGCGTTAGCAGAGGCGTACTGGAACACACTTACTCCTCTCCGGTTTTGTTGTCGACAGCGACATGCACCGTGCCAAAGCTGCCTGCCCCAACAAGTCTCCCTAGTGTGTATCGCTCCTTGAAGTCCCTTGCAAACCTGTGTTCCAGTAGTATATGCAACGGACGGTGTGCACCGGTGAAAAGGCGCACGACAGTCTTGGCATGAAGCCCGGCCTACACCTTGCGTGCCATCCGTGGACAGCATGTGACAGGACAGGAACGGATGCAAACACGCAAGTACAGGACACAGGACTGCACCGGCTGGCCACTGGCGTTATTGTGCTGTGTCTATACACATATAACAGCTCAGCAGGCAGGAGCAACGGCGCCACTGCGCAGCTGCGCTCACTACCCACCCGAAACTTTTGAGCGCAGAGCTTTTCAGCTTGCCTAGCTCCGGTAGCTTGAAAGGTTGCTCTTGGGTGACTGGAACTGCTTGCACAGCCGCTCCGAGTTGCTGTTCCGACACACGTGCCACAACGCCGCCACCTCGCAGCTGCGCTGGCTTCCACAACGTTGTTGTCCGTGACAAGCAAGGCTGCAAGCTTGTATAGTAGCTCCGCTCCAAAGTCTGCCCACATCGCCTAAGGCACTTGGAGCGGCTAACGGTCGTTCGCCGCAACTCATTGCAAGCAAACATCGTGTCGGTTTACACAAACGATCTCAGGTTTTGCCAAAAGAGGTTACAGCATTAGATGCGCTCAAAGACAGTGAGCAATGAAAAGTACGGTGCAGGTAGCTCTTGCAGTCTTGTGGTTTCAAAACGTCGAATTTGTGCTCCTTCAATAATACACTAACCCAAATAGCAGCGTACCGCACATTACACACAGCCATACAGGGATATGCCCATATGCTTGTTCGCCTTATACGTCATATGCCAGCGATTGACGGGTAGGGTACCAGACCATACTGCACCAGGCGCAGCCGTGAAGCGGGAGCAGCCAACATGGCCAAAACGCAAAAACGTGCTCGATGCGTCCCTGGACTTGGAACTTCTATGAACAAGAGTTGAAATCAAGTCAAGGTTCATTCCCTGCGCCCTGTGCCCTGTCCGCGTGTTGCGTTGGGCGCGCCATGTCTAGGTGCAGTGCAAATTTGAAATCACAGTCCAGCCATCAAACAGGCAGCGCATGGTATGCAGGTGGAAGTTGTATGGCCTCACAGCATATGGGGCTGCCCAGATTTATGCAGGTTTGGGAGTGGAGCCCCACCACAGTGCTCTTGCCGCTTGTTGTATGTGGCCGCGCTGGTCACTGGCCCTGCTGCTGTTGCTGAGGTGGCTGCTGTTGTAGCACGGCTGGAAGCTGAGTCCTGAGCTGTAGACCTATTTCATCCGTGAGCGACGCGTCGTCCCAGGCATAGTCCCACAGGGCGCGTGACTTGAGATCCTCTGGCTTGGGCACCCAGGAGTCCTGGGCAAACTCTTCAAACTCGTCATCCTCCTCAAGCGCTACCAGCTGGGGCTGCTGCTGGGGTGGTTGCTGCGCCATGCCTGCGATATGTTGAACGTCACGCGTGACTAATGAGCTCTTGAAACGGCAGGCACTGCCCTGTCACAACCACGCAACGTTGTGCGATGCAAGGGAAATACAGTTCCATGGGCTGCCTCTTAAGGATGATGTGTGTAAAGTAAAGTGCAGTGGCTGCACAGGGCGCACACTGCGGAAGAGGCCTCATGCAGCATCCTACCATGACTCATGGCATTAGAGAGTAAGGTAGGGGGCAATCACGCAACATCAGCAGCGCCGGAACCATGCTGGACAACTGCCGTTCCATCATCAATTGTGAATCGGTCAGCAACACATAGTCCGCCTTTCACGTGTCATGGTTGAACGCTAGCTCTGTTACCAGTCCCACAATATGCTAACATAACGTGGCAGAGCTGGTCAAGTGCTGTGCCTCGACCCATGCACAACGTTTTCGCATCGCTTTTCCTTGGTGCGCACGCACATCCAGTGCACGCCTGCTCACGCCGTACACCCAGCAGTGGGTGCTCTGCCGTATTGCCACCTATCCAGTGCGAAGTGACGGTGCGCACCCTTGCAAGTATACCTGTGTGAGAAGAAGCAAGCAAGGCGCACAAGCATAGAATTAAGGTGTGGGTGCACACGAAGGCGCGCCAAGATCGTGACAACTGGGCAAAACACAACAGGTCAGGCCTGTCCAGCAGAAGCATGTGGTGTGCGGTGGATGCGCGTGTACGCTTGGTGGGACCAAGCACACGCATTGACCACCCACTGCATTCGTGATACGAACATTATACATCATCATGTGAGCTGAGACTGCTCCATGACCGTTTGTTTTCTGCGTGCAACTTGCACTCACCCTGGAGTCTGACAGGCGTGAGCGGTCACGTTGGCAATGGTGACAAATGGTCCCGGACTGTCATCAATCTACATAACTGGCAGGCTTCGTTATAGTACAACCACTGCTGTCCTTTCCTACCTTTGCACACATTCCTGAAGTGCTATCAGGTCCAGTGATTGTTGTTTGCCCCACACAAACCAGCATATCCGTCCGTTTCACTTGCGTCTGCGACCACTGCTACGAAGCAAACACTTAGTGCCTCGCTTTTCAATTGCAACGCCGTGGATTAATCGACTCCACTGGGAGGTCGATAACAGTGGTGGTCAAGGAGCCGTGACACTTGCACGCCCACGCAAGCAGGATGCTTGCAACCACCCAGCTGTTGAACACGGGCAGTCGGTCCCTACCTTCGGCGAGCACGTCGGGCCGGGCCTCAGGGTCTTGGTCCTGCCATGTGGGTTCGTCGTGCATGATTGTCCCCATACATACTGATCACGGACGGAAAGCTCATGTGGCCACACGCCTGCAGTGCCAGCGTGCGCCACAGGCTGAACTGGATACCTCTGCTAGCAGGGTGGCCAGCAGCAATGGCAGGGCCGTTGTCGCCGATAGCTTGCTTTCGGGCGAACCGCAAGGAGCTGCAGCGGTGCCACAATCGCAGCCACAGCTGCAGGGAGTCCATGGTGCCAGTGAAGTCGCTGTTGACAGCACCAACTGGTTAGCCAGCCAGCCGCCCAACTGCCAAGCCGACCCCTGCACATCAGCTTACAGCTCTGTGCAATCGCTTAGTAACAACCAAATTC
The DNA here is from genome assembly GCA_001662385.1 of Chlamydomonas asymmetrica. NCBI lineage: Eukaryota > Viridiplantae > Chlorophyta > Chlorophyceae > Chlamydomonadales > Chlamydomonadaceae > Chlamydomonas > Chlamydomonas asymmetrica. The sequence continues at coordinate 358,806 of BDDA01000019.1, read as the reverse complement.
TCAAACGGTCGATGCCACGGCGTGATATGCTGCTTGCAAGCTGGACTGCGTGTCTAGCTGTTGCCGCCGCAGCAACAGGCAGCCCACAACCCGCTGCTGCGGAGAGCGCTCTTGGGGCGACAGAGGCCGGACCTGCGCCTGCCGTGGCCTTCCCTGCCCCGCCCCCACCTTCAGCGGAAGAGACAACTCCTGCTGCCAATATCTACACATACACGTTTGCCTCTGACGTGCCCAGCAACCTCCGTGTGCGTGAGTATTGGTACATCCTCACCAAGAACCGGCCGGCGGTGTGGCAGCGCATTGCGCAGATGATCGCCAACAGCGAGTGGCAGCGGCTCGCGCTTGACCTGCAGCAGGGCACCGTCGCTGATATGCGCCAGGCGGGGCTGTATCTGTCCTGGGCACTGCTGCAGGCCAACGAGTTCAATGCGGCAGTGGATGCGCGAAAGGCGTACCAGGCGTTTGACGAGCAGATGAACAACCTGGGGCGGGTGGCTGATGCAACGCTGAACAGCAACGCGCAGGCGCAGCAGGTGCAGCAGGCCTTCTTCCTGATGTCAGCATCGCTTGACTCGCTGCTAGGGACAATCCCTGGGAAGTTGCTGGCACAGACCCAACCTCCGCCCCCACCCCCGCCGCCGCCACCCCCGCCGCCGCCGCCAGCGCCAGTGTCGGACGGGTTATAGGCAGGCCCAATACCTTGACCTTGACCTTGGTCTGGGCAGCCACCAAAGTCTGAGGCATGCATAAGCGCTGGGCCGCTGGTTTTCATTGTGTGCACCGCTGTGTCTAGCCTGCTCCCCACGCTCCCCACCTGTGGTGCAGACGCAGTGGTTTGCGTGCAGACTGAATCGGTCTGACCCTGGCACGTATGACGCTGGCTCATCTCCCCCCCACTGTGCGCCGGTCTTGTCCTGTTTCTCTCATACTCTTGGCCCTGTCGTCGTGAGGGGTTGAGGGTTGACGCTATATCTTCCTGTCTGGGCTTCTGGCTTGCGTTGCGCGTCTCTTCTCTATTGCCTTTCCCGCGGCTGTTCCTCCCTTTCCGTGCGCTTTACCTGCCTGGTCACCCTGGCCTGATCATGGGTGGGACTCCATCATGGGCTACCCTGTCTGCCCTGCTTGCTGCTGCACGTACACACATGCCAACAGGCGACAGGTTGGCCATGGCATATCCTACCGTACATGAAGAATTTGCACTGTGATTTGCTTTCGAACCGGATGTGTGTTTCCATCGGAGCGTGGTGAGCACATATACAACCGCATTCACATTTGCCCGAGCTACATGCTATTTGACTGTCATGTCATGTCATTCGTCCCTCCCTCAAGGTGACCTGTCCGTACCTGTATGGGCATGTATGTGCCTGGCTGTGCAGCCCCTCGTGACCCAGCAGGGCCACAGCCACCTCCATGCTTGCTGACGTCCGGGCGGCGCACAAGTACTGGTGCTGAACCCAACCCCCCCCTGCACATGCTGGGGGCTGGGATTATCGTGATCATCCGGATACATGCACCGCTGCGCTATGTGCACCGCTGCTCACCATGCATACATGCCTACACACATACCACTGTGACCCCCCCCCCCCGCCCCGACCGCCATGCACCTGCCCTGACCCCGCGGACCAGACCAGGCCACACACCTCTCACCTGACACCCTCACCATGGACACGGTGAACGACCGGCCTGCCCTGCAGCGTGCTCCTCACTTGACCTGCCTGGAAACAAACGTGACCTATTGCTACCAGCAGCGGACAATGCGTTGATTGCTATGTTCTTGCACCAATTCAATATGTATATTTCTTCAGGCGCTGCTTTCCACTTTCCTCCAGGTTGTGTGCTCTAATATGGGTTGGTATCTGCTTGACTGGTGGGTGTTGGCTTCTAACCTCTCAGCGCACACTCTCAGCACATGGTGCAAGGGCGGGATGGAGGTGTGGGTTCACGCGGATCAGGTGTATTGCCTCCTTGCATGATTGCAAACCCCTCACCACTTTTGTGCCCTCACGGTCCGTGCACAGTCTGAGGGACCGGCCCCAGCCGCACTACCCTCCTAACCCCTCCCCTCCTGCTGCTGCTGCTCCCAGCATGCATGCACCTGTATCGTAAGGATGGCATGCAATCGTCGCGGCAGTACCATAATCCAGGCAGGTGACATCGGCAACAGCAGGCACCCAGGCCAGCATTTCGCATCACACAGGACGCAGCCCTGTGGACGATCGAGCAGAACACATTGTAGGACGTTTTTCAAGATGGCATCACAACCTGCATCCCAACTGTCTACCTCATGCAACTCCCTCACGCACCTAACAGCGATCAAGCACGGCGTAACGCCAACTGATATCTGCTGCAGTCAGCAGCCGTAGTGGGTTGCAGCGAGGCGTGCCGAGTTCAACACGAGCACTCCTCCCGCTTTGCATGTTACACCACAGGGCGCTAAGCATGACAAGGGCTCAAGGTTTGTCACAGCAGCAATGCATGTCGGAGCGCCACGCACCGACTGTGGTGTAAACATATGCCACGCCCGGCGAATGGCTCTCAGCTGTCAATGCGCGTGTGGCAGTGCGCCGTAGGTGTGTCAGAACAGCCGTGTGCGCTTCCACAGGATGATGCAGCCATCGCCGCTGCCGGATGCAAGTAAGGACTCATCATATGCCCATGACACACACACCACGCCCGCGCGGTGGCCCTTCAGCACACTCACAGCCACCGGCCGCTGCTGTTGCTGCTGCCCGCTACTGCTGTTCGCATCCGTCCCCCAAGCCCCGCCTGATGATGCAGCCGAGGACGATGACGAGGATGTGTGGAGGTGTGCGCGCGAGGTGGTGGCGGTGTCATAGATGCACACGTTGGTGTCGTCGCCCCCCAGCGTGACCAGCGGCAGGCCGGTGCCGTGCACAGCGCTGAGCGGGCAGGTGGCTGGTCTGGGTGGGCGGCCAGGCAGGTCAGGCAGCGCAACACGCACGCGCAGGTAGAGCTCCGCCTGGTGGCGCGCCTGCAGCAGCGCAACATGCAGGCAGGCCAGGTCAGGGAGGGGGGCACACGCCACCCGCACAGCCGCGTCAAAAGCGCAAGACTGGATCCAGCTATAGGTTGAGAGGCGGAAGACGCAGAAAGGCTGTGCGGCTCACACACAGGCTGCAGCAACTGAGCGATGAAAGCGCCAATGCAGAGGACAACGGCAATGAGTGCACCCTACTATACCCATACTCCGCGCTCCCTCCCTCCCTCCCTCCCTCCCACAACACCACACAACAAGTTACAACCGCAGGCACAAGAAATAACACGCCCGCACTCTGCAGCGAGCTGACGCGCATCCCTCCATCCAGTCATCCGCCCCACCTCCTGACATTCCAACCTCCACCCCCAGCCTCCCTGCTGGCCTCTCGGGCTCACCTCGTGCACCTTGACCATGATGATCCCGCCATCCCTCAGCCCTGCCAGCAGCAGAGGCGTGTCAGTGGCGCGGCAGAAGGGCACAAACTCAAGGCTGGTGATGGCGCATGGGCCCAGGCCTGAGCCGGCATACAGCTCCAGGCTGGACAGGCTGGCGGGGCGCGAGGTGGCAGCAGCAGCAGCAGCGCTAGGAGCAGCGGACGGCGGCGCGGATGGGAGATGGTGGGGTGGCAGCGATTGGTGCTGTGGCAGCGGCTGGCGGGGACTACTGTGGCTGCTGTCGTGAATGGTTGTTGGTGCATGGGGTGTGTTTGACGCTTGGTAGTGGTCAGGGCTCACGTGGCCGTGTTTGTATTCGGTGTCATAGTAGGCATCATGTGCAGAACCGCGCTGCTGCCGATCATGCTGATGATCGCTGTCATCCGCATGGCCCGAATGCCTTGTTGACATGCCACCACCGCCACCACCAGCAGACGTCGGCGTCGCCGCTGCAGAATCCGACGCAGACCCGGGCGCAAGAGCACCGTTGCCGTTGCCGCCGCCGCCACTCAACGAGGCAGTGGAGGAGCGGCGCGCCAGACCACCACCCGCAGTGGACCCACTGGCAGGGGCTGACGAGTGGTGCTGCAGTTGCTGCTGGTACTGCTGCTGGGTGGGGAACGGGGGCGGGGGGGTGGGCGGGGCATGGCGCGCCAGCGCTGCCGGCGTTGCGGTGGCCGTCCCGCGCGTGACGGCGCCCGGCGGTGCCAGGCTGAGGCGCGACATGTGCACCAGCCTGCAGAGAGCAAGGCAGCAAGGCATCGAGCAAGGCAGCCTCGCAACGTCAACCAGGACACCGCAAGCAGACGAGCTGGGTGTGCACCGCCGCATGCGGAGGCAACACCACACTGGGAATCAAGCCAGCGCAGGCGTGAGTGAACGAGGAAGGAGTTCCGCGGCGAATACGTTCATGCTTTTGTACTAGCATGGGCCACGCTTTGCCTGATTGATAAGCAGCAGGCGCAGTCAGTCAGCAGTGCAGGGGATGTGGTGAGGACAAGGCAGCAAGGAGTCCCACTGGGGAGCCCAGCGAGGAGGACAAGTGGTGAGGGTAGGCAACACGAGCGCTGCCAGCTGACCAGTGCTAGGATGACGGGGAGGGCACAGCTCACCAGACTAGGGTACTCACGTGGTGAGCTGGTTGTCGTGCAGAACGCTGCGGTACACATGCAGCACGCCTCGGCTGTCCCCCACAAACACGTGGTGGTTGCTCACCTCCATCGCTGCATGCCATGTATTGCAGGGAAGTGCAAAATTACATGGGGTGGTGGCGTGTCAGTGGGATGGCAGCAAGCATGTGAACATGCGAGCGGGGATGAGAAACTGCACCAAGAAGCTGCCACGCTCCTGACAAGGCACTGAGCCTACACACACCAACGTGCGCGTGCGTGTACCGCCCCTATTGAACTACATGTTGCGCGCCCCCCCCCCTCCCCTCCCCCCGGGACCTCTGCGTGTCCTTGCTCAGCCAATGTGCATGCCCTGTCACAGTGTCAGTGTCGGTGTGGTTTGGGGGATGCAGGCATGCTTACTGTACATGCGTGCACGGTGCGCATGAACTGGCCTGGCTGCTGCCCTGATGCCTCCCTGCAGCTGCCCTGATACCTCTTTCCCGCTCATGCCTCCCGCCCCCTCCCTCTTCCGCTCACTACTACCTGTGATGTGTAGCGTTGCTCCAAGCAGTGGCCCCGGCACCGTGCACTTGTAGTGCTGAGTGCCTGCAAGGCAGCAAAGAGCCAAACACAGGACCAGCACAACCCTCGCACACAGCAGTCGTGCTGCTGAAGATCATGTCATGCTCCCGGGCTAGCACAGGCGCAGTGACGTGCAGAGCTGGGGTCGGCCCAGGTGGCATCCAAAGTGGCAGTGCATGGCAAAGACGGCGTTAGCTGCTGCGCCCTACCGTGTTGCGTGCTCATACTCTGTCGCCCCATCCCAAACAACGCATACATCCTGCATAGTGCATACATCAACACGCCTCCCTCATTTTCCCAGCCCCGTAGCATGCACTGCCTCCCCATACAACATCGTAAGCCAATGCGCCAGCACCTGACCCCCCACTCCTTCACATGCACCTATCAGGAGCCCAGCCCCCACCCACCTGTGCTGCAGTTGTAAACTTCCACTGTGCCTAATGAGGTGCCCACCACCGCCAGGTTGGGGTTCACCTTGTGGATCCTGGCAGCATACCATGCCAGGCAGGCAGGCAGGCGAGCAAGCACAGGATGCACGGCATGGCATGACGGAGCGGACAGCAGGAGCTACGTCACACGGTGCGGCCATGCGTGAGTGGTGGGGACGCAGCAGGATGAGGGGCAGTGCAAGCCACTTCACCATGCGTGCTGAATGAGATCAGTCGGATGTTTAACGGGCGATGCAGGACTTCTCATTCACAGCAGTCACCAGGCCAGTCACACACCGTGAACAACTCACTGGCTTATGGTGTGATTAATGCTGCACTTGTGGCCTCGTGATGTGTGAAGGGCGCAGTGCCATCGCACATGTTGCAAGGCCAAACTTCTGCTCAGGGCGGCCTCCCGGTGTATCAACCGCCACGTGGGGGCACCACCAGTACCACCACCAGTACCACCAGTACCACCACCAGTACCACCACCAGTACCGGTAGGCCCTCTGGCAGTAGCAAGTCATGCACCGCCGCCCAGGCGTCACTGCTGATGCTGCTGCAACCGCACGGCCCTCCATGCGGCTCCCCACCAGGCGCTTCACTGCCAGCTCAGTGGCCACCAAGCGACACCTAGCTAGCGCCACCACCTACCTACCTACCTACCTACCTGCCGCACAGCAGCTCCGTGCGCACACACGCGATGCTGCGTATGCACGACGCGTCACGCGTGTCCCACACGCACAGCGCTCCATCGCGCCCCAGCGTGAGCAGCTGGCTGTTGTCGAACGACCACTGCAGCGTGGTGATGGGCGCGCGGTGCACGCGCGGAGTGCACTGCGGGGGTGGATGCAGCACAGGGCAGGGCAGCGCGGCACCACGTTGGCGGCCCAGTTGTCATACTCGCCCCACTCATCAGCCTGGATCAGGGTCGGGCCATGACTTCCCAATTCCCATGCATCCCCACACTGACTGGATCACGGCCATGCACACCGATCCCATCAACACGCGCGTGTGCAGACTCCCAGAGCTAAGCCTGGCAGGTACAGCAGTTGCCATGTGATGGACGCCGTGTGAGGGGCTGGGCGTGGCAGGGCCGTGCAGGTGAGGCGCACCACGCCAGTACGTGAGCGGTGTGTGACCGGGTGAGGGAGGGAGGGAGGGAGGGGCGTTGAGGCGCACAAGAGCAACGCACGCCTGCTCACCCTCGTTCCATAGCCCTCCCTCCCTCGGCCCAACCTGGGCCCGACACCAACACTGGGCAACCCAAGCAACACCTGACAACTTCCGTCGCACCTGCCGGACGACCGGCTGTGCTCGGACGCTGCTGCTGCTGCTGCTGCTGGCACCGGCTGCCTGAGCGCTTGAAGGCTGGCTGCTATTGGCAGCGCTGCTGGCTCCCTCCTTGCTTTCAGGCGTTGCGGTGTTGATGTCAACCAACCACACCTCTCCCTCCGCGCTGGCAAACGCAAGCAGGTCAGATCGCAGCGTTGCAAACGACAGTGCGGTTATCGCCGATGTGCAGTCATCAAACACATGGCTGACGCCTGCATATGTGAGGGGGGTCAGGCAGGGAAAGCGGTAAAGGCATCGTGTGACGCCGTGTGCTCAAACACCTCGTGCGAGTTCGTCAGACACAGCAAAGTGCTGCACTAGCATGTGAGGAATTCGTGAGAAATACGAACGAAGGAGTTTTGGATAACTGCTTTCCGAATCAAGACTCGCCTTCGAACGAGTATTTGGCGGTCGCTGGGATGTTGGCCAAGTTAATGGAGGCACGCCCCAACACGCCCTGTATGTTACGGTCCTTGTCCAGCAGGCACTCCCGGTAAGCTGTGTAAGTGGCCTGCCCACAGTGCCAAAGCTGCAGCCATCGGGAACAATCGAAGAACAAAACGGGCACGCACGTGACACATGGCAAGGCCATGGCAGTACGCTGAGCATAGTGTGTTTCTTCACAGCAAGAAGTAACAAGCACACCCTATGTGCATGCCTACACCACTGCTGGTTCAGCTGCTACGAAGGAAATCAGCACCGTCCAGCAATCCACTTGCCTCACGGTGAACCCGTGCAGCTGGGTTACTGTAAAGGAGGTGCTCTCTGACAAGGACCAACTGCTCCGGGCTCAAACTGAAGTCCACAAGGGTTCCCATGATCGACCGTTTTCTGGGATGGCTCCTTCTTGCAGCACTGTGGGCTGCGAAGCTTGTACTGGAACCAACACACGCAACTTGGGGGTCTGTGAAGCATGAAAAGGTGCCTTAAAAGGTGCCTTGAAATAGGTATCAGGCCACTATGTTGGAAACGCCAGCTGGCACAACCCCTTTAGGGAGCGTCGCACCGTCTGCCCATGTCCAACAACCAGCAAACGAACTTCAACGCTACACAAGTGTGCCATCACAGTCAGGGCTGCTTGAAAGCAAGATGCCACTTTGCAGTCATGAAACGTCCGTGCATTCGTTCCTGCCCCAGTGCACGCATGCACCCCCCATCATGCACATCCAGCATACAGCAGTGATCTGAGGCACAGCTGGACCCTCAGCCCCACGAAATTAACGTCATAGCAATTCAAGTTCCAAGCTCTGCGCTCAGCTCCGATCGGTGAGACCCGCATGGGTCCTCTCAATTGTGTCGTATCTTACCTTTGGCATCAGCGCGAGGCACACACGTCGCAAGGAAGGCGGTTCGTGGACCGTTGCTCGCAAACGCGGTGTGCGTGGCAGTGTGCCTGCTTCGTTCCCCAACCATTCACCACTTAGTATGGCTTCAGGAAGTGCCTCAGCGAATAGGCAAAATAGTCGAGCCAAGCATCAAACATTACGCAACTTGGCAGAAGTCTGCATGGGCGGGGATCATGTGCAGACTCATGTTGCCAGCCAGTCAAGGGACCCAAAATAAAAAGAATTCTGCGCTCACAGTGTCACGGAGAACAGCGACCAGCTGCAACATCGCGCTTGAGGAGCTGCAGGTAGACGAAAACATCGCCCACCATTGCGCTTGCCCACCACACACACGCAAGGGTTTGCAGCTTGCTGAACTGTTCTATCCGTTACCTCAGTTGTGCACAGGGCATAAGGGGCTCCAGACTGAACATGAGAGCTTTGGGGGAGGAAGACCATATGGCCAGCAGCAGTGACACCTTCGCCTGAGTCCCCTTTGCTTGTTGGCATCACCACATGCAGAAGGAGCGTTGGGCCGACAGAATATCTGTATGCATACATCTGCTATGCAGTCGACGACTGGCACGGCACGCTTCACGGTGTTGACGGGCAACCTGGCAGAGGAGGGGGATGCAACCGTTCCGCAGGGCACCAGGCGGCAACAGAACTCACTTCATCAAGCCACCCTGTATCTCTTGGGCCGAATGCTGCTGTGACAATGGTCTGTAAAATAACTGTCAGTATAGGCACAAGTTCTGACACCCTGTCGCTGTAGCGACGAACAGACCACGGGAGACAAGCCCAAAATCTACCGGCCTGAACAAGACAGGGGGACAGGAGATAAAGTTCATCTCTGACTAGTGTGGTGCACATCCTCTTTGTGATCGCCTTCTGAGTGAATGAAATGAATGGTTCAAATATTTGTCTGCCTGACCGCATGCAACGGGCAACCAGTTCTGCCTGGTAACAACCGCTGACTACATTCCGATCTGGCCCCCAAAAGGCCCGCACGGTGTTTAGCACATCAACAGTTTGTATTACAACTCACCGCGACGTTGCGAGTCAGTGCACACACACAGCTGATAGTAATGTTCAGTTTTTGCTGACGAGGGAGCGAACCAGCACCCACCAGCCTTCACTTCTGCCTGTTTGGAGACGCTCGCTTTGCACCTGTAAGTTACCGTTGTGGGGTTGCAGCCGAGCGGGTCGCGCGATATATTTGTTTGTGTCTGGATGTGTGTTTTGCTGCAGGCTGCGGCTTTCCTATCAGTGATTGTATCAGAGCCAGCAGGTTGTGCAGCACGGCATAGGAATAGGGCTATCGAGGATAGGATAGGGCTATCGAGCAAAGCTTGCTGTTCTGCTGCCTGAAAGTTGCTTTGTACGTGCGCAGCACAGCGTACGGGAATGAGGAATTTCACAAACGGGCGCCTGTACCTACAACAGCTGTCCGGTCTCTGCCGATGGCCAGGCATTGCCTGGCTCCCCCCTGACTGTCCCTCACCGATGCACAATCACCTTGGTGGCGTGGAGGTCAATGGCGGAGCGCGTGCCACTTGGCACAAGCCCGGCTGAGGCCTCAACTCTCAAGCCTGTAAAGCTAAATGCATGAGTTATGTGTATATAATAGGCTGAGCAACGTGTGCTGTGCTGTGCACTACTGGTTTTGCTACAGGCCCTCACTCAGGCAGGCTGTTCCATACCCCCTTGAGTTCGTGTGTAAGCATGCAAACCCGCAACGGTGCGTTGCGGCCAGCGGTGACGTGCTGGGCGGTCACTCTGTTGGTGATGTCGGTACTTCACGCTCATCCAGTGAGAGCGTTGGTTTCCTCTCGGCGAATGGCAATGGCCAGGCAACAAGTGAACCAGCCACAGGTGTCAGCCACAGATGCCATACATTTTGCTCGGTTTGAGGCAACCGGTGGAGACATAGTCGTGAACCTCCAGGAATCGAGCTCTTCTTACACCAACCTGCTGGGACTTTACGGGGCAGACTTTGTGGTGAGTGCGTGGCGTTCACCTTTACGGCCGGCGGGCGGATGTTTGGTTGGGCGTAGTAGGGGAATATGGAGGCAAGAAGCCCGCATGGTGACCTGCAAGGATGGCGCCTGAGGCCCACCAGTGCGGTGCTTGGTGTGTCTCGCGCTTGCAACAGGCAACCGCACGTCCCGCCGCGTGCCGTACACTCCAGCGCCGGTTCCAGTGACCGCGTTCAAGCGGGAACAAGCTATCTGATCAGTTAGTCCTCACTGGCGTTTGTGCCAACTGTTGGAGAAACACATCGTTTGGGGTGCTTTAGTTGTGCAAAGATCACACGGGTTTTACTTGGACTCTGAAGGGCAACCCACTGCCGTATGCCGTTATGCCAACCGTTGTCTGAAGGTGCTTACCATGTTGTCAGGACTGCGGCAAATGCCATACACTGCTGACCTTCTACGCTGAATACGTTGCATATACCTCGTTATCTGTGTTCTGCAAGGAATTCCGACGGCTGAAAACTGTATTCCACTTGATGCCGTGCTACTGGGCTGTAGCATGCACGCGTTATGCACGCCGCCAGTCAAGAACCTGAACATAGAACGTATGCTTTGGGTCATGTATGCCACCTGCCATGCTATGTAAGCTGTTTGGCTGCGTCTTGCCACCAGCTGTGCCAGAACGTGTGCTGCACAGCCTGCCTCGATTCCCTGCGCACGTCTTCGCTTGCCCTCCCTTCTCTACACCCTGCCCTATGTCCCGGCCACATTTTTGCGCTTCATATCGCCTCAATTGTTATGATACGTTGATTGGGAGCTTTCCAACCCGTATTGTCACTCCCTCAGTTAGGGACCTTCAACAGCGCTGTGTGGCAGGAAGGAAGGATTCAGGGATAATATTGCCTGACTGCACGCGCTTGAGCTGTCGTGATAAGGGAATATTGCATTCCTCTTGCTTACTCCTGTCTATCTACTCCTTGAGCTTTCCTCCTGTGTGCGTGGTGCCCGCCCCTTCCCGCCTTGTGTGCTGCCCCCGCAGCCGCTGCTCCCAGGGTCAAACACCATCTTCGCCAACCGCCAGCAGGCGGGGCACCAGGCGCACTTGGGTCCCCAGCAAGAAGGTAATTGTTTCAGGCATTCACTTTTCAAGCAGTGCTGGGTGCAGCCCAGGCATGGCGTGAATTATGGCGTGCACCTGACATACAGCGTTATGGGTGGGAACATACACTCAAGGTACTGCCCTGCTTAATCGTGTTCTATTGACCATTTCTTACTTGCTCCAGGCAAGGAGATTATCTTTGGCATGCGTGTGCGTGACACGGGCAACACCCTCTTCAGCGGGCCGGCCTCCAACAACGCTGCCAGCGACAAGCGCGTGCACACGCGCGTCGAGGTGCTGCCTGGCAAGCGCTTCCGCATCGCATTCGAGGACCGGCTCCTTCACCAGCCTGACAGGTCCAAGCAGCCCGAGCTGCCGCATGACTTTGACGACCTGGTGTTTGTGGTAGAGGGTGTTCGCCTCAAGAAGTAACGACTGAATGACGCACCTGATGCTCGCACACATACGTAGGCGCCTGACGCTGCAAGCTCCATTGTACGCTACCACATGAAGCTTGCAGCGGGAGGCCTACCCCAGGCGAACGCGGGAACGCCCCACCCAGCCCTGCTGGTTCCTTCAACTGGATGGCTGTGTGGCGCGTGGCCTGCTGGCATACGGCTCACACCGTCTCATCCTACACTGCCGTCCACACGCACCTGCAACATCGGTGCGCTCGTATGGATGCATGCGGAAGGTTTGTGCTAGCAACCGGCAGGCCGACACATTACATTGGTTGAGGCATGCTTGCTTCACTAGGGCGCCCACCTGGTGGCACATACACGCATGCACTCGTGTGTGCATGCCGTCCAAGTGTCTACTGTATCTGCCTGACGATACATGGCAAGCAAACTGTGAGAATACGCGCGTGATGTTGAGTTTGGCATAGGCCTGAAGAGCAGTGAGCAGTTGTGTTGTACAGCTGCAAGGTACATACAACATGCACAGCTCACGCGTACAGGAGCATACATACGGTACAATGCAAACCAGCAGACGGTAGGCACTGCGCATTGAGCAACACGTGTTGCGCACAAACAGACATACTTCAGACCACCACGTGATATGCGATGGCACAAAGCAGGGTATGGGATGCCGGGGGCGACCCAGCACCTTGGTGCTGCTGTGCAGCGCGCTGGCTGTCGTCATGCGTGTACCGCCTGTGTACTGCCTGTATAGCTAGGCGGGCCTTGTAGCCTGGTCCTGCGCTGCCCATGATCTTTTTGTGGAGCCGCTTGCCTTGTGACACACATTCACATATGTCAGGATACATATCCACACCCACATACGCGGTATGCTCATTTGAAGCAATGTGGATGGTGACGCGTCAGCACTGCAGCCCCGTGCATGCAGTGCGCACTGGGTCATATGCTTTCCTGGCCAGCAGGACGCATGGTGACTGAGACCGCTGCGGCAAAGAACTGCTCAAAGCACGCACGCTTGCCAATGGTGCATTCCGTTTACTGCACTGCAGCACACACGCTGTCAGTGTGTGCAGGCGGTCCCCCCCCCTCGCTCGGGGCCAGGCTGGGCTGCTGCTGGCGGCCCCAGCTGGCCACTCTCGCTAGCGAGCGTACCATTGTGCGCAGCTTGCTGCCAAGCAAGAGCGCCATGATGATTCATGCCCTTTCACATGCAATTTACTTCTCCTGCTTTGCGCTGTCCAACAAGCGCCACCACGCTGCGCAAGCTTGCCTGCTTAAGTGCCAGATTGTCTCTTGGATGTTGCCACCCCCGCTGGTGTTCAGCGCGAGTTGCGTGCATGGTCAGTTGAGCATGCGTACAGCTCCCCTCCCCCCTCTCGCATCTTGGTTTCCTGTTGCGTGCCAGTACTGCTGGTCGTTGCGTTGTGGCTGAATGTGGCCCCGGCCGCCCGGGCATCACACCAACTGACCCTTCAGAGTGATCCTGTTCGATCGGTACAACGAAGTCGTTGCTCGGTGGGCATACCTTTTGCACTGCTACACTGGGAAGCACTGCTGTACCGGGAGCATCCAACCCTGCCTGCAGGCACTCCTCCTCCTCATGATGTGTTCTCTATGTGGGATGCTGACCGCGCATGCGCCTACCGATCATATTAGCGCGACCTGCCGACTACCTGCGCCTTACACCAGAGCTGCTATGTTACACTGCGTGTGGGCGAGCAGGACTTGGTGGTATGTGTTCCCGCCGTCACAGCTGCCATTATAAGCAATGCGAACTGGTTGTGGCATACTCATGTATTCATGTCACGCTGCGTGAGGGCCGTGCGCAGCGGCCACCCTCCCCCGAGCAGTACATGATGCTCAGACGTGGCTGGGACAAGCCATTGAACATTGCAATCTACAGCTCAGTGCTTTCAGTGGACAATTCTGCGGGTGTTATCCCGCTAGGTCATTGCTCAGGTCGATACTGGAAGTCATGGACGGATGCCATCCAGTAGCGCTGTGCCCGGCGGCTAGCTGCGTGCACCGCTCAAAGCTCGCCACGTGTATTTTCTCACACTGGACACTAGTGCTACCAGAGCCATTCAGGCCGCCCTGCCCCCCTAGTCTGTATGTATTGCGTACCATCGGATGTCCTGAGTCCTAACCAGTGCCCACATCCACTGATGTAAAGTGCATTGGCATGGTGATACGTCACGACTGTCCCGCTTGCGAATTGCTTTTGCAACCGGGCCGTGGATGTTACATGATGCAACGCCTGCACTGCACGTCTGTTTCACGGCAGATGCAACGTAGTGTATGAACCAGCCTGCGTGCTGATGTCAACAATGTGTGTGTGCGCGTGTGTGTGTAGCTTCAAGGCGAGGGTACCATCTGGCAAGCGCTTGTGTGATTTACAGTGTATTGAGGGCAGCCGCTGGGGCAGGGACCTCACCCTGGACGCATGGTGACATGCCCGGCATCAGCGATGGGCAGAGGGGGATGGAGCCAGTACACAGTGACTTGCCACCGCTTGCGCCACCGCCTGTCCTTGAACAGTTACGACCGTGTATGTCCACAAACGAAAGTGCACATCACATCGTGCACGAGGCGCATGTCATGCTGTGCGCCAAGGAGCAAGGTCAGCAGGTTGTGTGCGTAGCCGTGGCGGTGGCGGTGGCCGGCAGGGATAGGAGGGCGGGCGGGCGCCTAGAATGTCGGTGCCTGAGAGTGGATGCATGCATGCATGCAAGTGTGTGCATGTGTGCTTAAATGAGGGGGGCACTCTTGTGACGTCTTTCAACAGTTCGACAGTTTGTGTAGCCTGACAGACGCAAGGATGTTTACCGTGTGAATGGCCCAAACGAGTACGCTTTTGTGAACATGCTTACACGTCTTGGGGGTTAGGGGGGGGGCTGGGTGGAGGAGCTGCCAGGTGCATGGATAGTACACTAGGTGTATGCTATCAGTGCAGCACTCCAGCCGTTGCAAGTGTGCACTCAGCCGCATATCTGCGAAGCTGCACGCAAGCGTCTTGCACTACTGGGTGTAACCGCTGGCTGTGCGACGGCCTGCCAACCCGGCAGAGAAGAGTGCCATACTTGCCGCACACATGCATGCATGCACGTGCCGATTCATGCAGCGGTCTGGTGCATTGAAAGCATTCCATGCTCGCAGCACAAGTGGTTGTGTTGAACATTTGGGGGAGCCCCTACTCAACCAACTACTCAACCAGTCAGTCAAAAGCGTGCGTCTGGCGGCGACAATTGATGTCTGAGGATTGCTTGTGCAGTTGTCCTAGCCTGCTCTGTTGTCTTCAAGTAAGCCATAAAGACAACCACTGACGAGTTCGTACTTCTTGCAGGATGTACTTGACCTTGCATCGTGCACTTTTGTCTTTTGAGCAGGGCACGCTAGAGACAGCCACATGCACTGCTTAGCAGGGCCAGTAGGCTGACTCGATATTAAGCTACCTGGTGTGCTCACCTGATACAGACTTGGAGGTTGAGGGCAGCCTGTGACGAGGATGTCGGGAGGTCAACAAACCTGCTGCCAGAATCGCCAGCATTGCTGGCGGTGCGCGAGCCGCCGAGCCCGGCCAGCCAGTACGCACTCGTCCTCAAATGGGTGGCTGATGTTATCAGTGGTTTTATGCCAACGAACTGGCTTGCACGCTGAGATGTCTGAGGCGTGCGCAAATGTGTATTTCCTCCCTCATGTACAGGCATGTACATGGATGGCCCTGCCCACCATCCCCATGCCAGGCTGCCCGCTGCCTTGATAAGTCCCAGCAACCAAATTGTCCGTGGCAGTTTGCATAAATAGTATAATTGTCATAACATTAGGTACATATGATGCCTGTGGCGGATGCCATGAACATTCTTCTGGTGCCTGAGGGCGTACAGGCCCGCCACATTTAGGGTTGACGACCTTGACCAACACCGACCTTGACCAACAGCAGCGCTCGGGACCATACAAGCTGGGTCAAGTTTACAATATTGTATGACGATGAAGTTTTGATGCGAACCGCTTCGCCCGAACGCGACTACTGCCGAAATCATGTCAGGCTTGTACCGATTTCGATCATCGCGGTGGAGTAGACAGCACAGACATAAAGCTCGAAGGCGTAAACCAGGTCATGGAACATCACCACGCGTATCAGGTTTACCTTTGACGGCCGGTCGACTGCTTTTAGCCTCGCACGGTCCCTAAACCTCCTGTGGGCATCAGTCCCTGCACACCTGCTGCAGTGACCAAGGTGTGTTGCCCCGGACTAAACACGGTGCTTACATGCATATACTTCAATATGTTATTTTCCACTGTGCTGTGTTGGTGTCCGCCCCTGGACGTGTCGTTGGGAGTGAGCGCGGGCCATTTGCCTGGCCAAGCGTGGCAGCATACGGCCAACGATACTGCTGGCCAAAGACGCATGGGCCAGCAATATTCCCAACAGCTTATTTGTGCCTGTATTATATCTGGGTTGCTGATGTTGTTGGGTTTGGTGCTTGAACCGCAGGTTGCTGGCATCGACGCAGCAGCACTGATCAACGGATACAAGTGCCAACCATGATGAGGCGGAGCTCTCTACTCCTGGCGGTGGCCGTGTCTTTACTTCTCTCTGACTCAAGGGCTGCGGCCGCTCCCAAGTTCAAGGCGTTTGGCCGGAACATAGTCGTCACTGTGTTGGCGGAGTCGAGCGCCGCGTACACAGATGAGCTCTATGTGTATGACGCCGACACAGACGAGGTGCTGAGCCTCAGCAGCCTGAGCCTGCAGACTGATGACCATGAACTAAACAGTCGTGACCTGCTGTACCCTGGAGGCATTACCCCGAAACGACTTGTTGAACAAGTGTGCTCCCTTGGTCCATATGGTCCATGTGTCCATCCCTCCTGTATGTGAAGCTGCCAGGCTCCCACCCCAATCAGCTCGCCAGGGTGTGGCAACAGCAGCACTGACACTGCGTGCAGGCCTGTGTTGCCAACACACTTGTCACAGACACGCAGCAGGCTGCCCTTTGCAACAACTTGCACGTCGTTCAGCTGAGCCGTTAACCTACCGGCCTCACCTAACATCCTGCCTGCGTGCGCACGTACAGAGACCCACACACTCTATAAACCACCTCTTGCGCAGGTGATCGGAGGAGGAGCGGTGGGCACCAACAAAGGACCCTTCACCTCTGTCGACCTGGGCAACCTGGGCGCCTCCCTCACCCAACCAAGGACAGTGTACTTTGGCATCAAGGTGGTGGATTCACAGGGCAAGCCTCTGCAACCAGCCGACACACAGTTCTACAGCGTGGATTCGATGAACCCAAAAAGCAAGGCGCATGTCAAGGTGGACTCCCTTGGGGTTGTCAGGGGCGCTGGCAACAAGTACAAGGTGAGGCATGCTGGCGGCAGCCAGGGCAGCGCTGCGCAGGCAGCCAAGGGCGGCCGGCTGTGCATCATGTATATGCCCACAGCTACATGCAGCATCATGCCATTCCCCTCATAATTGCTCTAGGCGCACAAGCATAATCCAGCTTGGATTCGCCTGCGTGCTGCCTGCTGCATGTTTGGAACCACTGCCGCATCCACTCACTGCCCATCATGCATTTAACGCGCGAGTTGACTGTCGTCAGCGCCCTGCGCACAAATTGCTTCCCGTTACGCCCGCACGTGTGCACATGAGACACAGATCGCAGAAGCATGAGGTGCAGAAGCAGCCGTGATCCCTTAATCCTGCCTTAATCCCAGCGCAGAGCGGTCTGCCAATCGCTACACAAACGCACTCACGCGGTGCGCATCCATCAGTGTATGTCCTGCATGGCTGCCCCCATTCTTCCCCTCCACTACCGCCAGTGCTGTCCCCCCACACCTGCCGCTTGCATGCCTTGAACGCCTGCTGCCCTCCTGACTGGCTGCAGCTTGGCTTTGAGGACCGCCCCTGGGGCTTGTCGGACCTGGGCGACGTCCCCAACGTGGCCAAGGACTACAACGACCTGGTGGCAGAGGTGCTGGGCGTAACATACATCGCCTAGGGGGCGCCAGCGCACATTGCCGCCTGAGGCTGACGGCGCCGCATGCGCTGTAGCGGTGCATGACAGCTGCTCCCAGCCGGGCAAACCTGCGGATTGCTTGTGTGTGTTTGCAATGTACATACACAGTCATGGGCTGCCTTCATACACAAACCATTTATCATAAGTGGAGCACAAGGGCAGGGCATGTGATGATGATGCGTTTCGAGCCCTGACTGCGACCTGACGCCCACGGCTGAGCACTGCGTTGATGCATACAAACGACTGAGGATCATGCTGGGGCATACAAATCACATACATACTGTAGTACATACAATCTGCATACAACCTACCCTTGCATCATTTTTCTTCCCCCTTGGCATGTGCCATCCTGTGCGCGTGTGCAAGGGCTGCGGGGAGGTCTGACGAGCATGCGTCCTGCCTTGGCAGAAACCACCACCTAGCACTCAAGCTGGTGGGATTTTCAACACTACACGCCCACGCGCACGCCCATCTATAAAATCACTGTGATCATGGGGCTGCGGAAGGCGCCAGTGCTTTGGCATGATGCTTTGCCCACATGCATGCAGAAAGGCTTGCCGGTACCGAGCATTGTGATTGCTCCGCGCTGCTCTGTAAGCGCCTGCCGTTGTGTGACATGTTGACACATGCATAGCGCCGCTGGAAACCCCTTGCACCTGGCTGCCATCATCTCAGGGCAGCACAGCAGTTCAGCACGTTGGATGCAAACGGCCTGCCAGAGTGTCGTCAAGGCTTGTGCATGCGTGGCGGCAGCAGGTGGTCGCCACCCGGACTGCTGCTGCTGAGCTTGCATGTGTCTGCCCTCACAGCACAGTGACATCACCAGCAGGTGGGGCAGGCATGCTGGATGCCATGCGGTCTCAGTCACAAACGCTACTGCAGTACAGGCACTCAACACTGACGCCGGCAGTCCACGTTGCGTTCGGTAAGTCAAGCCTAGCAGTGGCTGCTCATGAGGCGCCAGGCGGTGCCAGATGGCATCCATGGCTGCTCCTACCATGCATGAGGCCGGGAGTCCAAGGGACGCACCAAAGCAGATGCGGCTCTGGAGTGGGAGTACTGCATGAGGCGTGTTACGTGGCCATGGCATAGAGGGGGCACATGGTTCTGGATTATGATGCATGGAGTCCCAAGCGGCTGCCGCATGTTGGCGCGACAGGCAGGCCCGGGTGAACGGCAAGCGCGCTGACAGTGAAAATTGAGGGGTATGGGAAGTGTCAAGTGGGCAGCGCATCACCACAACACATGAGCTCAACGGGCAGAGGGGTGGTCGTAGACATCACAGCGGTGTGGTGCCGCGCGTTAGCCACACAACACAAAAAGGCACTGCGGTACCGGCAGGGCACAGCTGGCCTGGGTGTGCTGCGGCAGCAGCAGTACATCAGCAGCAGGCTATGCTGTGGCAAGCAGCGGGAAGCGAGGCGCCATGCGTGAAAGGCCATGCTGAGCGATATACGCTTCCAGTTAGGTCGTGCCAACGGCGCTGCTGGTGTACTGCGCGACTTGAGGCGCCACCAGCACGGCCGCATGCGTGAGGGAGTGCAGCCTGCTGGGCGCACACAGGTGGTCAGGCCAGGTAGGGGCGGGCAGCAGGGGGAGCTGCAGGGAGTGAGGCAGCAGGGCCAGCAGGGGTTAGGCTCAGCAGGGGGGTGCCATCGCAAACCAGGCCAACGAGAGGCGCGGGCAGCTACCAGGGGGCGGGTCCAGGCAGCGAAAACCGCTGATGACGTAGCTTTGCCGAACGGGAGGCTGACTTGCCTGTCATGAGCCACGTGCCAGACGCGTATGCATCGCCCTTACTGGCATTGGTGGGGTATGAGCATTATCAGGGTATTTGGGTGTGTTGCAATACCATGCATGCTTGCCCTAGCGGAGAGGCACAGCGCATAATCATTGGCGGGCCAGCATGTGTACGCCGACCCCTTCATCTGCTGGCGCCAACACGCAGGCACAGACGGAAGGGGCGACCATCACCAGGGAACTATTGACACTGAGTGACTGCCAATAGCTAGCCTCACACGATGGCAATAGGTCTATGACACTGCAACGCCTAGAAACAGCGGCAACAACAGCAGCAGCTGCTGCATCGCTGCTCATACCCTACTGGGTGAAGCAGCCACCTACAGGCGTGTGAGCCGAACACCTCAGTGCATTTTGCCTGGTAGAAGTCTTCCGAGGGACTTTTGGTGGGACCTGGGTGGACGGAGCACATCGGCGATGCAGGTGCGTGCTTTTCCTTCCAAGCTGACCCTGGTGCCCTATGCACGCTTGTATTGAGCTCAGCACGCGGACTTCAAATGGTTTCTGTTGCAAGGATGATAGCCTTGAGCTTTGCGTTGGCTTCAGGACACACAACTGCCCTGAGTGTGCGCGAGGGAATCACGTGCTTCAACGTGACTTGGCTGGTTTGCACAGCATGAACACTTTGCGCAGTTGTTGTTCGCATATTCTTGGTAGCCGAGGCTCGGGGCGCTTCAGTTGTTTGCACCGACCAGCGTTTTGGTATGTAGCCAACAATGCGACTTGTGCGTATTCGTGTGCTCTTCTTCACAGGACGCTGTACGCAGTGCCTGCACCACCTCAGGCACTGCAGCCTTGTGACCTGGCTACCCAACTGGCATGCTGCTGCCGT
>BDDA01000019.1:317673-337530 GCA_001662385.1 Chlamydomonas asymmetrica | reverse complement strand
TGACGTGCCTCTCCCCTCTGGGAGTGGAGTCCCGGATCACGTTACGCCGTTTCTATGGATCAGGCAATATTGGCGGCGAAGTGCTAGTCACAATGCTTCCCAGCAGCGCTGCTTACACCAGCAAACTGTCAATCGTGATTGGTGATGGTGCACCACAGGCAAGTTTGGCGAGCAGAGTCGCGAGTGCCATCGCCTGATAGTGGAGAAACCCTCGCACTGGTGCTTTTGACATACAGTGGCTTGTAAATGTGGTGAGCCCTAAGTTTGTAGACTTAGGGAACGCGTTGTGGTTGTCTGGAGGAGGTTGCAGCACTGTAGTGAGGCTCGTTGCGGGAGGCACGCAAAGGCACATGCCTGACGTGTTTACTGTTTTACGGTTCATGACATGGTGTGGTCTGGGCCTGGGTGCATTTTGGAGGCTTGGTGTACGAAAGTGTGTACAACGCCACACAGCCGGTGTGTTTGCTGTGCAGTTCCTCGCCTTCTGTAGGGATCAGTTCTCCGCCATCAACCTGGGCATCATACCAGCTGGCGTGGAAGTAATGTTCGTGTTAGAGGTGTTGGACACCGGGGATGTCTACTACAGCGGGCCAGGTGAACGCAACACGGATGGCACCGAGCACGCAGCGCTGACGCTTGTGCCCGGCCTACAGTTTCGAGTTGGGTTTGAGGACAGGGCTGGCGACCTGCCAGACAAACCAGAGGACCCCCAAGCAGGTATGCAGCCTATGCGTTGCCTGCACAAACTGCCGCCGGCGGGCCCAAGCATCCTGCCAGGGGTGGTGTGGCTCATGCAATCACTGAACTGCCGCCCGCACAGTGCAGCACACAACATTGTGTGCTTCCTCCGCAAGGAAGGCAATGGTTGTGCCCGCCTGATTTCCTCTACCAGTGCCTTGCCCGGGACCACACGGTAACAACACGGCGGAATCACACGGCGGAATCTCCTTCCATGGCCGTCTGATTTTCGCCGAGTCCCAAAGCTAACAATGCAGGCACTTGTGCATCAATGGGACCAGGAACCTGACAGGAACCAGGAAGCACGTGCCGCGCATCCTCGACCTGCGCTGGCCTTCCCACAAAATTACATGCAGCATCCATATGACACCTCAGCAGTCAGCACCCGCTGCATCATCCGCACCTGCATCATCACGCTGTCCCTGCCGCCTTGACACCCTTGCTGCACTGCAGCCAAGGACTTCAACGACTGCTTGTTCCGCGTCAAGGGACTGGCGGCCATGCCGTGATGGCCCACACCCCGAGGACCATCACGCTCCTGGCCTCACCTTCCTCTACACCGCATGAAGACGCCACCTGCACATTCCTGCCAGCATGGCTGCTGCCTCTGCTTCGCTCTCAGGGCCTGGTGCGCACTGGTGCGCACCCGCAACAGAGCGCTGACCTGCTGGCCAGTGCAGTGCAGTGCAGTGGCATGCACCACCCCGCCATGCAGCTTGGGCCCACCACGCCACGTTGACACCTACCGCCTGCACGCCTGCGCCTCGAGCCCACCC
Source organism: Chlamydomonas asymmetrica (assembly GCA_001662385.1). Lineage (NCBI taxonomy): Eukaryota > Viridiplantae > Chlorophyta > Chlorophyceae > Chlamydomonadales > Chlamydomonadaceae > Chlamydomonas > Chlamydomonas asymmetrica. The sequence goes on along the minus strand of BDDA01000019.1, from coordinate 336,016 downwards.
CTGCACTGCTGGCCGCCACGCAAGACATATGCAAGCTGCTGCAGCGCCGTAGTAGCAGCTGCCGCTGCCACCGCATTGCTCCCCCCCGCCCCTCCCCCGCCCTTTCACCACTGCGCCTGAGCTGCGTGACGGGCTACTGGTGCTGGTGCTGCTGCTGGGCTGCCTTTGTTGAACCACCTCGCCCAGCCTGGCCTTGTACTCCCTTCAGACCTTCACCTTACGCTAGCCAGCTAGCGAGCTAGCTGGCTGTCAACCCCCTCACCGCTAGCAGTGAGTGGTCAAGGCCGCATGCCCTGTCAGCGCACTCCGCATGTGACTGGGAGGAGCCGGGAGGCGCCCTCAACCACACACACCCTCCCCACCGCACGTGCTTGTGTTCAGGGTCGTGCAGCGGCTGACCTTCCGCCTTGCAACCTGACGTTCTGTATTTGCAGCCACGACCTTATCATGGTTCACTTCTTGACGGCTTATTGTGCGAATGCCCATGATTTTTCCATTTGTGTCCAGCGCATGGTTTCAACTTGAAATGCCTCCACTTGCTAAGCACACCCCATCGCGTACTGAAATTGTTGAGCGATACTACTGAGGGTCTGTCGCGTGCGTGTACTAAAGACTGATAAGCGATACTAGCATACGCTTGCGGGGGCAAATGCAGCTGCATGTGATCAAGAATAAGCCATCTCCAAGCCGGATGGTGCAAGATGTGTGCTATGCTTATTTGATATTCGTTGCGCGATTGTGAGCGCGTCAGCATTGTGTACTGGGCCCACTTGGTTCAGCTGTGCATGGAGCACCTGACTGCATGTGAATGCTCTGCTTGCTTTCGGGTGTGGCATCCCATTGTCATGTGGCAACTGTGTATGTGTGTGATGCTCTATTGTGCGTGTGGCGGACACACCCGTTCTACCGGCTTGAATCTGCGGCAAGTTGCCTAGTAATACCTTGTCAAGGCATGTGTTGTGCAGCGTGATACCTAAACAACAAGCATGCGCTTTGATGACGAGTGAGCGGCGCTGGCAGCGCAGGAGGCAGGGAGGAGGAATAGCGATGCGCTGGGTTTGCTTGTAATCCTGTTGCTGCGGCACATCACCTGCCTGGCACTGTACACAATGCATTGCAGATTACTGATCACCGTACCCTGTCTGCAAAGCACAGCGGTGTGTGGCCATACTGGCGTTTGGCATTATGGCATTATGCAGTCTCGTATCTACGTACTGCATCACATCCTGTAGTTGTGCTTGCATGCACACCAGGCAGCTGGTCTGGTGTTACAACCGTCGAGAGACGAAAGTTGAGACCCATCAGCATGATCATGGTTTTCGGAGAGAGAAGCTCAGGCGAAACCGCCAGTAAGTGCTTCCCATCAGGGATTTCAATCTGGCCAGCATGCAAACACAGCAGGAGCGAAGAGCAGCAGAGTGGAGGGGTGAGGGTGAGAGAGGGTCCGCAGGCCTAGCGGGTGGGAGCGAGAGGACGCAGCCAGAGATTGCCGAAGCAAAGCACACACGATGCGTATGCGCAGCACTCTACGCGACAGGACGCACTCAGCTCAAGCTAAATCCATCGTCGGCTGAGCGCAGCTTCTTGTGGGTTCTGACGCTTCTACGCGTGCCTTGCTGCTCGCCAGCCAGCGCATGGTGGTGATGGGGCCGGGGGGACCCTTGAGTGCATCATATAGCACGCTCCATTGCGTGCGGACAGCGTATAGGACTGCTGGCATCCTCCTGCACCCCTACCTACCTGTCTGCCAGCCTCGCCGCATGACACCAGTACATTACACCACACGGCGGCGGGCTGCCAGGCCCCAGCCGCAACACATGGCAATGCGGGGGTGCGAATGCGTTCATGGATAATACACCAACAAGCCAACACCGCATTTTGACTCCAGTCCGCTGCCCGCGTGGGCTGTTGCAATCCCTTCATCACCTCAATGTGTTTACTACCTGGCAAACTCAGCGCATGGGATGCTGATGCTTTCCCCTGTAACAGCCATCGGCCTCATCACCCCAGCAGCGTGTTGGTGCCGGCCACAAGCGGAGCCGCAGCCAGGCCTACACTGCCCGCCGCCACTGCACCGCATCGCAGCCGCCCCACCAGCACCTCCTTCGCCTGCTGCTGCTGGTCGCCGCACGTCAGCACTGCGAAGCGCAGCCCGCCTGGCGAGCGAGCCTCCGCCTGCGCCTCAGCCTGCAGCGCTCCTGCCGCCGCCGCGCCAGGCGGCTGCGCCGGCGCCAGCGCCAGCGCGCACGTGAGCGTGGCGGGCAGCAGCGTGGGTCTCTTGAACTCCGCCTCCAACACAGCGGGGTAGCCAGCGTCACAAGACACGCCTGCAGGCAATAAAGGAAGGAAGAGGGTATCCGGTGATGGGTGCAGGCATGCATCAAGGAAACGGCACTGGACCCAGGACGGCACGGGCTGCCACATCATGCGCTGCCACATCATGCGCTGCCACCGCTGCCGCTGCTGCATTCGGCCCGCCATGGCCAGCTGGAAAGGTAGCTGTCAACCAGCATCATGAATTAAGCTCACATCAGTCCTGCGGCAGTGCAACCACGTGCATAAAGCATGCAAGGCCAGTGCGCCATCCGTACGTGCACAGGCACACGACCAGCCCGGCCAGCCTGGCCAGCTACCTAGCCACCAATGCCAAACCCGCACAACCTGCCTGGAGCGGTGCGGGGGCGCCTGACACACACACACCCCCTTCCCCGCAGCAGTCAGCAGCAGGGGCGCGGCCTTGAGCCTTGAGACAACCACATGCACAGCCCGCAGCAGCCTGTGGTGTGTGCTGGCGGTGTCGGGGCGCATGTGCCAGCTAACACCTGCCTGCCTGCTGCCTGTTGAGCTGGCGGCGCACACGGTATGTATGTGCGCCGAGGCGCTACCCAGCTGCTCACGTGCATACTGCGCCCCCTTGCACCACCCACCCACCCAGCCAGCCACTCATGCATATCCCCTCGTCCCCTCCCCCCTCACGCCGCTCACCCACTCACCTACGGTGCGCGCTAGGGACGCCTCGGCGCGTGCAGTGAGGTACAGCGCATGCGCGATGGGGCGCTTGAAGCCAAACAGGCCCGAGGTGGCGGCGTGCAGGTGGATGGGGTTGAGGTCGCCGTTCAGCGCACCGTAGCGCCGCCCCGCGTCGTCCCCCACACGCCAGCGGTCCACCTCCTGCGCCCAGGCGGTGCTGGGCCCCCCAGAAGCGGCGCTGGCGGGCGCAGCAGCAGCAGCCTCCTCGACTGCCTGCTGGCCATATGGACCATCACATGCACACGAAGGCAGGCAGGCAGGCATAGCCAAGCGCTTGCGCCGTCAATCACTATCGAAGTAGGGAGGGTGAGCGCTGGTGAAGGCGCTGAAATGCCCTCCCGTTGCTGTTTCACTGAGCAGGTATCCTCGCTGCTGCTGTTGCGTACATGCAGTACTGATGGCACCACTTTTGTGCAATGACATCCCCAACAGTGATCAGCAGCAGAAGCACTGCTGACTGCTCCCTCCTCAACTCATACCTCCACATCGGCCAACCAACAACCACTGCTGCGCACGCGCTTCCAACAGCGCTCCCCAACCCACACCACTGACAACCCCACACACTGCCTGTGCCCACAATGCATGTCCTCCAGTCACTGGTGCAGGTGCAGGTGCCGCCACAGCACCCCCGGACCCCCCCCTGCAGCGCTCACCCTGCACAGCTCCCCCCGGTAGCGCTTGACGCCGCCGATGATGACCACCGTCAGCGTGTTGCGCCACACCACCTCTCCGCCAGCGCCACTGGGGCTGGTGGTGGTGCTGGCGGTGGCGTCCGCGGGTTGTGGTGCCGCTGCTGCTGGTGCTTTGGCCGGCGGAGGTGTTGAGGCGGTGACCACTAGGTCCACCTCGATGTGTCCCTTGGCGGTGGCGCGATAGTGGGGGTCAACACTACACCTGTTGCCGTGCCAGGCAGGCAATGAGTCCGCACCCGCACATGTGCAGCCAGGCAGGGTGAGGTGGAGGCCAAGGCGGGTGCACGTGCGTGTGCACCACCGACCTGGCTGTACCAGTGACAGGCACAGGCACAGGCGCAGGCGCAGGTGCAAGGTGGAGGCACAGGCACCCAACATGTCTGCGCTGGCCATGGCCTTGGGACCAGGTGTCGTGATCGGCATGCGCTGTACAGCCACACATGCACACACCAGGTTGTGCGTGCTCAGGCCTCCGCCAATCCGCTGTCCTCCCCTGGTGCGTGTTCATGACAATCTAATACAGCCGCTCATATGCTTCAACATTCATTTTGCTACACACGCGCCCACGCACGCATGCACGCACAAGTGCCCCCAGGAATTCCCTACCACACATCAGCAGCGCCGCCACGCTCGCCCTCACTAGCAGCAGCACCAGCACCAGCGCGTGTCGTGCACCCTCACGCCATCGCACCCCCCCTCCCGCCCTCCTCTCCTCTCCCCTCGCCCCTGCTAACCCACCTACCTGTACAGCAGGCGCTCGCTGGGCTGCAGGCGGCGCTCCAGGCGGGACGTGTTGCGCGCCAGCACAGAGCCCAAGATGTTGAAGGGGAAGGAGGGCAGCAGCATCGCCTGCACAGGAGGCGCAGGGGGTGGGGCAGCAGGTGGGGCACGGGGTGGGGCGCGACAAGAGGGGCTGGGGCAGTAGGGCCGCCGCATGCATCGCAGGATGCATCCCGTTGTCATGATCATATGTATGTACATGTACGTATTGCATGGAGCCAGCAGCAGGCCAAGGCCAAGGCTAAGGCCAAGGCTTGCAGGGTATGGGGTGCACGCAGACACGTACGCATACGCACATCAGCATTGCAAGGGCACTGGTACAACCTGCATACCAGGGGAGGAGGGGAGCTGGCGTACGCACACGCGTAGGCAGGCAGGCTCCGCAGGCTGGCCACAAGACACTCCATGCCAGCAAACACATGCACAGCATGCTGTGCTGAGCACGAGATTTGGCGCACGCAATGCCGGCAGGGCTGGCAAAATGCTGTGCCATGCTATTATAGTCATATCGTGCACATGATTGGTTTTCGGGCCCCCCTGGCGCCTGGCTAGGCTCACCTGGATGCACAGCCTGAATGACTCCACGATGGGGTACATGAGCGGCACGCTGGTGGAGCCGGAGGCAGACACCGCCTGCTGGCCTGCAGGGTAGTCTGCGCACGTACAGGGAGGCGCACACCCACACACGCACGCACACACACACATGCACATCAGTCCGTTGTTTGTTTTGCAGCAGACGCCGGGTCAGCCCAGACAATTCGCTGTCATCAGGCAGGTGCAGCCGCTGTCCTCACACAAGTGCGTGCTCACTGCACGGCCTGATAGGAAGCATTCTGCATGGCCCCACGGGACCAAATGCTTTCAAAACACACGCGCGCACACGATGTGGCACCCGCAGTTGCAGCAGGAGGTAGGGGGGGCGCATGCACGCCGGAATGTATGCGTGTTGCCCACACCCAGCCAGACAGCCAGCCAGGGCTCAGGAGGGTAGCAGGGCAAAACCAGCAAAGCCGTTGCGACCATAGCTTGTATTCACGCGCAAGCCTTACTACTGCATGTCGCGCCGAGCTTTCAACTCAGGTGCTCAATCCAAGGTTTTGCTCACCTGAGATCTCCCCCACCCCCATTCAGTTCACTCACCCGCTAGCACTAAGAAGCGCGCAAGGCGGGGCTTGTCCAGGGCCACGGCACGGACCAGGATGACCTGTTGGCGACCAGGGTGACGCCAGCAGTGTCAGCAAGGAAGCCACCAGCCCTGAGTCCCAATGGCCCCAAGTTGCACGGCGCATCGGCGGGATGCGCATATCCTTCCAAGAAGAGGTTGCTAAACTCCACACACAGGTGGATGTGCTGAAGTGGTAAAGCAGGCAGAGAGAACACGCCAAAAGCCGCAATCACCTCTGCTTTGTGCAGGGCAGCATCCTGTCGTGGCGGGGTCTTGCGTTTAGCAAACTGTGCAAACAGCGCCTGGGCAATCAGGCTCAGCAGGTCTGGAAAGCTTGAGATGTAAAGTGAGTTGGCCTTCGGGACAACACTGTCATACAGGACCATTAATATCGCTAGGAGCACGGTGGCCCCAGCAGTCACAGCGAGCAGCAGCGCCATCGGGTGCGGGTGGGAGGTCAAGTGGTCAAGTGGCTGCGTGTGCACTGGTGCATGCGTGCCACACGTGCAGCGCCGGGGGTGGACGAGGTGCTGCTACTGCAAACAGGAGATAATGCACGTGCACTTGTGCTTAAAGTCACATGAGCCATCTTGGTTGATGCAGCGCGGACGCATTTTGCATGATGAGTGGGCACGCCCTACAGATGCACATATGTGCGCCAAGCTTGGTCTAGTGTTAATGTTGCACGGTTGTGAAGCATACTGCTGTCTACAGGGTTTTCTAGGCAGTCTCGCCTGGTTTGCGATTTTGTGTAAGCGTTAGGAAAAACAAGCCAGTTAGAAGCTATGCTCGCTGCCGGTAAGCGCTTGCCCGCAACTGACCCGCAACGCCATATGTTCGCTGCCCTCACTGCTAAGCGCTTTTGTCGTGAAATGAACGCAACGAGTCCGGCGCGGGCAGTGGCTCTCAAGTCACCCACCCACCCTACTTTCCCTGGGTTGACAGGGAAGCTCGGGGCCCAGAACCCCAACCTAAGGCAGGTCAGGACCCAGCACGTCACCCGGACAATCTCAGCACCCTACACACAGCCAATTGGTCGTGCTGCCACCGTGGTGGTGAGGTGCGTCCGCTCGTGCAATATGGTTGGTGTTGTGCAAGCGCGCTGGTCTGGTGAAAGCAAAGAAAGCGTTATTGATGTCTTGCACTATGTTGTCCTGCAACGAATGGCAGGTTTGCTTGTACATGTGGTGACAGTGCTGGTCTGCGCGAATGGATTGCAGGGCTGACAACGGGCGCTCGTCAGATAGCGGCTTTTTGGCTGGCTTCTTGATTGGTGGGGCGGTGTTTGGGACCCTTGGCTTTGTCTTTGCACCACAGGCAAGTTGGCGCACCGCCGCCTTTTGTCTGCTGTGGGTGGGGTGGCGCATTTAGCATCTCCAACCCTTGCAGTCACTTCTGCTGTGCTTTGCGGACGGGCTGTAAGGCACAGTTCTGTGTAGTTACTCCAGGCGGCATGCCGTGGTGGTTGGAGTGTTGCTTGCAGATAAGCAAGGCGCTACTGGGTGATGACCAGCGCCTCAAAATGCCACGCTTCCTGGAGGATGAGGGACCGAAGGATCCTGAGCGTACCAAGCAGGTGAGCGCGTGAGCAGCGGCATAGCCGCATGCGCAGCACGAGTCTGACTGTGTATTGAGGAATGGAATTGCGGCGGTTTAGGCACACCCGCCGGCATACGCAGCATTGCACTTCAGATGTTCCTGTGTATGAACCCCACTGCCGGCAGCCAGTGAAGCAAGGCTTTGCTTATGGACTGCTCTGTGGGACTGGTGCTCTCATGGTGCCAGGACTTGATCGAAAAGATTGCTCAGCTCAACGCGTCGATTGACGACGTGGCGGCACAGTTGAAGGTGAAGGAAACGGACGGCATCAAGGTGGAATCAACCGTCTAAAGGCACACGCGATACAAGTGATTAGTTCTGCGCTCATGAGGGGCCAACATGATACAAGTCGGCACAAGGAATTCGCCCGTGACGGCATGCAACCCGAACCGTGACAGCCGCGTCCACTCCACTCTGCAGCATGGACAGCGCCATAAGCGCAACACGCATGCATTAGTGAGTGTTCCATGTGTTAACTGCGGCTCACACCAAGCGTTATGCCTGTCAGGGGCTGACCACATGCTGCTACTTCAGCATTGCATGCTCCCGCTGCTCAACACAGTGCAGCGTCACCAGAATGCATCATAGACGCATTGCTTGCCTGCATGCTGCCTGCCTGCATGTTAATAAGTCTCCAGAGGGGCCGTGTTGGTGCTGTGCTTACAATCTGTCACACCTGTCCCTCGCCTGCTGTTGCATGGTATGGCCGATGGTATGGCCCCTCACCTGCTGTTGCTTGCGCGCCCTGAGCGCCACCTGTGTCCATGTGTGGGTACGTACATGCCTGCACGCCTGTGTGCGCCAGCACATGACCTCTTGCAAGCCTTGACCTTGACTTGCGGGCAGGATAGGTTTGCAGTCCGGCTAGGCCATTTGGACAGGATTGGAGGCCGCCTAGCAGCATACAGCTTGCAGAGCGCATGCCTGCGTGTGTCTATCCAACAGCCTGCGAGCCAGTAGTGCTCACACGCTCAGCCATTCAGCACACCCTGTGAAGGAGGCGCAAACAAGCAGGCTGTATAGACACTTGACTGTTGTTGTTTACGCTCGCCCAGCCAGCCAGACCCAGGGTTGCCCTGAAGAGGGGTTCAGAGAAGCCACCCGAGGATGCACGGGAGAGGGTGGGAGGGGTAGAAAGGAGTTCAGAACAAAAAGGTTGTTGAGAGTCCAGGTATATCAGGTGTGGGTGGCTGGGGTTGTAGTCCGCTGCCAGGCAGGCGGTGCGCGTGCACCGGGCCTCTGACGTAGACAGCCAGGCTGGCACAATTGGGGCGCCACGTCCCCCGCTGTGGTTTGTGCGTGGCACATTATGTTGGCTTGAGTTGGGTGAATCTTCTCGACTGGATGCTGTTAACGACACGGCTGGTGGGCGGTTGCCCAAGGTCGCCCCAAGTGTGATTGGTCCTGGCAACAGCGCTTATCCAACCTGATACAAACGCAGTAGTATTTCACATATAGCAGGACTTGTGTGTGCCTTATATTCAAACCGAGATGGCATTGCAATGCGGGCGGTGTGGAGGTCCTCTAAGCGGGTCATGGAAAACTTGCACGATGCTACTGTACACCATACGACCTAGGCTCCTACATATATATCAACAACGCTTCATATGTACAATTCTTAAGCGTTCAGTGTTTAATCTCACCGAACCTTGTGCTGACTTGGCCATCTGTATCGCACCCTCCACCCTTGCCGACCGAGTTCATGCGCAAGCCAATTAGACAATAGCACATGCCTGTTGCCATGGACCCATATCAGGCGTACCAGGCCTACTTGTCATACCAGAGCTCTCAACAGAACACACAGCAAGGGCAAAAACCAAAAAAGGTGAGGGCTTGCCAGTGATATGGACGCACATGGTCTGCTGCTGCACTGTGTAGGGGTGCAACCTGTGTAGGTATTCAACTATATATGCTTGTGTTGCTTTTGTCTGAACCTGGTGTGCAGTATTGCCAACGTCGGCACCGGTTCGCCGTGCATCGTGTTGTCAATTAGTAAACGTCATGAATGCTTTGTTCTCGCTGCAGAAGCCTTGCTGCAAAAGCCTCTGGAAAAAGCAGCCATGGGAGCAAGGAGCAGTGAGTCCGGTCTCACCCTGTTGTGCTGTTCGGAGCACGCACCGGCTGATTGCTTCTGCTTGCAGCGCTCAGCTCTCTCAAAGGCTGCGTAACTGGGCATGGCTGGTTGTGTTCTGCTTTGCAGCTGCTTACAGAGTATCAGAAGGAGTACCCCGGCAAGTACGGGCAGCCCCCTGCGCGCGTCAACCCCATGCAGCCAGCACTCAAAGTGGGCGGCTCCTTCAAGGGCGACACCACGTACGGAAACAACTACCAGGTAGGCCTGCATCAAGGTCGTCCTGGATAATCTGAGGCTTGACACATACTGGGCTGTGCCCGCATGTCGTGTGTGTGTCGGGAGTGAGGGGAGGAGCGCGGGGTATGCGCAGCTAGTAGTAGTGCAGCCAGCAGGGGGTGGACTGGGGGAGGTGTCTGTCGGGCGGCGGGGGGGGGGAGGGGGGAACAGCAGGCGTGCTGGATTGCTGGGTGTGTAAATTGGCGAGCTGCATACGGCTGAACCTGCAGGGGAGGGTTGAGGCAAGTGCCAGGAGTCGGTGGGGCAGGATGGGCTGCGCTGCCCGGCCAGCAGGCTGCTGCTGCTGGGGCTGCTGTCAGACGTGGCAAGACCAACCTCGCCTCGCTTCACCGCATCTGGCTTGAGCACAAACATGAAAAATCCAAAAACTTACCGATTTCATGTCCAAACCTTGCCCAGTGGAAGTCATTACGTATACCGTTATGCGTTCCCCTTGCATTTCGTGGGTGACTGGCACACCCTGCTGCTGCTACGTGAGCGGCAGCCACCCGTGCACCGCCACCACCACCAGTCCACCACCAGTCCACCACCAGTCCACCACCACCCCCAACTAGATACATTAGCGCCACCATCCTGCTGCATCCTACTGCGCTCCGCAGGCCTGGACACCCAGCTACACAGGCCAAGTACGGCCAGTGCAGGCTATTAATGCTAGCGATGCTCCCATAGACCCCTGGACCACCTACAAGGTGGACTACCCCGCCAAGGCAGTGCCGTACGAGCGCGTCAAGGCGGCGCACACGGCGCTGGACTCTGCGGGTGTGTTTGACCCCAGCACCACGCACAAGGCCGACTTCAAGGTGCGATGCATGCAAGTAGGGCAAGCTGCACCGGCCTATACTAATTATGTGGCATGGGGCTGGGGTGCTATGCAAGCGTGTGTGTACACATCCCAATAGTTGTGTGTGAGCGCAGCAGACGTATTAGCCACACACCCATGGGCGCAGCCACGCCGCGTCATCGCGTTATTGAAGACGATGTCTGTGCGCGATGCACTCGCTGATCATTTTGTCAGTGCCATACGCCCGGCCTGCTGGCTCTTCTCAGTCCTCACCTCTCCTCCTCCATGTCCTGCCTGCCGGTGCCTCAGGACCCCGGGCCTGTGTACCCATCAGCTCCCGTGCCGGCGCGCGGGGTGTCAGTGCCGCGTGGCGGCGGCGTGTTTGAAGGCGCCTCGCTCTACCGTGACGACTTCAAGCGCCACCCACTCGTGCGCACGCTGCCGGTGGCGCCGCAGGGGGGCGCTAACGCCGCCATGCCGCGCGGCGCCTTTGATGACGCCACCATGTACCGCACCACGTGAGTGAGCTGGCCCCGCAAGCACACCTGCCCGCCACTGACGCGCACCGGTGCCAATATGTCGTCAGCAGCACACACACACGCACACACACGCATAAGCACACATACAAGCACACTGCACGGCCCCACGGAAAGCACACTGCATGGCCCGACGGGAAGCAAAATACTTGAACACACGCGCATGCATGCATGCATGCATGCGTGAGCAAGGCGGTTCAATGCTGAATTGCGCAACGTCGACCACCACAGCTGCCGGCATGCAGGCCACTGCGCCGCTACCGTAGCACCAGCAGCACCAGCAGCACCAGCGCTGCCCTCGGCCTCAACGCCACCTGCGTTTGGTTCCGGGTATCCCGGGTGGTCTGGCCATGTGCTCGTCAGTGTGGTGTACGCTACATGGCGTAACTCGTATGTGTGTGTACCTGGTGTGTGCGCGTGCGCAGGTACACCGCCAAGGACGCGCAGCCCGCCACGCTGGTGCGCCCCGCTGACAGCGCGCTGCCCAAGGAGGGCTGGTACGACGGCATCAAGCCGGGCACAGAGTACAAGGCGCACTACATGGGCTCAGGCGGGCGGCCAGCCTCGCGCGCCGGGCCCACCACACGCGCCTCGGGGGCGGTGCTGCCGGGGGCTGGCGGCGCGTTCAGCGGCGGCACCACCTACGGCGGCGACTTCCGGCCGGTGAGCGCGCCTGAGGCGGCGCGCTCCTGCAGGCCCGTGCCGGGTGAGCGCGAGGTGCAGCCCTTCTACGGCCAGACCACGTATGGCGACGACTTCATACGCAAGGTGAGCTGAGCACTGAGCGGGACGACCAGCGCTGCGGCATGTTGCGTGCTGCACGCCCAATAGGCTGCCTTGGCTGCCTCGGCATGTTCACGCGCTGCAGGTTGCCCACCTTGTGCACCCGCATATAGGCATGCTTGCACCGACGTATGGGCCTGCATGCAGGCGTGTAAGTGAGGCAAGGGTGCATGCAGGTCCTCTAGGCCCTCTGCTCAGCTGCCCAACATCCGCAGCCTGCCCATGCGCATGCCGACATACTGCTTCTCCTTGCGCAGCACACCTCGCGTCACACCGTGCAGTGCGCAGCCCTCACGCCAGACTGGCAAGCCACACGTCTCCCTCGTGCTCCCCACCTGTGCACCCTGCATGACACGCCGTCGTGGCTCATCAAATGTGATTTGCTTGCTCATCACGGCCGGCTGCGCGTGCAGGCTGTGCCGTACGAGCGCGTCAAGGCGTCTCACGCGCTGACCCCCAGCGCTGGGCCCTTTGAGGACAGCACCACGCACAAGGACGCCTTCCAGGACCACGGCACGCAGCCGGTGGTGCACGCCGTGACGCGATCAGGCGGGGCGCTGGGAGGCCCGGTGAGTGCCCCTGCCCCTGCACCCTGCCCCTGCACCCTGCACCCTGCCCCTGCTGGCCTGGCCTGGGTGCGGTGCGCTCGTGCCCGCTGATTACTTGCCTCAGTGGGTGTCCAAGGCAGACTGGCCTGGGCGGAGACGCCTGGCGGTGATCATGCACCCACCGGACTGTACGAGCGGGGCCGGAGTGCTTGCTGTCAGCCATACGGCCGTGCATGCTGTGTGCGATGCGATGTGGTGGTGTCCCAGCGCCTGCTGATCTCTCTGGTCTCCCCCTTGTTCGTGTGCTTCGCACCCTCTCATCCAGCAAATACGGTACGCACCAGCACGAGCCGAAGTGGGTCCACTCACGCTTGTGTGGCTTGCCTTCTGCCTCCATGCCTGTTCTGCTGCGCAGTCTCAGGGTCCGTTTGAGGGGCTGAGCACGTACAAGAAGGATTACACCAAGATGCTCAACGCACGGCGCGCGCCCGCCGTGCGCCCCACCAGCGGCACCCGCCAGCTGGGGCGCAGCGGGCCCTTTGAAGACACCACCACCTACCGCGTAGACTACGTGCCCAAGGAGTTTGACCCCAACACCTCCCAGCGGCCCGGCACAGGGTATTGCGAGTCATGCGATTCGTCACCGGATTGCCAGGACCCCTGAGGCACCCTGTGCGCCGCCTTGGCCATGCTGCCTGCCTTGCCTGCCGGGCGTTTTCCGTGCACCATGCATTTGCATTGGGGCGTGTGCTGTTGGTAGCCCATGCAGCTATGCGCGAGAAGGCACATCAGCCGCAACGCGTACTACATACGTTACTGCAGCACCAACTGCATCCAGGCAGCATCCATGAACACGATCGTGGCTGGGTGGTTTGTTGTGTGATAAGGCCCACCCTACCCGCCGCGGTGGTGCTGTGGGCAGCTACCGCTCCACGGTCCTGCCGCATGCTGCGCTGATGCTCGTGGTGCCAACCACGACGCCATCACTATATATCTGATGATTTATGTGAGCCCCGCTCAGCAGCCCCAGCAGGCCGTTGGCTGGGGATCAAGTGCTTGCAGCAACCACAACACGTCTATGTGCTCCATACCTGTGATTCATCTCCCGCGCCCTCAACATGCCTGATGGACCGTACCATTAAGTGCATGGCGCAACTGATAGGCGGCGCGTGGCTTGCCCGGTCCGCCTGGCCGGTTCTCCTGCTGCCAGCAACCAGATAAGCAGCCCTGCAACCTTCACCAGCAGTGAATACATCAGCCTGCGTCAACTCTAATGTGTACTACTCCGTTGGTCTCCACCTGCCCCTGCTGCTGCTGCTAATGGTACTATATCCCAGTGTGGGCGTGCAGCGCCCTCCTTGCTGATGTGGCATACGGCATGCCTGAGGTACACGCGCGCTGCGATGCATGCGCTGCTCCTGCATTTGCCATGATTGTACAGATCGTGCCACGTTCAGATTTTGCAACCAATTTACATTGCCCCCGCTCTGTCCACGCTCCCTAGCCTGTGCAGGCGCCTGCAGTTACCTGCATACGGTGCAGGCTGCCTTGCTGGGTGCACACTCCACTGCTGCGCATGCTTTTGCTGCATGGCAGCATGCCTGTATGCAATACTGTTCAGTGAGGAGAAATCAAGTGCTGCTGTGTCCCTTCCTCACTTGTTCAAATGGTGCGGTAACAATAACAAGCGGAGCGAACATTGGAATGAGCACTGGAATGGGTGCTGACGGGTATCACGGCTGATCCGGCACCCTGCAGTTGTTGAAATGCAGGCGGAATCGCCCTTGCTCTGCTGGCGGCCTCCAACTCACCAGCTGGATGTCGATCGCCACCTACCTACCCATGTTGAGCTGTGTGTCCGCAGTGCTGTGCCCTGTCCAGCAGCAGCAGCACCTCGGCTGTCGTACGCACAGTCACAACCTGCAGGTGCGCTTGTGGAGCAGCTGAGCGCAAGACCACGGCCTGGCAAAGTGTGCTGTTCTTTATGCTCCAATTTAATGTGCATGCTGTTGTAGTTTACTGCAAAGCCTCCAGGAGTGGTGCACTGCACGCGTGTGGTCAGGCGTGTGTCCGCAAGCCAATGGACTGCCGACACGGCTGGACAGCTGTGAACCCACCACCACCTGGTGTCTTGGTGCAGGCAAATAGATGCAACAGGCACATGTCGGATACGAGGTTAACAATATGGGGGGCACTGCCAGGGCGTTGTGGGTATCGCACGGCTGGAAGGTGAGGTGAGCCTGAGCCCACCACGGCGTTTATTTCCTACAGCCTGCGCACACGTGGACAGTCACCCGATTGCCGTGGTTTACCTAAACGGAACAATGAGCCCCTCAGGTTATGCTATTGCCTGCAGCAGGGTACCCAGGCACGACACAGGTAGGTGCTCGCCGATGCAACCAAGCGTCCAAGCTGGCAGCATGGACCGCGATGCACGCCTTTTAATAAAGCAGTCTGGGTATGGTCTCAAAGGCATCCACGTAGCAGCAATTCCTCCGGATCAATCGTAAGCTTATGATACATTTGATGTCAAGTTGCAGGAAATTGTTGGGTGACTCTACCTCCCAATGCTTTTCCCAAGGGCGCCCCTAAAAACAGAACCTCACAACGCACCCAGGTACGAACATCATGTGTCACTTGCGATATCATAATTGGCGACACACAGGACATGCCGCGTATTCCTGTATTCTCAGTTTCACACATTTACCCAGCGCTCATCATCCGATAAACGAGCAACGACGGACGTGCAGGCCTTCTGCCAACTGGCAGGCCAACCTGGACCAATGGACGCGCAACCACTCGCATCGGCGGACCTGCGCGCTGAGCCGCTCGCTCAGCCGGGGTGCGGAGGCGAAACACAGCCATGTGCTGGTTCGGCACAGCCCTTGCCAAGTATGTACCAAGAGTTGTTCGACAAATTACAGCAAGAAAACTTTTCCAAGCACTTGTGTAATTTGAACTGCTTGCACTGGTTCAGCCACTGCTTGGTGGCCCTGCTTCACGCCAGCAGTCCCTCACAGTCCCGCGCATTTATGCCGGGTTGCTCATGGCCATCCCGCCTGGATCCCGTGTACGTGCGCAATCAGTTTCAGGACCTCCTTAGAATATATCTGGCACTTGTTGCTTGCAGGCTCGACTCCCGGCGAGGCCCTGCGCTTAGAGAGCATATTGGAAGGCACGCAAACGCTGCTTGGTGAGCTTGCAGAGGACCACAAGCGCAGCCAGGACCTTATGAAGGAACTGGAGCAGCTGCTGAGAGACAGAGAGGGAGGCTCGAACGATTTGCACGAGCTCACGGCCACCGCTAGCCCTACAGCAGTCACTCAGCCCCTAGCAGGCCAGCAGGTGAGGTTGGCGGTCTCGGTCAGAGGCATGCACTGTCCCTTTCTGGGTTCCAAGCGGGCCCACGCATTAACTCCAGACCTTAGCATGCGTTTTCACAAACCTGCGATCAGCTCAGTGTGCTTGCTCGACCCAGCATGGTTGCATCTTGCTTCCGCTGTCCATCTGCTGCATGACTGTGCACCTGTGGATGGTGTCCTCAGGAAAACGGGGACAACACCCCAAAGCAAGCCGAGGAGGGCGACCACAATACCTCTCAAACGTGCGATTCCAGCTACTCATCCTCGGCCCTCAAGAGACAGCAAACGCAAAGCCAACGCCTGTCGAGCAGGGCTATGATGATGAGCGCCCGCAATGTCAGCAGGCGGTGGCCCATGCCGCAGGCGCTGCTTGACACAGAGCCCAGCTCGCCCTTTGCGCTTTCAGAGGCTTCGGCGTCTGCGCTGTGGAACCAGCAGCAGCAGCAGCGCCAGGCAGGCATGGGCTATCACCAAGCGGGAGGCTCCGGAGACGCGGCCGGCATCAGCCTGGCCTGCCTGGGTGCTGGCCTGCCCGCCCTGCTGACGCACGCACGCAACGTGCCTAGGTGCGCAATGCAGTGATGCTAGGGATGCCAAACATACCACGACAATATGGTTTTGGGGTATGGGTCAAGCGGAGTGCATGCCAATGTTCAGCAGTGCAGCGCTGCAGTACGCAGACTCTTCACCGCATGCATCAGACGCATCATGCAACTACGCAAGGCAGCCTGCATATGTGCAGATACATGTGCAGCGTGGTGTGGTTTACAAATGCTACATGTTTTCAGTCACTCAACAAGGCACGCGGTATGTGGATTGCATGCACGTGTGATGTGCCTTGTCCAGCAGGCGCCGCGCCTCCATGGACTCCCCGCACTGCCAGCGCACCGCGCATGGACCCACACAGCTGCCAGAGGCGGCAGCAGCATCAGCATCAGCGCTGCCAGGACACGCGTGGACCAGCAACAGCAACAGCAGTCCTGGCGAGGTTCAGGGCGCTACAGGTACAGGGGGTGATGGTGGTGGCGGTGGTGGCGGTGCCAGTTGCGGCAAGCTGGTGGCATCGCAGGTGGCAGTGCGCAACTCGCCAGCTTTCATTCGATTCAGCCTAGACTTGCCTGCCAACAGCAACGACAGCAGCAGCATGGCCGGTAGCTGCTTGGACTCGACCTCCCTCACCAACCCTGCAGCAGGCACGTTGAGCGGCGCCACATGCCTGTCGGGGCCCTCCTCAGCAACCACACTGCCGCTTGCTGGCGGCAGCGCCAGCAGCGTAGGCGGCGTCTGGCAGCTGGTGGGACTCGGCGGGTCAGACAGCGGCGGCGGCGCCAGTGGCACCATGGCCGCCAACAACAACAACAAGGCCAGCGGCGGCAGCAGCCGGCGGTGCTGGCCCGCCGGCCACCACGCACACAACCTGCCTAGGCGGCGCAGCAGCATCATGTCATCCTCCTCGGCCTCAGAGCCTGCTGGACCTGCGCCGTACACTAACTGCCTGGTTGGCGGTGATGCAGCACCGTCGTCGTGGGATTGCAGCTGTGCAGGTGGCGCTGCCGGTCATCAGAGTGCACGGTCACCAGATCCGCCAGCGGCTGCTGCTGGCATGGGTCAGGGGTCCAGGGACTGGGACTGGGACAGGCGCAGCAGCAGCACGCAGCAACGCTCGTCGTGCGGAGGCGCCGCCCCGCCCGCCGGCATCAGCCCCTCCGCCAGCACCAGCAGCATTGGCGACAGGTGAGGGGGAGCATGGGCTGACTGGCTCACCATCAGCAGCGTATGCATGTGACATGGCAATGTGCTGTTGCTGTAAACAGTGCAGAGCATCGTGGATTGCTGCATGGAGTGTCCAAGGATGGGACAGCAATGGGAAGCCCCTCGCGCACCGTGGGTGTTTATCTCACCGGTGGTGGTGGTGGTGGTGCTGCTGCTGCTGCTGCTGCTGCTGCTGCTGCTGCTGCTGCTGCTGCTGCTGTGTGAGCAATGACGCCCTACCTACCTGACCTTGTGTGTGTGCTCTTGCTTGCCTCCTTGCCGCCATCGCGTGCCCTCAGCCGCCGCGGGGCGCCGCCAGCAGCTCGTTATCATGCAGGCCAGGCGCCAGCGGAGGACAGGCAAGCGCGGTCTGTCCCCCCGCGGCCGCCGTCCGCTCGCAGCCACTGCCACACCAGCAGGCGCTGCAGCCTGGAGGCCACCGACTCGCCCAGTGCCGGCAGCGGCAGCGCCAGCGGCGCCGTGATGACCACCACCCTCATTGCCTTTCCCCCCACTGCACTGCAGCAGCAGCAGCAACAGCCAGGTGTCCCATCGTCACAGCATGGGGGCAGCAGCGGAGCCTGCCAGGCGTCACGCAGCAGCTCTGGTGGTGCGGCGGAAGGGGCTGCCGATGCGCTTCTGGCGCCTGAGGCTGTTTGGGCGCAGCATGCGGCAGCTGGCCAGGCGGTGCAGCAGCTCCAACCACCCAAATTGGTACAGCAAGTTGCAGCCTCTCAGGCTGCAGATGTGGATGCTGGTGGTCACGGGATGGAGGCGAGCCATGCGGCTGCTGCTGTGAGTGCTGGCAAACGCTTCAGCACCTTGGTGAAGAGGTGAGGGCGTGCATGGGGCCGATGGAAACGTCGGTGGAACGGGAGCGGCAACTGTGGCATTTGCTCTCATCGCAACAGCCTGTAGTTTAGTGATCCTCTCCATAGGTCGCA
>BDDA01000019.1:290328-300965 GCA_001662385.1 Chlamydomonas asymmetrica | reverse complement strand
GGGGGGGGGGGGGGGGGGGCTGTGCTGGTGCTGGTGCTGGTGCTGGGCCAAGCAGGGAAGGTGAGCGGGTGAGCAGGTAAGCGGGTGGTGGCGTACGCTCATGCACCACCCGCCATGTCAGCCGTGCATGAGAAGCAGGCGCATGAATCACATTCCATATGTACATGATGGCCACCACTCACCGCCTCTCATCGTGTTGTGCGTGTAGACATGGTGCAGCTGCGGCAATGGCACGGTGGTGCTTGTAAACACTGTGATGGATGCATGCTACTGCCCGCCCGTCGTGATTACTGCATGCTACTCTCATGCATGCATTCGTGTATGATAGCATGCCATCCAGTGGGCATGACAGCACGCGCCCCTCACCTGACATACTTACTGATAGGCAGACTGTAGGCATGCAGGTGCTGCGGCAGCAGGCCGGCTGGTCAGGGGCAGCCTGAGCGAGGCTGTACGCCAGCAGCAGCTGAGAGGTCAGGCAGAGTAGACAGTGCTGGCATGTGCGGTGTGCCAGGCCGTTTAGCTGCACCTTGACACGTGTGTGGTGCCCGCATCTGTGTACCAGGGAGCACGCAAGGAATCGCGCGGGCCGGCATGCACCGGCCGAGCGTGCATGAGGCGAGCGTTGCGCGCAGTGCAGGCAGGGACTGGAAGCAGCAAGGCCAATGTCTCCGCCTAGTCTGCACCCCCCTAAACGCATGGCATCCTGGTCAGCCTGGGTGGCGGGCTTGCGGTTCCGGAGCTGACAGTCTTTCTGCTGGCACTGCTGTCCTGTCGAGTGAAGTGAAGGGTTGTGCTCGGCCTGTAACGTATCAGTGTCTCAAGGGGCTGCATGGAAGTCCAGCAGGCACGTGGTGAGGGTATGTAGGTCATCCTGCGGGAGTGCCAGGCCATGCTGACGCGCGTACGTGCTGTGTGTCATCCTACGCACTGCACTGCGGGCGCACATGGTGCATACACCATATCACACTCTCAGCAGGGAGGGTTGTGGTACATCAGCCTTAGGCTATCAAGAGGTTACTCGGAGGGTTCATGTCGTCCCCAGCTTGCTCTGCTGATGTGACGTTGCTGCTGTTCCCACCGCACTTCACAACATCATGTGCGGGACCCGGTGTACTGAAGAAACCGCAGTTGTCCGGCCCAAGGCAGTGGGGCCTTAGTTGAGCAGCATTAACAGTCATAGCGCCAGGGTTTGCGCCTGAGGTCACACCTTGCACAGTCAACCTGTCATTTCAAAAGTGGACGGCGGAGTGGGCAAACAGTGAGCGGATCGCTATCGAAAAGCCAAATCGTAATCTAAATTTGCCGACGATAACAGGCCCTAGCGCACAGCCATGTCATCACTTGTGATGGACGCTGTGTTGGGCTTCGTTGATTATCGCGGGGCGTCTCACAATAGTGCGTGCCAGTCTGCCATAATATCCTGCGAGTCTCCTCAAGAAGGCATACGTCCATTCGTGTTCAGTTCGCTTGAGTGTTTGCTCTCCATCGCTTGGTTGTGACAGCGTGGTCGCAGTTCGACAGAGCGCGGCGTCTTGGCCCTACTGCCCCGGCAGCTCCATCCTTGGCTCTCTGCGATGGCCGCCCAATCAGACCCAATGCCCAAGCAGGGCCTTGCGGACAACGCGTGTGTCACAGGTATAACGGCCTTTCCTGCCATAGGTCGCTGGTTCGCCTGCAGCGTTGGTTTGGTTTCTCAGTGTAATTAGTGAGGCCCACCAGATGGGCAAACAAGTGCACTGAAAAGCCCACCGTGCTTGCAGATGGTTCAGAAGCTGTCATCAATGTGAAGCATACGGGGACGCTGACGAACCTCCCACAGGGCGTGGCCTGCAGCACGGTCACCCTGGAAGGAAAAACCCAGTCCCGCTGCAGCGCCAGCCAAGTGTTGGAGGCAACACAAAAACAGCTGCAAGTTCTTGCTGAAGACCAGAAGCGCAGTACAGCTCTCATGTCTGAGCTTGAGGCTCTTTTGCAAGACTGCAACAAAACGGTGCCAGCGGCGGTCTCAGCGCACTTTGTGTCAGTCAATACCACTGCTTGCGGCGAGGGAGATGATGAGACCGAGCTGGCTGAGCTGGTTGAGATATTCAGTCTGGTAAGGTTGACGCTGCCAGCCTCCAGCAGCTGGGAAAAACCTGTCTGTCAGATTGTTATGCAGCAGACTGCCTCAAACTGTGGCGCTGCACCTCATGGTTTCGTCGCACCTGTTTTCACTGCAGGGCAGGGCACGGCAGCCTGTAGAAGACACCCCACTGCTCAACACGCCAGCAACACCAAGGGCAGCAGCGCCACGGGCCACCTGCCGCTCCACTGTCGTCAACCTCACGGCTGACGCGGTGTTCACCGCGCCACCGGCGTTCGCGGCACGCCCCCCGCAACGCTCGCCCATCGGCCTCCAACGCCCCGGAAGCATCACGCGCCGTACTGGGTAGGATACGTCCTGACGTGTTTTTGATTGCATGTCTGGTGTGCGCAGCCCCGCACACATAGGGCTGGCGCGCTGAGACTGACCTGCAGCCCTGCCTGATCGTTCTCACCCTCGCCATGGCGGACCATTTCAGCATTGTCAATTCGCTTGATAACTCAAGCCGCTTGCCGGCCGCTGATGCTGATGCTGATGCTGATGCTGCCTGCAGGTCGAGCTTCCGCCTGGCGTCGCTGCGCCGCTCCACTGACGCGTGCAGCACACCCGCCTGCCTGCTGGGGGACCAGGACCAGGACCAGCAGCAGCACGTTGACGAGGAGGACCTGGCACTGCTGCAGGCGCTGTCGCTCACACAGCACAGCACAGCAGGGTCGCAGCCAACGTCACACGCACACATGACGCACCACCCCCACTGGCAGTCGCAACCCCAGCAGCAGCAGCAGCAGCAGGCGCCCAGTGGCGCGCCAGGCGGTGCTGCGACTGCAGCCTCTGTGAAGCTGCTGCGCTCGTGCAGCACAAGACGTGCATCCGCAACGGACATGCAAGCTAGCAACCTCAGCACATCGTTCAAGCAGCTGCAGGGGCGCGGCAGCGAGGGCCACCACGCGGTCATGACTGGCGGCCCGTCCCGCCCGCTGCACGCAGGCGGCAGCAACACCAGCACCACCCCTAACGCATCATCAGTCACGACGCAAATGCAGCGTGCCAAAGCAACCACGGAAGTGGTGACCCCCGAAGATGCTGCAATGGGCCTGACCCGGCAGCTCAGCATCAGGTGAGTCGCCCAGCCAGAGGAGCACAGGGGTTGCAGGCTAGCGGGAGCCGGGAGGTACCTGTAATGCACTGCGTCTCGTGCATCTGCATCTGCATGTGCGTCTGAACAGGTAGAACTGCACGCGCGCACCAGAGGTGCTCCACCACAGGGGTGCCAGGCGCCTTGAATGGTTGCAGCCACGCTATGCTTCTCTGTTGACAGCGACATACAGGCACACATCGCTTTCCGGTGTCTGTGCCTTGGCGTGGTTGATGAGATGTGCCTCGCTAAGTGCCTAATCGCTCATGCTGCCCTCGCTCTGCTGCCGCCATGCATGCAGCGTCCCACCGAGCAGCGCGTCACCGTATGCTGCTGGCGGTGCTGCGCTGGTCACGCCCTCTGCCCTCAGCCCCACAAGCACTGCGTCATCGCTGTCCACCTCACCGTCTGCTGCTGGCGAGGGCGATGGCCGCTTCACAACCTTCATGAAGAGGTACGTGCGTGGCTTGGTGCGGCCTGCACTTGGCTTGCCTGCCAGAGGCCTGTGGGTGCTGGTATCAAAGAAGATACCACAGCAGCAGCCAGTTTTGTGGCGTGGCAAAGGGTGAAGGGGGGGGCAAGGGAAAGCTGTGGGAGGGCCAGGCAAGCGCCGACGCTAACATGATGAAGAGTATCATTCGCAACCTGGGGCGTAACCTGGGGCGCAACTCTCTGTTGATCAGGGCTGTTCAGAACACAACACAATCTTTTGTGGAGTACGGACACACCCAAAGGAGCTGTACTGTTTCTTTGAGTTGAGAGCGGTGCTGCACGTGAATGAAGTGGCGGTTGGATGGAAGATCAATCCCCTGCCTCGGTATCTAGATGGTGACATGGGGGATCATCCGCACCATACAGCAATAAAACAACAACACAACTTGCATCTGCTGTCACTTCTGCTCACAGCACCCTGCAGCGCTACTCCGGGCTGGTACTTCAGGTACGGCCAGCCACTTCAGGCCCATTGCAACATGTGGGAGTGCTTGCAGGTGTGATTGGCTTACTGAGTTTATGCTGCTGCTGCTGCTGCTGCTCCTGCCGCTGCCTGCATGTGCTGCGCGCAGGTTCTTCCGCCGAGGCAGTAGCAGCACATCAGCCGCCAGCGCCTCCAACGCCTCCAACGCCAATGGCATCATCACGGATTCTGACACGATTGAAGATTGCGGCGGACCGCTGACGGCCCGGCGGCAAGACGCACGCCCGTCCGTGTCTGCCATGGTGCTGGGCAGCGCCGGCAGCTTCACCTCCGGCCATCACCACCAGCACCACCAGTGCACCACCAGCCTGACCGCCAGCAGCAGCAGCAGCCGCAGCAGGTCGTTTCGCGTAGGCCAGCAGCGCTCAGCCTCTTTCACGGCATCCCTGCAGCAACAGGGAGAACAAGGCGGCACAGCCACGGCGTTTGCACCAGCGCGTGCAGGTGGCGGCGCCACTTCCACAGGCGCCAGCGGTGCTGCTGCCACGTCGCTGGCGCTGCTGCGTGCAAGGAGCTTCACAGCCGGCAGGCTGCCGTCCGTTGGCGCGTCAAATGCAGCGACTTGCAGCAGCGGCAGTGGAAGTGGCGCCACCTAGCTGCAGATTCTGCGCCGCCGCGCCTCTGCATTGGCGAGCTGGCTGGCCAGCAGGACCCTAACCTACCCGTACCTCTGACTCTGAGTGCACGTTGGGCTGTGCAATGAGCGTACATGCCACATGCCACCACCACCACCACCCGCGCGACCCGCACCACACATCCACTACCGCAACCAGGCAACGCTGATGATGGCCTGCCTGACCTCGTGTGGCCATGCCGCATGGTAGTGGTGGTGGATGGCGCAAGCATTTTTCCTGCACTCGCGTGCACAGCGTTATCACTGTCTAGGCATGGGGCACCCTTACGCTGTGTTAAGCATGGTCACGATGTGCCCGTGTTTGACACATATGTCAGCTGGGTTTCACGTGGGAGCTTGCATGAGTTAGGGTTAGGTAGGTAGGTAGGCGGGCTCCAATCCACCATATGCACAGTTGCACACCCTTGCACACCCTTCACTTGCTGGCACCACAAGCTCCACAACCACCTGGGTGCGCTCCGCATGCGGGTGTGGGGATTCCATCAGTGCAGGTATTGACCCGGACTCTTTTTCGAATGTGCAAGTGAAACCACCAGGAGTGTACGTGGCTTACCCCACCACACACACCCCAAACCTTTCTGAACAAACCCTCCACCACCTTTACCTTGGACCACCGTTGCCCATTGCTCGCATAGTATGCAATGTGCGCTTGCTTAGCCGGACTCCAAGGTCGGCAAGACAGAGATTTCATTTCATCCTTTTGTCATTTTCATTCATCCAGCATGAATCATGCTGCAGATTTCACAAGCCATTTGCCCCTATGGGTCGTCTTGACATCCTGCAGCCTTGCTGCGTTCCGCCCCGGTGCTGTGATGCCCAGCAGCAGCAGCAACACAACTCAACAACGAACCACAGAAGCACCAACCCGTTGCAACCCGTTGCAACCATTCAGGCCCGCTTTTCTTTGCTATTACTTTATTCATCGTTTCCATGGCCCACGGCGCATGCAGGCCGCACGTGTGCACGTGCACACGTGTGAGCTCTGCAGTGGCTAGCGCACGCCACCCTGAACCTAAATCTACCCATCTTCAACCCTATCTACTTGCATGGAGCGCGTGCACCACCCAATTGAGTGCCGTGTGTCTGCCCGCCTGCCCGCCCGCCCGCCCGCCCCTGCCTGTCTGCCTGGCGGGCTTCGTTGCCTCCTGCCTGTAAACGGCAATGAGGGCGCTTGTGATGAGGGCTAGGTGAGTGCAGGAGGGAGGTGCGCAGGCGTCATGGTGCCACAGTGTGTAGGATGCATGGCACCTCATGGGCCCAGCTAGCGCTGCCAGCCTACTGCATCCCTGCCGCCTTGCCCAGCCTGTCCGCTTGCACGCGGGCTGGCGGGCCGCGCAGCGCGTACCGTCCGATAACCCCTCCCTCCCTCCCTCCCTCCCTGTTCAAAGCCACTTCGAGCTGCAGCTTGCACGGGTACTGCCCCGATACCTCTCATGCGTGTCGCGCACTACCGCGCTACTTTGAATCAGCATTGCCCAACGAGGCCGGTGGGCCTGCTTGGACCCGGCGCCATGCGCAACCACCACAGCCTGGTGTTGGGAACGACCGTGCAGACCTGGCTGTGGCATTCAAGGCACGCCGTGCTGTGGGGCCAGCTTTTACTAAACTCGAAACATTGCACTGTGGGTGGGATGGGTCGTCTGTATTCATCATCCCTTGCACTTTTAGCTGTTGCGTTTCCCCTTGTTTCCCTCCAACGGGCTGTACCAGCCGCAGGCCACGCTGCTGGGCATCCTACCCCAGTGCATCGCTACACGCGTCCGCGCAGATGAGAGCTTGTCAGATGGCCCAGAATAACGTCAAGAAACCTGGCCAAAGGCCCGAGCCTGGGCTTGAGCCTGAGCAGTGCCTGCTGGTGGCGGCTGACGTCATAAGCATTATGTGACTAGCGTTGCACGTGTCATTTGAACGCAACAATAAATCAAGCCTCCTGCCCATCTGCCCTTTCATGAGCGCGCTTGCCCCGTCTGTCACGACGCGGTATGCGACCTGCAACACGTCCTCTTCGCCTGCCCTGCCCCCGCACTGCACCTGGTGCGCTTGCAATACCCCCCCCCTTGCCACTTGCGTGTGCGATCTCAACGGCCCCACTTCCCCTCCCGGAGTTGTTGCACGATTCACTATCGCCTGCATGTACGCCTGGGCACACATTACACCCACACATTCACAGGATCGTCAACCTCATGCGACTTCATGATCACTGCCCTCACCCATGAATGGCCTCATGGCCAAATGATGTAAAGTCAACCAACCAAGCCTCCTGCCTTCGCTTCTACCGTGTGCATCCAGGCAGGCTTCGCATCACTCCGTCAGGTGTCTGCTGTCAGTGCTGCTGCAGCGCCAGGGCCATGGCGCATGATGGCCTGGTGACAGGTGCTGGGGTGCGGACGATCGTGCACAGCGTGTGCGCCAGGAGGGCCTCGGCAGGATAATCAAAGGCACTGTCAGCCCCGCCATGCAACGCTGAACCATGCGAACACCTTCCGCTCTGATGTAACATTCGGCAGTCATGGGTCAACGCGCTCTCAGTGCATGACCACGCAGCCAAGCCGCACGCATGGCAGCAAGGAAGGCCGCAGCCAGCGCCACCGCTAGCATTGCGCAGGGCAGGGCAGGCAGGCCATGTGCGAAACATGTGTGCTCACTCATCTGCAGTGCAGACGTCTAAGGAGTCAGCCAAGGACATCCCGGCATGGCCGCACACATGATTACCAGGTCTGTGCAGCAGGGGCAACACCGCAACAGGCAACTTGTACTACGCAAGTACGACTACCACAGCAAACCAACTAGGCCAATCGCAATGCACAGACTCAACAGTCAACACACCTGCTTACTACTGCAGGATACTCGCACGGTGATTTCAACAACCCTCATGGCGCATGTGATGGGGTGCGGCTCAGCAGGCGCATGCGGTTACGCACTTACACGCGTGCCCTGGTAGGTAGGCGGGTGGACTGCAACGCGATGCAGTCAGCGCTTCAATCGTACAACAATAACAACATCCACTATAACTTAAAATGCGCTGCCCGCACCTGCATCCGCATCGTTAGTCATGATTCATTATGCACTTTGGGCATGGCCAGACGCGGAGAGGCAGCCCCTCCCTGCCTTCTAGACACCAATGCGAAGGTTTTTAGTTGAGTCATATCCATTGCGTGAGCCGCCACCCCCTGCCTGCAGGCCAGACGCCAGGCGCAACAAGGACCAGGCGCACGAGGCACTAGGGCATGCATGCATGCTACTCAAAGCGGGAGTCCACTTCCACATCCTGCAGGTGCGGGATGCACCGCACGCCTGCAGCCAGCACACTCCGTGCGGCCTCACCCTCCAGCTCGTAGAGCAGCACGCGGCGCAGTGCGGTGAGTCCCGCAGCGCCTGCAGCAGCTGGTGGGCGGCATCGGCGGTGATGTAGTTGCTGCGCAGATCCAAGATTTGCAGGGATGGCAGCGCCGAGCTGGACTGCAACACGTTGCCCACAGCAGATATGCCAGCGCTGTCAAGTGAGTTTGTGTACGTGATGTTGAGGTGGACGAGGCGAGAGGGGTGGCGGGCGGTGGACAGCAGCGTGCACACCTGCTGCACGCCCTGCCCCTCCAGACCAATCAGCTGCAGCTGCGTCAGACCACACAGTGCCGGATTGGACACGAGCGCGCATGCCATGCGGCACGTTGCTTTGCAGGCCGCAGCTATATAACAGGGCATGAAGCCAAGCACAACATGCTGCAGTGCACACAGCGTGGTGCGTGAAGCGTCAGCGAACAGCTCCACCAGTTGGGCAGCACCACCGTCGTCCATGAGACAGCCTCGCAGCAGCAAACTTTGTGCGCCCCCCATGTGCCGGGCTGCCAGCAATAATGTCAGCGCTGCTGCCACTGGCTCAGTGATGCGGTTCTCAACCAAATCCAGCGTGCGCAGTCCGCTGAGGCCGGTAGCTGCTGCCAGTGCAGCCAAAGTGGCGGATGTGGTGACTTCAAAACGAGGGGAATATGTTTTGAGCAGGCGCAACTCTGTCAGGCCGTGCAGGTGCGAGGCGTGCTGAAGCATCTCTGCAACACACGTGTCCAGCCCGGGTGCGTCCTCCTTGGCCGACGGCAGGCCCAGCTTGGTCAGGCGCAGGTGTGTGGCATCACGCAGCGTTTCCACCAGCCGCATAACGCACTCGGCAGAACAGTCACGGTCTCTATCTCTGAACCGCAGTTCCGGCAGGCTGTGCAACGGTGTGCATGCCAACACCGCGCACATGTCCAATAGCGTGGGTGTGTCCCAGGTCCAGTCGGTGCCTAGGAGGACCACACTGGCCAGCGAGGATGCCAGGTGCGGTACGCAGAGCAGTTGCAGCGCGGCTGAGGCGCCCATCATCTCACGCATGCGCTGCATGGGGCGCTGGTTGTCATCGTACATAACATCCAGGCGCTGCAGGCTGGTCAGGTGCGGCGAGCTGAGCAGGATGCGGCCCAGCTCCGCCATGCCTGCGGCTTTGAGCTTGCCGTGGCCCAAGTCCAGGTGTGTGAGGTTGGAGAGGAAGGCACTCCTCAGGCCCTGAACACGCATGAGCGCACGACGGCTGACGACACGGGTGCTGCTGTGCTGGTTATCGCCACTGTCAATGCCAAAACCATCATCAAACCAGAAGTCAGCGCCATCATCAATGCCATCAAAGTCATATTCACAGCCGTAAATGTCACCATCACCGTCATCGTCGTCGTTGTCAGAGAACTGCCAGTCTGAGGTCCTTCGGTAATCGTATCTGTTTGTCGAATACCGCAGCATGCGTAGGCTCGCCAGGTGTGTGCTGGAGGGCGCCAGCAGCGCTGACCACGCAGCATCAACATGGTCACCGGCCATGCGCTGCATGCCGCACATATCCACATGCAGGCAGGTCAGCCCGCGCAGGTGCGGCGACTGGCGCACGCAATCCAACACAGCCGCCATGGTGGCCGCGTCTGCGTGGTAGCCGCTCAGCTTGATGGCAGTGAGCCGGAAAAACCAGGGCGGGAGCGGCTGGTTTGGGCCGCACGGCCAGGCTAGGCCTATCCCTGGTCCACGCCAGCGGCTGCGCAGGGTAGTGGCAGCCAGCGAGTAGCAGTCACGCCACCGCTTGCACACCAGCCTCGCAGCCCTGTGCACGTGGTGGGGAACAAGGATGAGCTCCAGCACGCTGTCCGGCAAGCGCTCCAGCTGGCACACGGCCTTTTCATTGCCCGGGTCTGCCTGGAGCACGTCGCTTGGAGTTGATTACTACGTTGCGCTAGGTCTGCTGGTTGAACTTCTACCCAGCACAGCAGCTCAAGCCATCATCATGTCATGCCGGCGCTCGTTCGTCCAGGAGAGCACTCAAAACGGGGCTGCTCCCCTCAGCGGCCCACCGCCTGCTGTGCAGCACGCGGCAACGAGAGGCAGCAGCAAGACCATGGCAGTTGAGCTGGCAGTACAACGCGGGCAGGCGGGTGCAACACAGAGGCCATACCACCAACGACAGGCAAGGGCGCCTGATGCAATATTGTCAGCAGTGCTGGTGCTGTTGTGCGCGGGGCGCAGGAGACATGTGGGCTACGAATCTGCGGAAGGTGCCCCCGCCTGTCACATGCCATCAACCGACATGCAGTACGCAGCGTGTAGTACGTGGTATGCAGCATGCAGCGGGCCATGCGTAGCGTGCCAGTGTGCAAGCGTGTTGCGGTGTGGTGCACCCGCGTTTGCACAGACGTTGCAGGCACGTCTGCCGGGTTTGCAAGATGTGACTTTCGAAGGCCTTCGGGCCTGCTTGGTTCCTCCTTGCTTGTCTTGCCCGCTGCGTGCTGTCTGT
>BDDA01000019.1:244364-258645 GCA_001662385.1 Chlamydomonas asymmetrica | reverse complement strand
CCTCCTCCTCCCCACATGCTACTCGTGCGTGGCCCTCGTGTGTGTGCCCCCCATGCGCTCATGCATCCCCCCCTCCCCTCCCCCCCCTGCAGCCCACCTGCAGCTCCAGCAGCTCCCTCGCCAGCTCAGCACGACGCGGGGAGGCGTACGCGTGCATCGCGCTGCCCTTGCGCCCCCTTGGACCTTCTGCATCGCCACCAGTGCCAGCACCAGCGCCGGTGGCCACGGCTGCGGCGGCTTCTGCTGCAGCGGCCGCAGCTGCTGCATCCGCCAGCTCCTGCTTCCACGCACCCACACCCGCCAGTGCCGCCTGAGCCATCTCACCCAGGCACCGCCCAGCACTGCCCCCCCCACAACTAGAGCTGTCTCCTGCTGCGCCTGAGGTACGTGCCATCATGAGCGCGCTGCCACGGCGCATCACCTCCTGCGCCCTCAGCCCCGCCGCCAGCAGCAGCGCCTCGCGCTTGCCCAGGCCGCGTGAGGCCTGGTGCTCAGCCTCCTCCACAGACCGGCGCGCCTGAGCGATCAGCCAGTCGTGAAGCAGCGTGATGCTCACGTGCAGGTGGCCCCCGCAGTAGAACGACGAAGCCGCTGACCGGCCTGCTGCAGCAGGCTTGATGCTGCTGTGAGGCGGGGCGCCTGGCGGTGACGCTGCGGGTTGCACGCCCGGTGCGATGATTGGGCTAGCGCCGTTGCTGCCGCCAGCAGCAGGCGCCAAGGCCGAGGGAGGGGTGCGCTGCAGCGCCAGCACGGGCGTGCCATGGGTGCGTGTCGCGCCGGCGTTGCGGTACTTCTTGAGCACCTTGGCGGCGGACTTGTGCGCGCTGGACTTGGCATGCAGCTGCTGCCAGCGTGCAAGAGGCGCTTGCGGTGGCGGTGTGGCGCCCACCAGTAGCCCACCAGCACCAGCACCAGCACCAGCAGGGTTGGAAGTGTCGAGCGTCTGTCCCCCTTCTGCCACAGGCACCGGTGCAGCGGTTGCGACGCTGCCGGCAGGTCCCTCCTTGCGGCCTTGCAGCAGCGCCGCATGGCTGCGGACCAGCTCCTGCTGCTGCCCGGTGAGGCGCAGCGCCGACGCGATAGGCACGTCGTCATCCTCCTGGTCCTCCTGGTCCTCCTGGGCATCACCATCACCAGCCACTCCATCAGCCCGCTGCGGCCCAGCGCCAGGCGCAACATGCCGCGTGCCGGTGTCACCTGCATCTCCCCCCCTCTCCGCCCCCTCCTCCTCCTGGCTCTCACTGTCGCTCTCACTGTGATAGTGGCGAAGTGACACGCTGCCTGATCCACCACCACCACCACCACCACCGGCAGAGGCTGCTGCGCCTCCTTGCGGAAGTGCCTGCAGGTGCGCATGGGTGTGGGTGTGGTGGTGCCGCTTGCTGTCCGGCGCAGCGTCGTCGTCGGCGCCGTCGGGTGCCATGCGCTTGAGCCCACCCGGCTGGCTGTTGATGGCGCCCGCTGGCGCGATGAGGTGCAAGAGGCCGGGAGGTGAGCCAGAGGGGGAGACCTCTGCGGCCGTCCCCGACACCGAGGGTGCTGCACCTCGCAGCCCGCCTGACGTTGCCAGCGCTGCGGGTGCACCTGGTGCAGCGGCGGCCGGAGAGTCCGCCGCAGCCTGCAGACGCAGCAGGCACAGCACAAGCAGCACCCTCATGTGAGCAGCCCGGATGAGGCCAGATCAGGCTGCACGCGTGTGGCATCAAGACTATTCAAGAATCAAGACACATACATGACATCGGCTGACTGGCTAGCACCCGCTGACCCCCAATGCTGCCTGCATCGAAGCACGCACACAGCAGTGAGCACCCTCCTCCCCTCCTCTGTAAGGTTATTGCCTTTATGCACTGGAGAGGCACTAGAGAGGCTACATTGAAACCCTAGCCAACTGGGCAGGTGGGGCCGATGGGCCTTATATGCAGTTGGGCGAGATGTGTGGCAAGATGCCAGTCCAGGCAGGGATGCAATCCATGCACTAAGGCAGCAGGCACACACTAGCAGCATGCCTAGAGAGAGGCTGTAACTGAGTGAACCCATAAGTCGAGCTGTAGCCCTGCTACACTCTCCCCTCCCATTAGGGCTTTGTCCGCAAAGCATGGACAAAGCCCTCCCTCCTTTTCTACCTACCTGCTCCGTCATCAGGTGTGGTTGGCTCCGCTTAGGCTTCTTGTGCTTGTGCTTGCTGCGCTTGGCCGTTCCCCCCTGATGCTGATGCTGCTGCTTCTCCGCCTCACGCCGCTTCAAGTGCTTCGTCACCTTCTTCAGAGCCGCGCGCGCCGCAGCCACCGCCTCCGCCGCCGTCATGCCGCCGCCAGGCGCGACCACGCCCTGCAGCGTGTCCGCCAGCAGCCGGGACGCACGCGCGTACTCCGCCGCCAGGCGCTCCTCCCTGCCCATGATGATGCCCGCCTCACCCCCAGCGACACCAATCCCGCTGTCCTGCTGCTCAAGCCCTGAGCCCTGGCCTCGGTCGTGCTGCCGCTGCTGGTGGTGCTGCACAGCTGCATCTGGGCCGAGCGCAAGCCCGCTGCCGGCAACGCCTGAGGCGTGGCGGCTGCTGCGTTCATCCGCAGCGACACCATCATCACCGCCACCGGCGCCGCTGGCACCGACAGAGGCAATGCTCGCTGTCCCGGCGCGGACGGCCTGCCGGCCCACGCCTGCAGCACCACCACTTCCCTGTGGCGCAGCAGCGCGTGACTCCTCGCCCTCCACCACCGTCGCCGCCGTCGACGCCGCCTGCTGCTGATGGTGGGGGGCTTGTCTCCTGCTGCTGCTGCTGGGTGACCCTGTGAGATCCACGTTGTCAATTGCCGCAACTGCCTTGAATGGCGCGCGCCCCTCACGCACATGGCCGCCACTGCGCATGCCGCCAGCACCAGCACCACCATCCACCACGTTACTGCCCGCTGCAGCACTCCCACTGGCAGCAGCAGCAGCACGTGCATGCGGCGCCACAGCAGGCGGGGCAGCAGTGCCAGCAGCCACTGCTTGCATGGCCACTGCTGCCTGAGGTGCCTCGACCTGCCGATCCGCACCAGCACCAGCAGCAGCCGGCGGCTCCGCCATGGCCGGCTGCACATCCCGCACCTTGCGCTTCTTTTTGTGCGGGCGCGCTGGTGAGCTGCCGCACGCCAGGGAAGGCCCTGCCGCTGCCGCTGCCCCTGCTGCCGCTGCCGCTGGCGGCACTGCTGGCAAGCGCTGCGCCTCCTCTTCCTCCACTGCTGCTGCTGCTGAGGGTGCTGAGGGTGCCAAGGCGCTAGCGCCTAGCTGCGCCGGCACGCCTGGCGCTGCACCAGAAGGGACACGCAGCGTGCCCAGGGCAGGCACTGCTGCTGTTGCTGCTGCTGTTGCAAGCGGCGCAGCGCGCGCGTGCAGGCCTGATGCGGCAGCGGCGGCTGCTTGCACCACATGAGAGGCGTTGCACGACAGCACGGCTGACGCGCGCCTGCCGGCCAGCTCGTCATCAGCCATCCCCTGTGCGCCCTGCCGGCCCTGGGGAGGAGACGAGCAGATGAGCAGGCCAGGGAGGGAGGGAGTGAGGGATGCCAGGAGCAGCAGTCAGGTCTCTCAGCCGCCCGCCCGCACCGTGCCAATGAGATGAACAGGCATCGCCAGCAGCCCGGCAGGCATGGTGTATGCGTGCAAAACGCCGACACAATGCATTCGCATTTGACTAGGTGGCCAGTAGGTGTTATGCAGGTGTGTCAAAGCAGCAGCTTGTCTGTGGTGTGCTGTGGCGACGTGGGGAAACACGCGCTAGCTGTGATGCATGCGCCCACAGACCAGTTCATAGCGCACACGTGCTGGACGCATCGCCAGGCGCCTCTGCCGCAGAGTAAGCGCTTCAACGCAAACAAGCAGACGCACTCTGGACGCACTGCACCCCCGTATCGCCACGAAGGGCAAGGCCGTGCTGCGCAGACGCAAGACAGCGCATCACACGACCTTGGCGCACGCTCACCTTCCTGGCTGGCTGTGGTCCTGGTAGCGGCGCTGTGGCGAGTCGTCTCAACCATGCAAGCGTATCTTGCGCGTTCATCGGGGACACCTCTGGAGGCTTGAGCAGTACTAGCTCCTGCAGTTGGACAGGTGCACATATACACATATGCGTCACGCAGCACGCAGCACGACTAGGAAAACAGCCCTCAATCAGCACACCAGGTATCAGTGGTGATGCAGTGAATACGGGGAACACCCACACCTCATCATAAACACACACAACCACGCACCCTGGGCCAAGTTGCCGTGTTCCGCCAATCAACAGCGTGTTGTTTCGTCGTCGCTTGCGGCCCGTCCGCACAGCGCTGAGCGGCAAGAGCTTGAGCCTCAGCATATGCAAGCTTGAGGTCAGGCACCTGAATGGAACACAGGTGCAACAAACACATGGTGGAGTCCAGGCCGCTTTGCACAAATGCGTTCTCCTGCTGTTGACGTATTGTTGATAGCTGTTTGACGCAACCGAAACACTCCACAGAGCTGCTAGTGCCGCAGGGTCAGCACGCTCAACGTGTTCCAAGCTGTGTTGTTCAAACTCACGGCAGATGGGCCCTTCTTGGACGCGGCGGTTGGAGCCTTGATTGGCTGACCGGCGAGTGGCGCCAGGTCAGAGGAACAGAAGCCGTTACTGCACCACGCGTGCAGCTTCTGGCCACAGTAGTAAACCGGTATAGGTGTCTCTGGATGTAAGCCATATGGAAACCGGAACGCCAACTGCGCTGGCAGGACCTGCATTGAACCCGCACAGCGCACACGCTCGCCACTCAGGTGTGCAAAGCGCAGTGCAGAAAAGCTCAGCCTCAGATACACTGCACGTTGCCGCTTACCTGCCCAGGCCATCGCTGAGACTCGGGTGCAGATACGTTGGTGAGTACGAGGTCTCCTGCATTCCAACGCGTTACTGGACCATGACCAGCAGCGCTTGGCGCCGCAGTCTTCCCAGCACCTGCTGCTCTGCTGGCTGAGCTATCCATAGCGTCCCCTGCCTTCCAGTCTCACCGCCCCGGCCGAAGGCCACAGTCACAAGGACCCGCAGTGATGTATAATACCAAGGGCCACATCGCTAAAGCTTGGCGCAAGTAGCATACGGCTTGGGTTCTACAGCAGGCAGGCACACAACCAGTAAGCCAGGCAGCTTGGATGTATGTGAAAAGGGTGATTCAAGGGCATTATCAGAATCCGATGTTGCCGATGTTGCGTGCTGCTGACTGCACGTGCAAATGTGACTGTGAGGGCATGCCATTAGCTTCCCATGCCGTAACCCATGAGTCCAGGACGACAGCCAGGAACACACACACAGCGCAGGGGTAGTGGGTGCATTCCGGTTCCATTGCAGAGCAGTTGCGGAGCCTGATTGGGCCATATTGGCTGGGCCAGGGAGCCAAGGCCAGCAGATGCCGGTTGGGATGGACGGCGCACGCAGCCGCAGCGCTCACACAGCACAGGAGCAGGCGGGCGGCGCAGCGACCTGCAGGCGGCAGGCCATACATGCTTGTGCAGTACCGGTAGTGTGCACGCATCGGCAGGCACAGCGAGCGCCCTGCATGTGGCACGCGGTGCGCGACTCGGTATCAGCAGCGGGCGCAGCAGCAGCAGCATGACGGTGCGGGAGGGGCGTGATAGCCAAGCAAGAATCCAAGAGCCTGCACCAGCCAGGCGCGCAGTGCAGGGCGTGCGTAGTACTTGGTGCGTGCTGGATGCCACACGGATGATATGCCTCCCAGGGGGGGGCTCATAACGACACCCGCATCTGCCCTGGGTCCTGCAAGTACGCCCGTCCAGACCCTGGCTGCTATGCACCTACCGTATGCTGGTATCGCTATCTGAAACCCAGACCCGTCCTTTCTCCCACGCCTTTCTCCCGTGTAGTGCGCATATCCCCTACAGTGCGCGGGCCAGGCAGGTGGTGGCAACTCGCTTGAGTTGTTGCAAGCGTCCAGC
Source organism: Chlamydomonas asymmetrica (assembly GCA_001662385.1). Lineage (NCBI taxonomy): Eukaryota > Viridiplantae > Chlorophyta > Chlorophyceae > Chlamydomonadales > Chlamydomonadaceae > Chlamydomonas > Chlamydomonas asymmetrica. The sequence goes on along the minus strand of BDDA01000019.1, from coordinate 252,705 downwards.
ATGTCGCGGCGCACGCAGCGCGTCACCTGCCATGCATGACTTGCCGCTAGCTGACACAGCAGGCTGCTGCTTCTGCTGTACGCTGGCTTACATTGGCTTACGTTGGCATTCAGCCCCCACGAGGCAGCAAGCTTCAAACTAGCGTGGCTTTCATGTTGCAAGTTGTGTTTCATGTTGCAAGCAAGCGCGACCACCTGATGCAAGCAAGCATGCACGCATGCACGTGCGCATGCTGGTGTCGCGTTTTGGAGCAGCCGGTAGTGCCGCAGAGCTCGCCAGGTGTGTGGCGACACATCAGGTGTGCCGCATGGCAGGACCGCGGTGGCCACATCCTGTGTGCATAGCGCTTACGCCGCTCCTGCAGCATAACCCAGGCATAACACGGTAGGCATGCCTGCTACGCAGCAGCTCGTGCAGCTGACTACAGCATCTGCTTGCATACAGCGTGGCCTGCAAGGGCGGGGCATGCACCGAGCCTTATCTGGTAAGCGTTGCACGATAATGGCGCTGAACGCTGCCTCACTGTCAGGCGCCGCACTCGTTGAGGTATGCAGCATAAGTGTGACGCACTGATGCCAGCGTGCAGCTCTTGACACACTGTTGTCTACAATCAACGAGCGCCCCAGCGCGCTGACCGCCGCAGGCAGGTGGCTACCAGGTCTACTAGGCAGGGCGACAGGCCAGCACCTTGCTGCTGCAGCTGCTGCTGCTGCTGCCCTCATCTGGCAGCGCTCATCACTGCCTCAACGTGCTGTATGTAATGGCGCGGAGCAGCTAGGCTGCACGCCACGTGTCGCCATGATGCTGGCCTGCATGATGTACATATCATGTAGGCTCACAAAGCGTCCTGATGTCCAAAACGTGTGCATACATGCAACAGTCTGCATGCATCACTGCATCCACGATGCTGAGCCTAATTTGCATGCAAATGCTTGCTGTGACTCGTGAGCCACACAACTAACAGCACAAGGCCACCCAGTTCAGGTATGGCCAGCAGGCTCCTCCAGCCAGGAACAGGTACAGCCTGCGTTGCCCTGGCATGGTGCGATGCAGCTGTCTTGTGGCATGGCATGGTGGTGCTGGGTGCCAGCAACAAGTATACTCAATGCATCACACAAACGATGGCTGTGGAGAAACTCTGCCTGTAAGCCAACCATGTGGACGAAAAAATGTGGGACTGCCACCACCCTCTTGCTGGTGCATGCGGCTGCCTGCCTGTTGGGGTGACGACGACGCTGCTACCGCCGCTGCTGCTGACCCTGTAGCCAGTGCCTGCTGCTGCTGGCAAATTGAGTATGTATGTACTGACATGCATGTACATGTATAAGCGCAGGCAGCCAACAGAACTGATACATATCCTTACGATGCATGAGCGCATGCCGAGCAGTTGCTTCACACTAACTTTTACGGTGCGGGCAGCGTGTGCTGGCGCAGCCGGGTCCTGTTTGATCTGCATCATATGTCCAGCTTTCACGTGCATGGCCAGCACCTCATAACATTTAATTGCAAACAACCCAACATACAAATGCGCAGGTCCAGACGACAGACGGCGCAGGTGACACCAACACTGATGACACGTGGCTCAGGCTTGTGCAAGAAGCTGCTGTGCTGGTGCCCAGTCAGCAAGTAGGTTCACCCCTGCCTACAGCTCCTCCCCAAGATTGAGCAGTGTACATGCGATATTGAGAATTTCGGAGTGAAGTTGAACACCTACCAGCCTGATGTGCGAATCTGCCTTCGCCGCCTACGATGCAGCACTCAGGCCTTCAGCCCTTGAGTGTCTCCCGAGCGCCTCAGTTGAGGTCGGGCATGGGAACGTCTGAGCAACTGGCGTGCTATGAGTTTGGTATGTCCATGTCTTACCTGAGTCGGAGGGCTTAAAACGTGGGTTGTCCAGGATGATGTCATCAAGCGGTTTTCGTGGTCGGCGCCCCAGGCTGGGCCTGAAGACTGAGGTTCGGTCTGCAGGGTGGTTAGGACTGTGTTTATCCAGCCTTGGCGTTTCGTCCTAGCCCTGAACGCCTGCTGAACTTTTAGGCGTTACTAAGGTACCGGGCCGGATACGCAAAGCATACAGGTAGCGGTCAACACAGCAAGCTTGAGGTCGAATAAGAATGGGTCACTATCTTGATATGGTTCGCAGCGGGATGGTCGTGGCAGGTAACACACGATTGCGACCGACGGTCAACGGTACATACATCGTCCTCCGTCTGGATGTAACCCAGGGGCTTGAATCCTGTCCCGCGGCTAGCATGCCACATCCGCCACGCACATGAAGGTTGACGGCCCGCCGCCTCCTGCCGCACGTTCACAACTCGCACAATTACTCGCACAAAGGACGCAAGCACAGTTGCGTTCTCTGCTGCTACTTACTGCTGCTGCACGGTACACAGACCGCGCCTCGGACCAACTTTGCTGCACGGTTATATGCACATGTGTGGCTGGCTCTAGGCACGCATGTACGAAGCTTTTGTTTCAAACAGAGTTTGGTGGGCGCGCAAAGCTGACGAGGCGGGCGTGGTGGGCGGGCGAGAGTCACCTGCTCAACGGGTGTGTTTGGAACTGGTGTGCCGTGATGTACTTGTTCCCGGTATCGTATATGGTTTGAACGTTTTGCTGTTTGCCCCAAGCCCTGACGACCTTGGCCTTGGGCCAGCAAAATTGCCAGTAAGGCCGCACACAAACTCTCAGTGCGAGCCACCACTGGGAGCCAGACTTCCTAAGCTACGCAGTGGTTCTGAAAAACAAGCTCAGCATTGGCTGCAAAGAAGGAAGCAGAGAGCAGCTGCCACGGATCCTTCATGGGGTTGTCATCGTGCAGCACCAGTGGACAAAACTAGGAACATATCGGCAGCCCTCTCCTTGGCCTTAATCCAGCCTCAAAGTTTGCTTTTCAAACCTTTGATACAGCATTCCAGTGTCATACTTCGGCGGAGGTGACGCCACCTCTTGCACATGGTGACACTGGAATGGAAGCTTCAGCAGCAGATAACCAGCTGCATGAGGTGAACCCCTCAGAATGGTGTGATACCAATTCAGGATCGAGGCACAGGAGAGGAAGCGGCACTGCTAGTACGACAACATTTGGTCTCGACGATTTCCCCATACAAGGGGCCAAGGGGAAAATTTCCCCAGGTTGTTGACCCCTTCCTATGCTCAGATACTCTGCACAGAATAACCTGCTCATAAGCTCAACCGTGCAGGAGTAACGTGCAGCCTGTTGTGGTGCTCGGGCTTGCCGCTCTAGACTGGTGACAAGCGAGTGGTGTGGACTTGTGGGCATAACGTCCAGCACGTCACGCTTGTTCTTTGAGGTTAAGAGCTGCGTGAGGTAAGGTAAGATCAGGCAGCAATCTACATGGCTGTGCCCTCCGTTCAGCTAACCTGAAGGTGTTTCCCTGTTTTGAACCTCCCCGACATTTTGGTTTGGCACGCTTATTTTCGCCGCCCCCGGTCTGATCCTCCTTTCTTGCGTGTCCTTGGCCAGCCACCTGCCTCCTCCGTGGTTCAGCGCTCTTTGTCTTGCTTTTTTCCACGTTCAGGAGGTGTGGAGCATTTTTCCTGTTCCCTGGGAACCAAAGTTTCCTGGGAACCAAAGTTCCGTGCCACCGATGTGCGCGTGCCTACGTGAGACGCCTATGCAGGTGCGTCGTGTGCTTCCGGTTGTCGAGCTGTGTAGGGCCAAGGCCACCTTTTTGGTACTTAAGCAGACCGGGGGGTTCTGGCCCTGCCGAGCGTTCTGTTCTGAGGGGGTTGTCGGGATACTGGTCGTTTCTCTCTATGTTGTGGGTCCAGCGTTTCGCCAAGAGCGGGTCCTGTGAGCAAGGCCTGTGACTTGGCAGCTGCCAACGTCAAGGGGGGGTTAATGGTTTAGGTGTGTTTTCACCTCGCTTGGGCGCAGTTATGTCCGCGTATCTCTGTGTGACAGCGTCATGGCTGAAACAGGGTGGGTGGGCCTGTCAAAACCGCCAGGGCCTTGGTGGGGCAGATGGGCAGCCTGCAGCTCAGCTCGACTGCAACTCAACCAGAACTTACTGCCAGGCGGCCAGTATAAAGCACGCACACCCGTGCTGCTGCTATGCTATGTGTTTACGAGCACGCAGCTTCTCAGCAGTAACCAATCCTATGCCTTTTTGTAGCAGCTCTATGTGCGGTGTCGAACACACGCGTCTGCGGCCTTGTATATCACCTGCAATGCAGTGTAGACATCGTAGTGTTTGAGCCTTTATGTGTGTCACCCAGTGCTCAATAGCTTATGTGGGGCCTTGTGCACGTGCAACGGTACTTCCGGATTTCCCGGCCCAGTGTGAGGGTGTAAGGGTCCCTCGATTGCTTGGTGCTAACAAGGCCAACATGTGTGGGACTTACAACGCCACTCAGGGCCGGCAGCCTTGTTGTTCAGTGACAGTGCCAGCTGGCAAGATGCGCGCCGGTCCGTGACGCACTCACGGTGCACGGTGTCTCGCACTCACCATGTCTATGCCTGCTGCCTTTGTGCTACAGGTTGTGTAGTTACACAACAATAAACTTTTTGAAAGGCGAGTGAGTGTTATATGCACAGTGCCATCCTTGCCCTGCTCCTGGCCTGGAGCCAGGTGCCGCCAAGCGTCGCCAAGTGTCACTGTTTTTGTCGCACACTCAAGTTGTGCTGGCCTGAAGGCGCTTCATAAATTGCCCTTGCATGCATGCTGCCTTGCACCTAAAGTGTTTGTGCAGTTGTGCGGCGTCAGCTTGTTGGGCAGGGCCTTGCCTCGTCGTTGGTGTCGCCTGACCTCTGTAGATTTCATTCGCACTGTGTGTATCGACCATGACCATGGAGGGGACATGCAGTCATCTTGTACGACTGTGTGCACTGGTAAAGCGTCGTTTTGGCTGCTTTGGAGGCAACCTTCAGCTTTGTGCAATGCACCCACACTTTTCCTGCCCACAGGTCTCTCTGCTGGGATAACGCACGAAGCAGCACAGGGTTTGTGTACGCCTCCAATATGTCCAATATGGAACTCAGGCATGACTGGCAGGGCGAGTCAGGCCGCGCCTCTAAGCGAGCACGCACATCAGGTAAGGCGCTGCCGCTGCTGCACCCCCGCACGTGCCGATTGGGTGTCAGTGCACCGGACCACGCACATAAGCCAGCAGGCACAGGTAGCAAGCAGTTCGTGTGGCACTCTATTTGTGCATATCGCGGCCAGCGTGCGTGTGGCGCTGCTGGCCAGGTTGGTCGCGTCGTACACATTCGTGCGCACTGGTGTGTGTCAGGAAGAGCGTCCAAGGGGCATGCTGTGTAATTCCCCTGGGGCGGTGCAGTGTGCGTATGCGTATGCGTATGGATAGAGACTGCACCTGACCGAACTGACAGATGACGAGCGAGGTGTCTGCAGCTGACGACCTGCGGCTGTGGTGCAGCGATCAGGGCGTGTGGCAACACCGCCTGGCCGGCTGGTGTGCGCATGTGTGTGCACAGTATTAGTATGCAAGTATTTGCTCCTGCTTGGTCATGTCTTTAATGTCTTGTGTGTGTGTGCAGCAGGGAAGTGCGCAGGACGGGCCTCTCGAGCCGACGCAGCAGCTGCGCAAAATCCAGACCAGCGCTTTGGGCATCAAGCACTTGAACGCGCGTATCCCCAGCTTGCAGCGGATGTGCTACAGCAAGCAGCGAAAGTTGTTGGCGATGTGACGAGGCAGCCCGTATCGCTGCCAGTGGAGCAGGTGGCGGTTGCAACCGCAGCAGCAGCTGCTGCTGCTCACGGCACAGCGGCGTCCCCAGCAAGAGCTTCCCTTGCTCTGGTATCGACCCGGCGTATACTACCTGGTGACCTACTACCTCGTGACATCCGCACGTTGTTCCACCACCACCACGTGCTGAGGGCGCCAGCGCCTATGCCGGCGCCACAGCAGGCGCCACACCCAGCAGGGCAGCGCCACCGCAATGGCGGTGACGAGCCAGACGACAATGCGCTCCCCGCAGCGCCCGATACAGCTAGGCAGTCTCCTGCTCCGTTGTCCCCGCGCGTTCGCTCGCCGCCTGAGCAACACCTGCGAACCCCACAGCATTACAGCACCGCTTGGGACAACGATGATGATGATATTGACATTGCTCATACGCAGCAGGGCTCGGCTGATGAGCGCCGGCAGGCGGCCGACTCACGCTCTGACAGCCCGCCATCGTCCGGCCAGGTGAGGCGGCGGGGAGGCGCTGCGTCAAGCGGGGGTGGTGGTGGTTGGATGTGCTGCGATGTGCCTCAGTGTGCACTGGCGCAACACGGGCAATGTGTGTCGTCCTGCGCACACCCTCATAGCTGCCAAGCCCGGCTTCCAAAGGGGAAGCTTCCTGCCTTCCGTGCGTGTTAACAGCCTTGTGCGCTCCTGCTCCTCTTCATATGCTGCTGGGGGGACTGTAACTGTTGGCATGACACTGGCGCCAGCGCAGCACCTCCCTGCCCGCACGGCGCATTGATGGTGCTGCCTTGGGGCTGTGCGTGTGTTGGCGGCGTTGTGCTGCGCGCCTGAGCTGTGTGGTCCTAATGCGTCCCCACCTGCTGGTGTGCTGCAGGGCTCAGCTGGTCCGCCAGTTCATGAACACCAGCAGCACCACCAGCAACCACAGACCCAGCGACACCAGCAACCACACCCGCAGTTGCAGATGCAACAGGCACCAGCGGCAGTACCCAGCGAGCAGCTCCAGCCAAGCCGCAAGCGGGCTAAGACGACGAGGGCTGTGGTGGATGATGACCGGGATGCACTGTCACAGAGCGCGTGCGCAGGTGCGTAGACGGGCCCAGCGCCCCCGGCAACCTGAACCTGCACTTGCGTCAGGCACGTGTGCGCATGCACTCAGGTGCCGGTGGCCGAGTCCCACACATCACATCACATCACACTTGCGTGCGCTTACGGCGTTGCACACACGCGCTGCCGCAGCGCACGCCACTCGTCCCAGCATCGTGCTGTGCGCCTTCCTGCTGCCTGGCCACGCCTGCACCTGGGGTTCCTGCCTGCCTGCCTGGCGCTGCCTCAATGTTGCTCCCTGGCTCTCTCCCTCGCGCTGTACTGGCATGCAGGTGTCCTGGACGGCGGCGGCGAATCCAGCCAGGGGCGTAACCAGGTGAGGGAGGCAGCGAGGGCAGCGCGTGCCCTGCCTGCGTGGCAGCATGCGGCAGTGCGTGTGCGCATGCAGGACAACAGATGTCAGCATGACATCCGGCTAGCGGGTCGGATGTCAGCGAGACGGCTGCGCTCGTCACACTGTCCCTGTCGCAGCTAACCTCTGGCATGCTGTGCCACTTGCACTCTCATCGCGATGATTGCACCTGCAGGCAAAGCGTGATAAGGCCCGTGCTATGGCAGGCGACGGCAACGAGGCGCCGGATGCTGCGACGCTGGCCATCATTGGTGTGCGCCTGGGCGACGAGGCGCAGAGCGCACCACCCCCCGCCGCTGCGGCTGCCGGCGCCAGGTGGGGCACAGGGGCTCGCAGGCATGTGTGCACCACCTGTGCACCACATGCGCGTCCGCGTACATGCATGTGTCCTGGTGAAGCGCGACAAGGCGGTTTGGTGGTGCGGGCAGCATCTTGGCAAGGCATCGCATGTAGTCAGTGGCAGCAGCCAAGCATGAGTCATTGATTCATTATTCATTTATTTGTTAGCTGTGAATCCGCACCGTTCCGACACATGAGTGATACGACTGGTAATGGTAAGCCTGGTATACGTATAAGCAGTCCAGTTTGCTTCATCGCGCTGCGACCTGCAGTTGTGACTGACCGCGCATCAAACACCTGAAACCCCATCGCGCTGTGAGCAGTGACCGTATGCATGTGAGCGTATGCATGTGAGCGCGTTGTGAGGAGAGCGATGTATCATGTGTGCATATGTGTGCGCCGTGTGTGTGTGCAGGAGCATGTTGGTGGTGCATGTGCCCGTGCATACGCGTGAGTGGACGGGCGTCTTCCAGCGCGGCTCACCCCAGTTTGACGCGGTGGTGGTGCCCATACAGCTCAGGGTGAGTGAGCGCCAGGCAGGCAGGCAGGGGGAGTGCGTGAGGGAGGGATGATGTGTTGCCTGGTGGTGAGAAGCTGCAGGTGCATGGCTCCTTGGCTGCTGAGGGCCGCTTGGCAGTCGGCTGCAGCTGTGTGGGTGTGAGGCCAGGCTGGCCACACGCTGGATGTGCACGGCGGCTGTTGGTGCCACCTCTTCACTTGGGCTCGCTCGCTTGCATCACACACGTGTGTGCTGCTTTAGTATGTGGGTTTAAGCGTGAACCTGCTCATGCGCTGCTCCTGACATGCTCCTGCTGCTGCTGCTGCTGCTGCTGCTGCGTGTGCATTCCACCCTGCCCCCCGCCCTCC
>BDDA01000019.1:206102-221229 GCA_001662385.1 Chlamydomonas asymmetrica | reverse complement strand
GCAAACCCCCCCCCCCCCCCGCCTTGCCTCCACTGCCGGCTAGCAGGATGATTGGACGCACACTCGCTGCATCCTCCAAGCTGTCTGCCTTACTCCCGTGCTTGCCGCAGCGTCGGGAGCAGTGCGCGGGCTGGTGTGTACAGCTCAGATGTTTGGGGGGAGTACCGTACCGTACCGGCTGAGTCCAATGCACGACAGTGCATGCACTGCAGCCCTGAGGGACCAGACACCTTCCACCGCCACATAGGCCAGCTTAAGACGGCATCGCCCCTAGATGCGACACTGAGAGCAACACCTGCAACGAGCATGTGCTGCAGACTGGCCAAGCCCTACACAGACCGTTGCCAGTCCACATGGACGAGAAGACCGCTGGGGAAGAGAACAACCCCCTGTGAACGGACAACAGGTCCAGGGGAATGCAGGAGCCCAGGTGCTCATGCTGAGTAGTGAGTCATGCAGCTCTGAGCAATTGAGCTGCAGCTTCATTTCGCCACGCAGCATGGTGACGGCTGCATGCATGCACGCACCACCGCCGCTGCCGTCATGTCACTGGCTTGCCCCAAGACCCTCACCGACCACATGGCAAAGACAGTGGTCATGCGCAGCGCCTGCCACAACGCTGCCCCAGGCCCATTAAGAGCGTTCTGCCACCTGCAGCGATCGTCCGCCACAATGATGGCTGGTGTCAACGGCGGGTGTACGCTGTGCCCCGTGCCACAAGCTTGCCAGCCACTCGATAGCCGACGTGTACGTGGGGCAGTGCAGAAACAGGTGCGTGTAGGTTTCCAACATGGACGTCTGCCATGCCACACATTTGGCGGCCATACAATGGGTCAATCGCCACCTGCATTCTGCCCCGATTCCCGTTTAGCCTCACAAGGCAAACCTGCATGGGCCAGATGATGAACAAACAAACAAATGAACCCTAAGTAGCCGACACGCCCCCCCCCCCGTTGCAAACACACGCAAGTGATTCAACATGGGTACACTCCACAAGTGTACCAGAAGCGGGCATAGGCACAAGATTCCCCACCCTCCCCGGTTATGGCATCCCCCGCGCCCCGGTCCGGCGGCTGGGGCGCGTAGCAGTCAAACCGCACCCCGGACAGGCAGGTGTGGTGCTGGTGTAGGTGTTGTTGCGGCGTATCTTGTAGGGGCTGCTGTTGCTGTGCCAGGGGTTGATGGTGCTGCCATTGTTGGAAAATAGCGTTCGCCGCACGCTGGCCGCTGGGCGGGGAGGTACCGGCGTAAGGCAATCCGTGCGGGGTCCAGGATTTGGCTCCAAATTCTGCTGCCTCCGTGCATTGCTGGTCCAAGCACTCCCCAAAGACTTCACAGTAGTTGCCGCCATCAGCTGGAGCGTGCTGACTGCGTTGCTGGCTGTTAGGCGCTCCCACCCCGCTTCGTCGTGCATGAGTGGAGTGGCGTGTCGCCGTGCCTCCATGCTGACGGGTAGAAAGCGATCCGGTCCCACGCACGGCCGAAGAGCTGCCCCTCCATGGGGCGTAGGGAGCAGCGCGCCTCATGCGGCCCTGCCGCATTGTAGGCCTCCTGCACTGACCACCTAGCTATGCCAGGCCTTGAGCCACCGAGCACCTCGCTCCCAACACACACGGGTTGCCAAGGTTGGTCATCCGCCCCTACAGGGGCGAGCCTACAGGGGCGAGCATCCGCTGGCAGAGCAACAAGGGACACCGACTGCATGACGCAAAAGAACGACGTAGCGCCACCGTCCTGAGCGCGGTTAGCCACCGTAGGTGGCCCCGGCGTGCTCACCATTGGCCGTGACCAGCAACCCAATGGGCCCCTTGCCGGGCCAGCTAGCGCCAAGGTCCGCTGCATGTGGAAGGCAGGGCTGATGTAATAGGCTGTAAGGGCTTGCAGATCTGCGTGACCTAGCAGTGGGGAGGGGCATGGAGCAAATTGACCCATTGAGAACGACCACAACGCATGCAGGTGGGGCCGCCCATCCAAGGAAACGATGGCGGGGTTGTCATACAGGGGCGCCAACTACTTACTTGAAGTGGGTGGGATTGCGTTCCCCGCTGAGGGCAGACAACCTCACTTGTCAATGCCCCCTCCCGCGCGTCAACACAAGACCCTGCTACGATTACGCCTAGGTGTTGTACAACGTGGATGCTTTTTCCAGTCACATGCGCCAAGGCCGTGTGTTTAGAGTTATTTGGTTCCCGTGGGGCCATGCAGTGTGCTTTCCGTTGATGGGGCCGTGCAGCGTGCTTACGTTAAGCGTGATGATGAAAATCGCACCTGAGGGTGGCGAGGTGTCTGGGCTGAGCTGGCGGCTGCCGTGAGGAGAACAGCGGTCTGATGGCCGTGTGTGTCCGAAGTGTGCATCGCAATTTCCTGCTGGGTCACAACCACTGCATGATGAACTGCACGTGGCACGTGAATGCCCGCACTACTCTGAGCAAAGGGCCAAATGTAACTACATAATTACCAACGTCACGTTTGATATTGAGCGCGATGAAGCAGATGCTGCGATGCAACGGATGTCAAATCACTCGGATGGACTCATGGTTGCTAGGTACCGGTATATGAATGAACTGTTTTACGCAACCCTGCATGATGCTGATGTGCTGCACTCAGGGTCTTTCCACACTAGGGGGCAATTTTGTTTTCATTCGACTTGATTACCGTATTTCGACTTTTCATACTGAGCCATTTGAGGCAAATTTGCCCGCAATGCAGGGGCAAATTCAGACATTTGCCACAGGATAAAAACGTGGGGTTAATTTGCCCCCTGGATGGTGGCGATTTTTGAATTTTGATTTGCCCCAGGTTTACCCCCTAGTGTGAAAAGGCCCTAAGGCCTTGTCGCTCTGCATGATGCTGATGATCCTGATGTGCCGCCCCCAACCCCTTGCGACCGTGCACAATGCTGTTGTTGGTATACGGCACCAAGCCCTTGCACCACTCGTGCACACTGTGTGCATAGCTTGGTGACCCTCTTTTGCTCGCCTGGTCCCCATCTGGGACCGTGTGGACAACATGCTACTGATGTAAGACAACATAACATACAGGGCAATGCTTGCTCTTTGCAAGTGTTGCTCTCAGTGTCGCATCCAGTGGCGGCTCCGTCTTGGGCTGGCCTAGGTGGTGTTTCAGGTGTTTGGTCCCTCAGAGCTGACGGCGGGGCGCGGGTGTGCGCTCGTCTCAGCTGTTCTGGGGGGCCCGCCTGGACGCGGCGGGAGCAGAGTGCCGCCGGTGTGTGCTGCGTGTGGGTGTGTGGGGTCTCCCTCGTTGGTGGGGTGTGGACTGGGAGGTGCTTAGCTGTAACAAGGATTACACGTCACTTCGCATCCGGAAATGCCCCTGTCAGCATTCGGCAGGGCATTTGGGGCTGGAGGATACGCGCTTAGTACGCTGCTGTACCATGCTGAGCATATGGGCCTGCCGCCAGCAGCGGAGTTGCGGTCGCTCCGCAAGCGGGTAGCGGCTGTTGTGGACCGTAAAGGCAAGAGCTTAACTGGTGTTCGTGGTGACTTGCTGGTGGGGTCACCGTGCGAGGGCGGGTTTGGGGTGATGCCGCTAGAGCTGCATGTGCAGGCCCGGCATGCATGGTGGACCCTCGCGCTGGTCCGTGCCCCCCTTGGCTGCTGGCCGCCACCCCCATGGGTAATCGTGGCTCGTGCGCTGCTAGCATCCCAGTGCCAGACAGCCACTCCGCTGACGTTGTTCACGCAACGGCCCATGCCGGTCAACGATGCAGCCACCACCAACTTAGCATACTTTGCGGATCAATTCAGCGCGTGGCCAGCTGCGCAGCGCTTGTTCACAGGCCTGCAGTGCATTGAGCACCAGCGCTTCTCCGTGCCTGCAGCACCAGCAGCACAGCCGCCGCCGCTCGGTACTTGGGTGAGGTCTGCTCCGTTGTGGGGCAACCCACTCCTGCGTGACCAGCAGGGGCGCCCACCGGAGTGGCAGCACACGTACTGCGCACGCGCCATGGCAGGTTGGTTTGCAGACCGTGCTGTCACCGTCGGCAATGCAGTACTGGCTGTGGAGAGCGGCGTGCAATCAATCAGTGCTACTCAGGTGAGGGTGTGCGCGTCGCGGGACTACATTCGCACCCCACCCTGATGGCACCGCATAATGTAGATCGTGCGATCATTGAGCAGCACATGTACAGCCTGATCCCGCAAACATGGCGTGCTCTGTGCAGCGGCGAGCCGGACCGAGCCGTATACTGCGGGCGCATCCCGCCTGTGTGGCATGCAGAGGCACAGCTGCTGGGGTTGATGCGGTTCAACTTATGCCCCATCAAGAGCAGCAGGAACTTGCCACAGGTGACTGTACGGCACCTCACCACCGTACAGATGTTTCAGGTGCGTGCAGCCAGGTTGAAGCGCATGACGGCTTTTGCAGCGGAGGCTGCTGGCGTGCCTGCGCAGCCTGTTGCGCCCGCTGCCAGCGCCGTCCCACCCGATCAGCCCACGGGCGGCCCACCTGAGCAACTTGCAGCGGCCAGCGCCACTGGCAGTGTACAAGCCACAGCCGCGGCCAAGACGCTGCGAGGTACTACCCTGAGGCAGGTGTGGACGTTGCCTTGTAAGAATGATAAGAAGGAGGTGTTGTGGCGCCTGGCAGTGAATGGCGTGGCCATGTATGGCGCAAAGCGGTACCAACCTGCGGGGCAGCAGGCCTTGCCATGCTTGTGCGGTGACGGTCTCGTTAGTCGCATGCATCACTCCTGGGAATGTCGAATTGCGCAGGCCATTCTGCGTGAGGTACAGGATGGATCTGTACCATGGGATCGGGGTCACCGAGAGTCACGCGCACTCACATGTGGCTGGTGCAGCCACCGGGGAATGTGCACGCAGGCATCTGGCAGGTGGTAGTGCTGGCTGCACTTTGTGCGATGGACGCTGGACGCCGTCGGTTGACCAGCCTTGTTCTCCCCGCATGCGCGCGCACGCATCACCCGTCGCATTCCTCTCATCACCAATAACATCAACATGCGAATACTACTCAATCCACTCATGAAGCAACTGATCATAACACAGACGCATCGCAGCATGCCACAGCCACGTTGGAGCAACTGCAGCTCGCAAGTGTGTTTGCTGCTCAGAGTTTTTGGAGTGATGTCACAGATTTTGCCGGACTGAACCACTGATCGCCGTCTAGGCAGTGGGTGACGCAGTTTGGCACGGAGCCCGAGGGGCAGCCTTTCTTTTGGCTACAGCAGCAGCCCCAACTGCAGCCACAGCCGGATGTGGAGGCCGCCCAATGCGAGTGGCGGCTCGGACGCAAACCGCGTCCGACAGCCCGCCTGCCTGATTTGCCAGCCACATTGTGAGGCAGTTAGGTTGCATGTGCAGTGCCTGTCACATGCCGCGTTGGTTCCATTTACCTACACATACCATGGCAGTTAGCTAGCAGGCGAAGACCATTATGCTCAATTGCATCGTTGCATCCGACTCCAGCTGACTTTGTATGCTTGTGACCCGGCCATTTCGGGACGCCACAATGACATTGGCTCAAGTGCCCAGGCCACCGATGGGAGTGAAGCGTGCTGCCCAGCTGGATTATTGTGTGTTCAATTGTGCATGGATTGGCAGGCCTTGTGGTCCGCCTTAGCCTTGGGAGTTGCTTGGGGTGTAGTGTGAGTTTCCACTTGCCTGCTGCTAGGCAACCCACCTGCTGTTGATGCCAAGACAGGGTGCTAATTAGGATTTCCTGGGCTTCTTTTACCTTGCTGGCTGTGGTTGCCGTGGATCAACACCTTCTCCAACACATACGTACATCTGGCATGCAATGTTGTGTTGTGCCGTGCATGGCATTGGCACGCTTCACCTGTCGTATCGTACATTGATGGGTGCACCTTACAGTATTATCCAGGGCCTAATCCCCATTACGACACTGCTGCTCATGCCCTATACGTGTCAGTTGCGTCAGGTGGTGTTGTCTCTAGCATGGCCGCCCTCGGGCCCGGCTCTCAGCCTTCTTGGTGCATGCATCTGTGTGTGCCGTTATGCAGTTCTCTGCATGCATGCATCCGCGTTGCATGCGCCGTGTCTGCTGGTGGGATCCGCAGGTTTTCACATGATGGATTCCATGCCGGATTCCATTGTCGTGCACTCACCCCCTGCCATGCATCATTTCTGCTGCATCTGCCAGCATCCTGCATGAACAATGCCTGCTGCTCTGCATGCATGCATTGTGCATCCTGCTGCTGCTGGTGTTGCATGGTGGCGCTTGGTAGCGGGGTGGGGCGCGTCGCTTTATTCGTTCACATTCGCATCGGGTCCGACTACCTGCCCTTCCTCCCGCGGCCCATTGTGTTTGGCCCGGCATAGGGTTTGCAGGCCGGGATCTTTGTGTGTTGGCAGATATGGGGCAATGCTGCCCCTAGCATGCATTGCGGGTGCATCACACTGCATGAACATCCAAAACTCGTGGTCGAGTTCCGAATCCGTGCTGCCTGAGTGCCTGGTACAGCAACACGCCTGTAACAAATCATCATCATCGGCGTCCGCGGCGGGCGGGCCCCGCGGCTCGCCCTTCTTGCCCGCTTAAGGCCGCTCCATGTAGCTTGCGCCTGGGCTGCGACTTGCTCGTGTGGCCGTCTGCCTTTCGTGCCTTTGCTCGCTCGTCGTGTGCCGCGTCGCGTGGTGGGGCCCTGCTGGTCCTGGGCTGGTGCGTGCTGTTGTGTTGGTGGGGCGTGTGGGTGCGCTGTCTTGGCCTGGCCGCTGCCTGTTGCTGGTGTTGACTTGGGTGCTGGCGCCGCATGCGCCCACCCGCGGCCGCGCATGCCTCGGTTCCCTCGTGGGCGGGGGTGCACGCCCGCTTGGCTTGTTGTGTTGTTGGGGTGCTTAGGCGGCCTGGACCCGGCCGCCGCCCCGTCTCCGCCCTGCTGTACCTTGCTGCCTTGCTGCTGCTGGGCCGCCCGTGCTCGTGTTGCCTCGCCGTGCGCCGCGCGCCCGTGCCCCCGCCCTCGTGTGTGTGTGCGCGTTGGTGTGCCGCGCCGGCTGCCATGCCGCTGCTCTTCTCCCTCCGTGTGCCGTTGGTAGGGGTGCTGTCTGCAGGGGTCCTCAAGGCCTCGGGCCTCAGTGGAGTGGGGGCCCAGCTCCGTGCTCCCCCCCCCCTCCCAGGAGGTTTAGATCAAATCGATCGATTAGGTTTACAGGTGGTGTTCCCATACACCCGAGGTGGATGCATGGGAACTGCAGCAAAGCAACAAGGCCACCTGCTCCTGAGGAGGCAAGCACAGGGAAAGATCCAGGAGCAACACCCACACACCTAGCGCCAACACGCTCACACACTAGGGCAAGGAGCAGCGAGGGCGGGCGGCAGGGCACACAACAGCTGCAACACAAGGAAAGCGCCAGCTGCCAGGCCCTAGCACACACAACACGTCGGCACGCTGGATGAACTGGCGAACCCACCCGCAGGCCAGAGAGCGAGGGAACCGAACCAGCACCAAGCGGCAAACTGTAGGTTTGGTGACTGCAAGGAAGGCAAACCAAGGTTTTGTTCAATCTGTACGGCAGTTTGCATGCTTGGTGTGTGGTCTGGTGGTGGGATATGAGTTGGGCGGAGTGGTGCTGTGGCCCCATTCGCGAGTTTCTCTGCTTTCTGGCCAGATTCCAGACTGCTGTGGGTCTCTTGTGTTTACAGAGAGGACTGCGCGGTGAGCTTGGCTTACCCCTTTCTCGCCCTATCCAATCCATTTGTGTACCTTGCAGGCTACAGTACCCATTGTAACAAAACCAGCGCTGAGCAGCTAGGGATGGCAAGCAGCGCACACGCGGCGTCAGCTGTAGCAAGAGCGGGGGTGGGACGGGCGTGCCGCACACGCAGTCACAGAACAACACGAGCGAGCGAGCGGCAGGCACGCAAGCACACAAGCAAGGCCGAAGCAGACCGCCAAGCATCTGGCGGAGGAGGGCAGCAGGCGAGCCGGAAGTAGCGCCCAAAACATAGTGAGCCACCAAGCCAGCAAGAGCGTACGGGCTGTCACAGCTACGCGGCCGCACACCACGCACCAGAGCCGGCAAGACCACACCGAAACCAAGCCAGGCGTCAGCAATCCTCCAGGGGTCGAGAGTGGCATGCACACACAGGTCAGCAGGGCTGCTGGGTTCAGGCTGCCCGCCACAGCACCAGACACCGCCGCGAACAAGACAGGCGCGAGGCCAGCACGCTAAGACACCAGCGCAAGCAGCATCAGGCATCCCCACACCGGGCAGGCCACGGCCCAGGCACAAGCGACTAAGGCGGCCTTAGAAGGGCAAGAAGGGCCAGCCGTGGGGCGCACTAGCAACACACGAGTCCGAGCTCGGCAGGTCCTAACTACGTCGAACAACTAGATGTCGCGGCACCAAGCAAACCAGGCAGCACAGCACACACCAGGCAGTACAGACATTCACAGGTCAGGTGGCAGCAGTGCGAGCAGCGCCTGCCGCGCATTGTGCTGTTGCACGGCAGCTTGCGCTGCTGCATCCGCCGCAGCTGCGAGGGGCGGATCCACCACCTGCACTCCCCCCCGGGGCGCGGCGACCAGGAAGGGGTGAGGGGGTGGGGGCAGCACAGTCCGCCAAGAGGCGGGGCGCGCATTCAGGTGCACTGCTGCAAAGTCATCCACCGCTGCCCAAAAGGTGGTGAAAGCTATGATGCATGTACGCAGCAGGTGTGCACTGGTAGCCGCCTGGCGGGACGCATCACCATCAGCAGCAGCCCGGTCTGCGGCGTCTTGCGCAGGCATGCACATGGACGTGAGGGCCATGCGGCCCACGTCCATGGCACGCAGGGCAGCCAGGGCGACCACCTGCCACACACCGTCGTGCAAGGCAGGAGATGGCCGCGTCGCCAGCCACAAGTGATGCTGCTGCAGGCGAGGTGCAGGTGGCGGTAGCGCTACGGATACAGCTGCCTGCAAGGTGGTGCGGAGAGCGAGCGCAACCGGGCACTCCCAAAAGCAGTGCTGGCGGCCGACAGCAGGGGCGGCGCACCAGCACGGGTGAGGGGGCGCAGGGCGGCGATAGCGCTCGGAGCCGTAGATGGGGACCGCATCCAGCGTCAAGCGCCAAAAGGTGTCCTTCCATACATTATCCCACGGCAGGCGCCAGAGCTGTACCTGCCGTTGGCCCAGCAGCTGAGGTGTGTAGGAGGCGGGCGCACGCGCTTGCTGAAGGAAGGCGTGCACGCGCGCGGGGCGCCCGATCCGCAGCATGCAGCTTTATCCCGCTGCATGGCAGTCAGCGTGCGCATCGACGGCACCACCGACAGAGAGCACGGATCTGTGCGCTGGGCCCCCGGGGACGGCAGAAGCTCCATGCGGGAGGGCAGGGCCGCGGCAGCAGCGCGGCGGGCAGCGGGACTATCCGCCGCAGCGGCGCCATCCCCGCTGCATCGTGTGCGCCACGCCGCGGGGAAGGATTCCCACAAAGCCCTGATGTGCGGTTCCGCCTCTGCCAGCGCACTGTTCGGCACGTCTTGGATGTCATGTGTGAGCCAGGCATCCCGCACAGTGACGGTGCCAGCATGCAGGAAGGCCAGATGGAAACGGAGCTCCGGGAACACACCTGTGCCAGCGTCCACGAGGTACGGGTTGCCCCAGACCGGTACGTCAAGGACAAACTGCAGCGGCAGATTGCCAGCGGTGGACCGGCAGCGCACGCCGCGGAAGCCGTGCAGCGCCAAGGCCATGCGGTGGAGGAGAGGGCAGGGCCGCAAGGCGCGATAGGCCGGGGGAGTGGGGCCCCATTGGTCCGTGGCTTGGCGGTCCGAGCCAGCGAGGGGGCGGTCTGCCAGCAGGCACAGTGGTGTAGCCGCCGACAGCAGCACCTGCAACACAGCACGTGCAACTAGGACCCACGGCGGGGGGTCCTCATCGCACAAGGCGGACCGCACGAATTCGAGGGCCCACCATGCCATGCGGGCTGTGACATGGCGCTCCAGCGGCAGCAGGCCGAAGCCGCCGTCCGTGGGGCTGCCCGGGAGCGCCGCCGCCGGAATGCCAGTGAGGGGCGACCGGCCACGACGATCCATCAGGGCGGCTGTTCTGGAGACCAGGTCCCGGAGGAGATCCGGCGGAGGCAGGCCCATGAACTAGGACGGCTCACACCGAAGCATTCGTCTAGCGCGAGAGACTCTCGCACTCCTCTGCTTGCCTGGTCCCCATCTGGGGGGAGCATATATAGGCCGTGTGGCCAACACGCTCCTGATGTAACATAACATAACATAACATAACATGACTCTCGCATGTAGGAAAGGGGGAGTGTAACAAGGATTACATGTCACTTCGCATCCTTGCCTTTCTTTTGTCCTTCTCCTTGTCCTTGTCCCGGCCGGGTTTCCGGGTCCCAGCGGGTCAGCCTCGTCCTGTCCTGTCAACGCCTGCCTTACTTGGCAGCCGAGCGGTGTCCTAGCCTGTAACCGTTCCCGTAAAAAAAAAAGGCCCCCAGTAGCAAAGCCCGCAAAGGAAACTCCAAGCCTGCACCCTCCCGCGCCCCGCCCGGCGGTCGTGTGAGGCATGCATGGTGGAACGGAAAGCGACCTCCGCAGCATGCATGCGTGACGAGGCAAGCTGCGCAGTTGACAGGCTGAGTTGAGAGTATGCGTGCGTAGAGTACAGTAAGTAGCTCCCCTGGAAGGATAATGTCGCGCTCATGGGTGGCGGGCCATGGGTTTGAACCCTACCAGGAGTGTTTCCTCCGTCGTTGCTGCGACTGAGACGAGGATGGATGTCCTGTGGTGCGGGGCACCCCAACCCCGCGCCACGGGAGCGCGCGCGTTTCCAGAATAGTGCCTTTAGGGACCGTCAATGCCGGGGCTTGTCCACTGTCCGTCGCCCCGGTGTGGTTTAGCGCAGCTGTGGCGGATGGAGCAGGGGCCGCCCACATGCAAGCTTCTACAACCAAGAAAAGAAAAGAAAAGACAAAGGTAGTTAGGCCCAACGCTGAAAAGCTGCTAGCTGCAACTGACCTACGAGCTTTGGTGTGGTTGGCGCCACTCTCTTACAGACAAGGGGACAACTTGCAAACATGAGAGCTTACAAAGTGCACATTAGAAAACGCGTTGGGTCGGGCGCTGCCATGCTTCATCCCATGCGCCTTGGGAGAGGGTAGCACGCCGGAGTTGAATGCCTCCAAAGATGGGGCCGCTCAGGGCCGAGCCACTTAACCGGTGCGCCATCGCCACGGCAGTCATGCGCTCGCGCGCTGCTTTGGTGGTGGAAGGCCATGCGGCTGACGTAGCTGACGGTGCTGTTTTGCATTTGGTCGGCGGCGCGCGTGTCCAAGCAAACGGTCAAACCGGCTAGAGCGGAAAACAAAACCTAGACATTGGAGATTATGCTCACCGCGTTGCACCCAGTGCCTGCCCATACCTAGTCGGGCGCGCATGCGGCCCTTGCTTGGGCTGTGCCGCGCGTTTCAATATATATTGGTTGCCAAGGAACGCAGGCACTCGCCGCGCTGGGTGTGTTTCAGTCGGTGACAGTGATGCTCGGGCCATCCTGGCGGGATCTGACCCTCGGGTGCACGGTCTACCTGGGTTCCTGTATGTCACATTGCGGCTTGGAGAAAAGATCAGCTCAGCGGATCCAACACATGGAAGATCCAACCAACCAGGATCCAGCGGATCCAACCAACCAGGACTCCACTAGGTACCCTAGGGCAGGTCAGAGGCCGCTGACCTGCCCTACCCTTGTTTTGTCTCCATCCCTGCTGTCACTGTTCCGGCTGGGTTTGTTTGCAGTGTGCAGTGCTGCTCGGTCGGTCCGTCCGTCCGTACGTGCAACAGTTTAATTAGCAGTTTTCCAAGCCTCAATGACCCCCCCAAAAATCTGCTGGAGCGCAGTATATACAGTCATGTGCTGAGCATTTATCACCATTCTAGCAGTTCTCTGGTAGGTTGCCGTCGTTGTGACCCAGCGTATTTGATGCAATGTAACATTTACCTAGATGCTCGGGCAACCTCTCCGCTGCTGGGACCGCCAAGAAGAGTGCATCCCGCCCTCATCTATCCCCTGCAATTCCCCTACAATCAACATCCAATCGGAAGCCGCAATGAGGCACGCAGCAGTGGGGCAGATACAATGCCAATAACGTACCCCAGGCGGCCCGTACACTACTGCCGTTTGACAGTTGTCAAGCAACATCATTACTCATGAGCCATGACAAGGTTATGCTGATCATATGGATGTTGTAATTCTCCCAATACGCCAACACTCTGATTACTCTGACAGGTATGCCTTCACATACCTGGCCTTTCACACAGTCTGCGCATTGTCTGCGCGTTTACCATTCCATTTTCTGGCTACCTGTTGCAAACTGGATTCCAGCTGAACGATTGGGCACAAGAGCAGTTTCTGTAGGCGAGGTCATCTGTAGGCGAGGTCATCTGTAGTGCTACTATTCGTACCTTCTTGCTTAGGGATTCGCATAGGCTGATGGTGAACCACCTGTATACTTGACGCAGTCTCTTTACGCCCATTTTTCACAATGACGTGCCCTTTGTTCGTGTCACGCGCAAGCTTCTGACCACTGTTTTCAACGGCTCTTGGCCATGTGATCATTGCTCTGCCACCCAAATAAAGGAAGATACATAGTTTGTTCGTGCGTGGCTGTCACTCTGCGACGCAGCGCAGCCTGCTCCTTCGTTCAGCAGGCTTGCTAACCTGGATGTAGTCTTTTGTTGTCTCCCCGTGGAAGACCCTGGAGGCCTGGGGAACACCGCAAGGTTATGTCGCACCAGAGCGGGCACCAGCATTTGGCGGCGCAAGCGGTGCAGGAGGATGAACCGCTCGAGTAGGTTCAACCCACAGCTGGTCCGTCCACAACTTGCAATGCAAGTTCCTGGAGCATGTACAGGACTCACTTACACCTGCGTAACGCTGATTTCTGCATCAGGTTGGCACTTGGAACTCGACAGAGCGTGGACAACACACAGCGAAGTACGGAGCTGGTGAGGATGGAGGCTCTTGCCTATGCCAGGCAGCAATGGGCGGAGAGTTCAGAGAGCGAGGTTTCCGTCAGCGCGTACCCTGGTGGTCATCGCTCAGCCTTGACTTCGGTCCCAGCTGAACCTCAACTTTTCGCAGTTCACCACTCAGGTGCCCTGTTAAGCAGCTTCCAGCCGGTTTTGCAGCATATTGAGACAATCCTTGGACAAGCGCTAAGAAGGGAGTCAACACTCAACAAGGTGAGTGACCGAGACTAGCCGTTGCAGACCACTGCAGGAACGAGTGTGCTGCTGAGGCTTTGCATGTATTCAAGAGCTCCATGCTTGCTTTCTGCAGCTTTGGGATGATGTGAAGGCTTCTCCTCAGCGGGAAGTAATCTCAGCAGAAGGCGCAGCGTTGGCAGTGGCGCAGCACTGCGGCAAGTTCCTGGAGAGCATCGTGGCTGGAGCCTGCACAGGGTAAGTGCCGACCTCAGGAGGCTGCTTTGGTTTGGTGCATCCCGCTCTTGCAGTGTGCGCCGCTTGTTGGTGCTTCGGTCCTTGGAAGTGAACGCTTGAGCACGTATCACCATCACAACTGTATCGCCATCACAAATGCGTTACCCATGGTGGTGTTGCGGGCGCGCGTGTGTGGGCCAGGAAATGCCTGCCAAGTCGTGCCGCACCAAACTGGTCATGCGGTACGGCGCTCTCTGCAGGTATGTGCCTCACCCAGACCTCGGTGAAGCGTTGCGACAGTGGCATCTGGAGGAGCGTTGGGCAGCAGGCCGTGCAGATTCAGCGCTGGAGTACCTGGCCTACCGCATCCTGCCGCTGCTGTCAGCTGACGTAAGCGCGTGCATGTACATCGCATGGTGTTGTGTACTGCGTATGCGTTCGCGCATGCAACTTGGGCTTGGGTGTAACGGTGCACTGGGTGCGCGACAGCATGCGGGTTGCCCACTGCAAATTGCCAGCCTGTGCGTACGAGTGCATGTGTGTAATGTTATATTACGTCAGGAGCGTGTCGGCCAAACAGCCACCGTGGGTACAGGGTGACCAGACGATTGGAGCAGGCTCACCCACCCAGCAGGCACATTTGGCGTGCCAGAGGGGCTCTGTGCTGCATGCACACCAGCAGCAGCATCGTGCAGAGAGTGCGTGACACACAGTCGCAGCCATATGTTACTCGCAACCGTGTATCCATTCGGGTTTGGTTTTCGGGGTTGTTTACGTGTGTGTGCATGTGTGCGTTGCAGCAGGCATTGCAGCAGGCGGACAACGTTGTGGGTCTAGATGCGTACAGCAGAGGCGACGCGTTGACCAGGTAATGGATGTGCTGGGCTGAGCTACTCCAAACACATATGGGTCAGTGCCTGCGAGTGACACCTCACCTCACCACAGAGGGTGTGTTGCTGCCAGTTTAACGCCGTGCATGCTGTCGGCAGCGCTCCAATACGTCATATGCAAACGCTACGCATTGCAAAACCGCCATATGCACGGGTTTGTTGACGGGCGCCAGCGTCAGCATGCAAGAGCGCACATATGATGGGTGAACAGATGACGGCGCAGCATTCAAAGTGTAAGCTCAAGGCCAATTTTGGTTCTGTATGATGGTTGCGCAAAGCATGAAGCTAGCCCAGTCAGTCACCCACATGCTGCTGGACCACGCGTCACACGCCCAAATCTTCACCACCACGCTCGTCAGTGTCTGGGTGCATGATGCCTTGCCCCCTCCCTGCCTGCCTGCCTCCCTCCCGCTGCATATGCACTGCAGGGTCATGTGGCCTGACAAGGTGAGTGTGCACGCTCGTGCATGTTTGTGTGTGTGCGTGTGCGTGAGGGACTGGGCTGCCTGCGCCTGATCAGACTGCCTGTCAGTGTGCAGTGCTGCTGCCTGCTGCTGCGCATGATGTCACCTGTGCTGGTTACCAGCGCATGTGTACATGTGTATGCGCGGGGCGGGGCGGTGCAGGTGCTGTTTCGAGCGCTTGCTGCGCATGCATGCATGCACGGGTGTCCATGTGGCCGTAGAGCTCTCCACTTGCGCGTCACCGCTCACACCTACACTTGCCGGCATGCATGCATGGCGCGCTGCCTGCGCGAGCTGCCTGGCTGGCTGGCTGACGTGCTGCATGCGTGCACTTGTTTGCGGTACTTGCGATGGACACAACCTTGCGTATTCTGACGTCGTGTACCCATGCTGCACCGTAGCAACCGA
>BDDA01000019.1:176961-205132 GCA_001662385.1 Chlamydomonas asymmetrica | reverse complement strand
TTTTTTTCGGGCAGCCCCCCCCCCCCCCCCCGGACGGGGTGAAACAGTATATCTGGCAAAACCTTAGCAGAATGCCTGGCTGCATGCATGTGCATGTGCATGCGTGCGTGCGTGCGTGTGGCAACCGCTCGGCCATCAGCGGCAAGGCAACGCCTCACCTGACGATGCACAGCTGCACGGCACCCAGACCGTGCGCCTGCCACTTGTTGCTGTCACTGCTGCTGGTCCTGCCCCGGCTGGCTCACCTGCCTGGCGCGTGACGCGCAGGAGGATGAGAAGGCCAAGGCTGAAGCCCTAGCAGGGCCACCGCCGCCTGTGCCGCTGAGCGGGCCGCCCATCCTGCGCAACGGGTGGCCGGTGGACAAGGCGTGGCACGGGCTGGTGACGGCGTGGCAATCGCCAGCCATGCTGGGCAGTCATGACGCAGCCTCCTCCTCCTCCTCGTCTTGCTGCCGCGACATCCAGGCCGTAGTGTGCCTCACGGTGCGCCCGCCAGGCAGCTTCAGCCCACCACCACTGCCACCTTTCGCATTGATGGGGCGAGCACACACCACGCCCTTGACTGTACAGACATGTGCACAACGAATGGCACATGGTACATCACGGGGTGTGCCTTGGAGGTGTCTGTGTGATTCTCGTTGACACCCTTGCGTGTCTTGTCATGTGTCTGGTCCGGCTGTCAAGCATGAATTGTACAGGGGGCTTTTTGGCCTGAATTCAGCTGGCTCAAATGGCTAAGGTGCGAATCCCTCCTCTCTGCCCTTGTTTGCTTGTTTGCTGGCGCTGGCGTGCAGCTGTGGCTGAGGTGCCTGCTGTGGCGGCTGTCGCCCGCGCTGCTGACCAGCCTCAACGCCGGTGCGCGCCTGCCGCTGAGCGCGCTGCGCGTGCAGGCGGGGCGCGTGATGCACGAGGAGCTCATACGCAGCCTGCTGCAGCGTGTGGAGGAGGCGCGGAGGCGGGGCGAGACGTGGCTGTACGGCCGTGACATGAGCGTCCAGCCGGTGAGGGGTTCACTCGACACCATCACCACCGCATCGCACCCGTCAAACGTCAGGCCATCTTTAGCGCTGTGTGGCAGATAGCAAATGAGAGAGAGAGAGATTACATCACCCGGACCAGTATAGCCAGAGGCTCAGACCAGGATATGGCAGCAAGAACGGCACCAGGCAAGTTAGGTCAGCGGATTGACCAGCTCATGCACTGCAGACAAGCAATCAGCCAAGGCTGACACACCTGCAGAGTTCACAAAGTTCCGCATGGAGGTGGATGCACCGTGATTGGAGCCAGCAGCAGGGAACAACGTGGGAAACCACGCGCGCAAGGCAGCAAAGTGAGTGCACTTTACACAACATGTTGCTCATCCTCCACATATTGTCCAGAGCAGCGCGGGCATGTGCGTGCTGACCTAGCCCGCTCAGCCCGAGGAACCATACGGCCAGCATGCACTTACAAGCTCGTCCAGCCACCAAGACGGAACACGAAAAGCAACCGCCGCTTGTACCTGGTCATGGGAGTGTTCATTTGGGAGCAACACCGTCGAACAGGAGATAACCCCGTCCAATGGACGTATGCTGAGATGCGAGGATAGTGAATCACGGTGCGGGAAGACTCCGTGCCGACCGCTGTGACCACACGTTAGATCCAAAAGCTACGCAACGTCCCAGCAATCACGTCAGGATCCAGTCTCCATGACCATAAGCGTTGAAATGCAGCTGCGCAGCACGGTTGATACTGGGGATCCAGAACTCCATCGCCGGCCAAGAATCTGCAAACCTTATATGAGCACGTGCCCTTTCCCCGTTTGAGGGCCAGCATGAGATCAGCACGAATTGCAGCAACTTGCCACATGGCGATCTGCTATGTCCAGCAATGCGTTCCAAAACCGCGCCACGCACTTGGCAAAATGCACCTGGATTGGCGCCACACCACATTCTTGCACTAAGCATCACACTGGCACGAACTTTCCACATCCGACTACAAAGCGAAGGATCTCGATTTGCACTTTCTCAATGGGGTTGTTCGGCATAAAGTTATAATTCCTGCCGTTTGGCAACGACGCCGGCAGTTTGAGGTAATCTGCGCCCTATACCTGGCAGCCATATGAGAGTGCAGGCAGTACGAGTGCCGCAAACATGCGGAGCTGTAAATCGGGTGTGAGGATGTGCCGCTGGCGGATCAGTCGTTGCGCAGCAAAGCGGGCGCGGCTCGCAGCATTCACTACCGCAGCAGACAGGCACTCATTGCCACCAAGCTTTTGGAACAACATGCCCAGGTAACGCACCATGTCTTTAACAGCAATGGGGTGTCCATCATAAGCGAACAGGAAACGGGTGTTGGGATACAGATGCATATCGGATAGCACTGGAAAATGATGACTTCTGTCGTAGGAATGCTGACCTCAAGCGTCAACACTTTGCAAAAGCCATGCAGCATACCCAGCATGAACTGGAGCCGGACAGGACTGCAGGAAAACAGCGTGAGGTCGTCTGCAAACAGTAAGCAAAAGAGGACAACGCCATCAATGTGCGGGCACACGTCAAACAGCTGCCATTGTGCTGGTCCACCAGCAGCGAAAATTCCTCGTTTATGACCAGGTACTCAGGCAGCAACTCAATTAAACTGCCAAAGAACAGGGGGGTGAGAGGATCGCCTTGCTTCACTCCCATGAGGCAGGCAGTCAAAGAAATCGCCCAACCGACCCTCAACCTTAACCCGCATGCTCACAGAAGCGTACATGCACCTCAAAACATCTACATGCAAGAGATGCTGTAGCAGAAGGTGCAGATGTTAAGGGTTGCATGCGCATTGCTGGCGTGATGATGACATGCTGATGGTGTTGCTGCTGCCATTCACTCGGTGGCCAGCGGCAGGATTCCCCCACCTCTGCGTCCACACCCTCCGCAACCCTACCCCACCCCATGCACACACACACACACGCGCACGGGGAGCACACTGCATGGCCCCACAGGAACCAAATAGCTCTGCACATCAGCGCCACCAGCGTGCACTGGTGTAACCACCCAGCCACCCACCCACCTAGCTAGCAGCGGGTCACTTCCTTGGCGAGTATGCTCCACCGACCTTCCTGTCATGGTCTTGCCCATGCACACGCCTGCAGGCGCTGATCGGCTGCGCTGTGAGTGCATGTGTTTGCTTCTGCTTCCTATGTCACGCGTCATGTGCTCATGTCTCACGCGTGTCCTGCGCAGGCGTCCAGGAGTGATGCCGCCCCTGATGCCGCTCTGCAGGGGGAGGAGGGGCAGCAGCAGCAGCAGCAGGGCGTGGAGGGCCTGTTGGTGTGTGTGAGCGAGGTGTGCTCAGGCATGGCGGTGATGGAGGTGGTGCTGCGCGTGAGCCAGGCTGCGGTGCGGGTGCTGGTGCCGCACCTCGGGACGCCCCTAGCGCAGGACCAGCGCGGGCGCGTGGACGCCGTGCACATCATGCAGCAGCAGGTCAGGGCTGCGGCTTTCGGCGTTTGTTGTTGCTGGTTTGGCTCGCAGCCATGGAGCGCTTCATGTGTGTGGCATGTCCTGTTGACTGGCTGGTGGGGTGGGCTGCGCTGAGGCGGATACTGCACTGCACTGCGCTGAGAGAGTGATAGTGCGCTGATAGGGCGCTGGCGCATGCCTACCGCACCTCACAAGGCCCGTTTCCAATCCTTGCGCACTTGCACCCCTGCACCGCCCATCCCTGCCCACCCTCACACCTTCCGCTGTCGTTGCGTTGCGTGTTGCGTGGCAGGCCGGGTGCGTGATGACGCTGCGCTTCCTGCTGGAGGGTGTGGGGGAGTGGGCCGAGCCGGCGCCCGGCGCGCTGCCGGTGGCATTTGAGTCCATGCGCTGCCTGGACATCAGCGAGGAGGCGGTGGTGGAGGAGCAGGAGGAGGAGGAGGCCGGCCGCCACGTGAGTACAAATGCATGCATGATGCATTGCAGCTTCGGGTATGGAACCACTGGTACCACTGCTTTGGCTGTTTGGCTTTGGTGGGTGCGGTGACAGGGCAGGAGCGGCCGGCAGCGACAGGACGTGACTTACAACCGGTGTTGTTGATTTTTGTTTTGCGATTTGGACACTTGGAGCTTTCTTGTTTAGGGCTGTAGGCCGATATTCCTATCCAGATGAGTTGCAAGGCGGCAGTGCTCCCTGTTAAGCTGGCATCAGTATCATGGATGTGTACTGCCATTTGCAGATAGGGCCACCGGCGCCGCAAAGCGGGCTGCCGTTGCACATTGCTTGCCGTGCATGCACGCTGTTGCGTGCGAGGCGCGCTAGAGGCACAGCTGAGGGGCGTTGCGAGCGACACACAAGCAGTCACCGGCCCACACTCTTGCGCCACCCTTCTGCCCCTCCCTGCTGCTGATCCTACTGCTGGTGATGATGGACTGACGATGATGGTGTTGGCAACGGTGCGTGTGCGGTGTGCTGCATGTTCCTGCCTGGCTGCCGCTGCCGCTGTCGCTGTCGCCCCTTTAGCGGCCAGCGCTGGTGGTAGCGAGCTGCACGCACCAGGGCCACCAGGCCGGCCACAGCGGTGCGTCAGGTGGCGCCAGCGAGGCGGGGGCGGAGGTCGAGGCGTGGCTGATGGAGTTGACGCCTGAGCAGCAGGAGGCCTCGGCAACGCTGCCTGGCGCTGACGGCGCGCAGGGCGGCAACATGGCGGCCTGCTGGGCGCTGGCGGATGCTGCCGAAACAGCAGGAGGGCCGGGGGTGGCGCTCGCCACAGCCAGTCGGTGAGTGCGCTGCATGCGCTCCCTTTTCATCTTGTGCCACCACGTGTGCACATAGGTGAGGTGTTGTGCAAGGCAAGGGCCATGGGGTGGGGCAAGGGGGCGGGGGAAGAACGCAGGCTGGCCGGATGCCATCATGCCAGAAACATTCCCACCATAACAGAATGCAGGAGCATGGCATGGATTGGGCGGTGCATGCTGGTGGCAGGTGGGTGTGCCTGTGCCAGCTCGGACGTACCGGCTGCTGTGGGTGCGCCATATGGGGAGATCATGCGGGCTGGTCGCGGGGCTGGAACCTCCAGGACCCCTAGCGCCAGCCCCGCAACAAGCCCACCTGGTATCCCCATGTCGCACCCACAGCAGCTGGTACTGTCCGGCAATCGCATCGCGTCCACAACCAATCACATCACCTCGTGCTACCTGTGCTGTGGGGGCAGGTGTGCGTCAGAAGCGCAGCGGTGGCTTGGTGCGCAGCAGCAGGCCACGCAGCAGCCTCGCGCTAGCGCCGGACAGCATGCCCCTTCTCCTGCACCGCCAAACAAGCAAACGCAAGGTGCGTTGGGGCACAGGTGCCGCTAGCAGCGCGCATACCTGCAGAACAGGATGCCCCCGCAGGCACACACTGCCCTACACCTCACAGCGTCGTACCACACTGGCAGATGCAGGGCACACGCGACAGCAAACGCGTGCGAGCGGCCACCCCATCACATCGCATCACACGCATCAGCTGGCGCTGCATGCCATCATGCTTCATGACCTGGTGACCTCCCACCAGGGATTCTGCTAAAGGTATTTAAATACTTTCTGAGTATTTTTTTGAGCTCGGGGCTCAGAAAAAAAGTGTTTTTGGTTTTTAGAGACCCGACGCTCGTTTTGCTGCAGTACGACTGACACGCTGGCCAAACCAGTGTGAACTTCATCAATCTGCCCTTGACACATGATGCAAAGTGAACACACTGTACACACAAGCAAACAAGCATCAAGACAAGCAACTAGGCAAGCACTGCCCCGGAGGCCTTTGCACGTCGTCCTCAGGCAGCTACCTCTAGGTAGGAGTGCCACCCTACATCAGCGATTTGCGAACGCGGTGGCGCGCGGGACACGCCTGCGCGGCTCCTTGTGGGCGTGCTGATGCAAACCCACAGTAGTCCATGCACACATGTGTGACCTTCATGCACACAGTTCTTACGCGCTGGTCGCGGCGCCGCCTGACGTGTGATTTGCGGCCCGCCGAACACGCTCGCTTCGTGTGGGCATGCATGCTGTTGCAGGGCGCATCAATTCATGCACACATACGTGGCCCATAGGCTTCAAGACCCTAAGCGATTCAAGCCAGACGAGGTATCGTGCAGTACGTGGTGACAGCGGCCTAGCTCCTCTCCTATCAGCAGCAGTGCAGAGCCGTTCAGCGTTCTTGGGGTCTGACCAGGGCTTGGACATATGTTATGTTACATCAGGAGCGTGTCGGCTAAACGGCCCATCCTCCCCCCATATGGGGACCAGACGACCAGAGGAGGCTCACCAACTCGGGCACTGACATGTCAGAGGGCCATCTGGGCTCGCTCAGTGCAGCTCATAACCTTGCATGTTCTCACGTAGTGCACCCATGCTGCAATGTGGCAATTGAACGCACGATATCCTTGAAAAATGCTGTTTTCTGACGTGCAACACATGCAATTTTCTCGGGGGCTCCGCCCCCGACCCCCCTGAGTATTTTTTTCGGGGGGCTCCGCCCCCCGAACCCCCCGGATGGGGTGAAAAAGTATTAATCCCAAAACCTTAGCAGAATCCCTGCCTCCCACCCATATGGATGGCTGCCGATGTGGAGCGGGTGTGCGTTACACTGGGTGCATGTGCGTTGAATCAGCCCGCTGTGGCGCCGCAGGATCCGGGGCCTCCGCCCCCACCCCTTCCCTGTGGCCCTGTGCCGCCCCACTGCAGTGTGCAGACTTTTGATACTGGCTGATCACGAGCGTGTGTGTGCTGCGCAGGTGCTCTACCCACCGCCAGCCTGCCCGCCTGGCCCATGCCTGAGGCCGTGCAGCAGCTGCCGCAAATGGACTCCGCGTTTGGGCGCGAGGTGCGTGCGCTGACGCCGCCGCCGCTGCTGCGCTTGCCCGCTCATCATGGTCTCTCATCCATATCACTCATCCGGATCTGCCTGTTCGCTCATCAAGGTTGCTCATCACCTTCAAGACCTGTCTGCCTGCCTATCTGCCTGCGCATGTTCCCCGTTGCCCATGCCTGTCGTCAACGGGCAAGAGATTATCGGGCCATTTTGCTCGAGCAACCTGCATGGTGTGAGCATGGCCCCGCGTTCTGTTGACTCCCTGCTGCCCCTCACCTGTAGTTCAGCCTCCTGACCGTCCTCCGTGCTCGACCGTCCGTCTGCGCTGTGTGCAATGCTGTGCTCCATGCCTCCGCCACCGCCGCTGCTGCTGATGCCATCCCTGCTGCCGCCAGGCCTGGCAGCGTGCGTGTTCCCGTGTGGCGTCAACCAGCGGCCGCCAGCAGCAGGTGCCAGCAGCACCATCAGGCCGGCCGGGTAGCAACAGTGCCGCGAGCGTGGGGCTGATTGTCCCGCCCGCCCCCCTCCCCTCCGCCTCCCGCTCCCCCTCCCCTTACGGGGTGCTGCCCCGCGTGGAGTTGCTGCTAGAGCTGATGGAGGTGGAGGTGGAGGGGGTGTTTGACGGGGGGGAGCTCACGCTCAGGTAGGTGTGTGCATGTGTGTGTGAGGGAGGCGTGCTCGGGGCGCCTGGGACACAATGCCACCCAACAAGCATGTTGCCCTTGGTGTGTGCGTGCACGTATAGTCAAAACCGGGGTCGGTACCAATCATGCATGCATGTGTGCCCTGTGTGTGTATGCTTGGTGGGAGGCAGTGCTGCTGCTAGGCGCCTGCAGGTGGAGCTGAGCTATGCCACCGCGGGCTGTGTGTCTGTGGTCTGGCAGGCTCCGGCATGGGCTGCTGGCTTAGGCGTATGCCATCTTGGCAGTCGTGTTGCACCCTCACAGCCCGCCGGACCCATGCGGCCTCCCCTCCCATATGCCTGCCCACATCATCCCATGCATGCATGCATCGCCACGACCTGCCGACCTTGCCTGACTGCCTGACCCTGGACTGAACTGGCCTGGACTGGCCTGGACCTGGCCTGGCCTTGACTGCGCCTGACTATGGCTGCTGCGCCGTGCTGTGCCTTGCTGTCAGGTGGAACCTCAAGGCGCAGGCCATCAGCGCCTGGTGCGCCGCCGCACAGCGCGCCAGCCTGAACCCGCTTGCGGTCCTGAACAGCTCAGAGGAGCAGCTGCAGCAGCTTGAGGCGCGTGACGCGCTGGCGGCGCAGCTGCAGCGGCGGCAGCAGCAGCTGCTGCTGCTGCTGGATGAGCGGGCTCAGTATGATGCGCAGCAGGGCCTGCAGAGCTGCTGGTAGGTGGTGTGTGAGGCAACATATGGCCTCAATGGGCTTCACGTCACCTTTGGCACTTTGCGTGGACTTTGAGTGTGCGCTTGTGGCGCTAGGAAGGCGTCACACTTGGGGTGCTAGGAACGCAAGTGGTGAGGTGCACCTCACGTGGGGGGTGGGCATGGGGGCAACCTAGTTGCATCACCATGGTGGTGCGCGTGCAACCCATGCAATCATGCAATCATGCAATCATGCATGCGCGGGCGAGTAGGAAGCCTGCTGCGGCTGAACGTAGTGCTTGCGCCGGCCCTTAAGTGCAGTTTAGTGTGCATGCATTGCTTGCTGATGCGACCCTCCTTGCGCCACCATCGCATTACCTCATCTGAGTGTGCTGATGCTGATATGCTCTGTGCTCTGCCATGCTGTCCTCAACTCCACGGGGCGCACCTGCAGGCCGCAACGTGCTGCGCTGCCCGGTGAGCCAGTAGGCAGCGCCAGCGCACCCACGGCAGCGCGCGCGTTGGCTGGCTGGGCGGAGGTGGCGGTCTCACGCGCCTACCTGCCCGCTGTGCAGGGCGGCCTGGCGGCATACCACCTGGTGAGCGGTGACCGCGCGGCCTGCAGGCGCCGCCGCGCGCCACACAGCGTGTGACTGCGTATGGCAACACGCCGCGCTGAGAGTGTGTGAAGCATGTTGCCATAGCTGAACCAGCTTGTACTGCTGGCTGACCCTTCTTGCCGCATGGATGCTGGATTTGCCTCACCTGGTGGTGCTTGTACCCACCTGGCCGCGCGTCTGCCTGCCTGCCTGTCTAATGCCGTTGCTGATGCGTGCTGTCATGGCTGTGCTTACAAATGTTTGGTTCCCATGGGGCCATGCAGTATGCTTGCCGTGGGGCCATGCAGTGTGCTTGTTATGCGTGATGATGAGGACTGCACCTGAGGGCGGCGAGGTGTCTGGGCTGAGCCGGCGGCTGCCGTAAAGAGAACAGCGGTCTGATGCTCTTGAGTCTGTAGCTGTAGTAAAAGCGGTCTGTGAGTGAAGTGTGTTAAAAGTGTCATGGCTGTGTGTGCATGGCTGTGTGTGACTGCATCACAGGTGGAGCGACTACCAGGCGGCACTGAGCTGTTCAGAGCCAGGGACGGCAACAATGGCGACTGCTGGGCGATGAAGTTTATTCCCGAGGGGGACCAGGTACGCATGCGTGCACCGCACGACCATGCGGTGCGATCCCGCTCCTCCTCGCAAGCCGGGCACACTGAGCAGGTGCATGGCAGCCACGATATGCTGCGCTGTGCTGCATCACGCCAGTGAGGTCAGCGCCTGCCACTGGTGCCGTCATCACAGCGGCCCCCCACACCTCCATTTCTCACACACCATGCACACACACGCATATGCCTGTACCCCATGCGTCTGCTCGGCTCCTCGCATCACTATGCCACGAATCACGATGTGTCACTGCCCTTGCAACCCTGCCTGCCTGCTGCTGCTCTGCTGCTGCGCTGCTCGTGTGATGGCCAACGCTGCGCCGCAGGCCGCGGTGGCACGCGCAAACGCCAAGGGCACGCTCATGTACGCGCTGGACCAGCAGCAGCAGCAGCAGCAGCAGCAGCATGGGGCTCATCCACCACAGCGCCTCCTGCTGGGCCTTCACGAGGTGAGGGGGGTCAGGGGGGTGAGGGGGGTATGCGCCACCCTACTTGCGCCATGCCAGAGTGGTTTCCCTTACGGTAGGCACAACGCATGGCAGTGCCATGATAATGGTGCAACACGAGGTGAGAGGGGCAAAGCGGCTGCGCTGCTGGCAAGGCTGCTCGGTGGTTGTACGACCTGCCATGACGTGCCTTGTGTCTGTGCCTTGTGCCTGTACCGCCTGGCTGTACCGCTGTCAGGTGTTTGCCATGCCGACCCACCTGTGCGTGGTGACGGAGTACGCGCCGGGCGGGGACCTTCACGACTGGCTGTACGTGCGGCGCGCTGGGCGGCCAGCCAGCGAGGCGCAGGCGGCGCACATCCTCCGCCAGGTGAGGCGCTGCGGTGGCAGTGGCTGCCACACACCGGCTGTCGTGAAAGGCCTGCTAACTCTGCAATGCGAGGATTGTCGCAGCTATGATGTGCGATGCAGCATGTGGCACATGCAATACAACAGGTGAATGGCTTGGTCGCGTCCTGCTGCTGCTCATCAGGTGCTGGATGCGCTTGACTTGTGCCACCGGCATGGCGTGGCCCACCGCAATGTCAAGCTGGAGAGCGTCCTGCTCTTTGGCGAGGAGGGCGAGGACGAGGACAGCACCGCTGGCGCTGGCAATGCAGGCGATGCAGGGGATGCAGGGGATGCGCAGAGGCAACAGGATGACCTAGTGCTCCAAACTGTCAAGCTGGGTGGGTTTGGGTATGCCAAGGTGCGTGACTCGGCCCACCACTGCCTGCTGACACACTAAGCGGGCATTGAGCCTCGCTGGCGCTGTTGACAGCCTCACATGATGCACGCTACGATATGCGGGGGAGCACATGCTGCTGGTAACAGACACACGCGTGCATACATACACTGATGCAAATAGCACTGGCTGATGCTCGATAAGGCTGTCAGCACGCGCGCAATGCTCCCTGAGCAACATGTTGCCTCCCTCGCTGCTTGCACCACGAAGGGGTGGTGCTGACTGCGTGTGCTGCCTTCCGCTGTGGGCGTGGTCCCAGCCGGCGTGCTGCCATTAGTGGGGTGACGTGGGTGGGCGCCGTTCTGGAATGGCTGTACTGGCGGCTGTGTTGGTGCTGCCGCCTGCATCCAGCGCCAGCATGCGCCAGAGGGTCATGCTGAGGAGCTCCCTGAAGCATGTCACTGCGTTAAGGCTGGTGTATGTGTCGTCGCCGTCCCGCCTGAACCCATCTGCACCTCATATTGTCATGCCGTCTCAAAGCACACACATGGCTGCGTGCTGCCGCTGCCACTATCACTGCCACCGCCACTGCCTGCTGTCCATAATGGCCTGCTGCTGCGTGCCTGTGGTGCAGCACGCTTCACGCACGCTGCAACTGCCTGTGGCGCACCTCATCCCCCTCAAACACTGGTCGTTGAGGCCACCACGTGTCGATTCAGCAACCAGTGTTTGCTGTGCCCACTGCATCCGCGCAGAGTATCAGCGCCACTGCCACTGGCAGTGCTGGCGCCACCGCCGCCACCCCTGCTGCTGCCAGGTGCTTCACGCGTGTCGGCAGCACCTACTGCGTGGCGCCGGAGGTGTTGCTGGCGGACAGCGCACACCCATATGACGCGCAGGTGAGCCTCGCCCTCTGACTGCACGCCACCGCCCGCCCCCCCCACCTCACCTTACCTGATGCCGCGGCTGCGGGCTGCATGCATTGCACCACCACTGCAGCTTGCTGTATTGCGCATCGCGGCTGACCCTGCTGCTGCTGCACTGCTGCATTGCTGGCCAAACTGGCGGACAACAAGCGTACGAGCGGCGTGGCATACACCGCGGCGACGCCGCCCACAGTCCTGTGGCGTGTACTCAACGCGCACATGCAAGTGGTTCTAGGCGCCAACCGTGTTGCACTGTGGTTCTGCACTGTGGCGCTGCGCTGCTGTGTGGTGTGGTGGTGTGTGGCTCTTTCTGCGCTGCAGGCCGCTGACGTGTGGGCCGCAGGCGTGCTGCTGTACAACCTGGTGGTGGGCGCCAACCCCTTCTTCCGCCCTGAGGAGGCCGCGCTGCCCAACGCGCAGCTCCTGGCAATGCAGGTGTGTGGGGGGGGGGGATGGCCACAGCGTCACAACGCACACATTCGCAAGTGCGGGCTCCTCGCGTTGCAGGTTCCTCAGTCCTGGCCTGTTGGTGTGAGGTTGATGGCCTGCTGGGCTTCCCTCCCTCATGCATGGTATCGCAATGCTAGCAAGGTGTGTGTGCGGGTTGCAGCCGGCACCACTTAAATACACGCGCACGCATTCACGCACGCAAGCGCCCATTACCACTGACCTGTGCCCCTCCCTGAGCTGTACCGCGCGTACCGCCCTGTACCGCACTGCACTGTGCGCAGCGCATCGTGGAGGGCGACTACACGCTCAGCCCGTACGTGATTCCCAACCCCCACCTGCGGGACCTCCTGGCGCGCATGCTGGCGGTGGAGGCCACGCAGCGCATCACGCTGCACGACGCACGCACACACCCCTGGCTGCTGGAGGGGCCACAGCAGCAGCAGCAACAGCAGCCTGAGCAGGCCAAGCAGCAGGAGCCTCAGCAGCAAGACCTGCCGAGCCAACCAGTATTGTTTGACAGCTCGCGCCAGGACCTGCTGCCCACAGCGGTGAGCGAGTGTGTGTGGTGTGCGGTGGGTGCGGCAGGACGGCATGATGCGGTGGCCCTTCAGCCGGCAGGCGTGCATTAGGCAAGACAGCAGCAGCAGCATGCACTTGACACACCACCTAGCAAGACTGTAGTGGTCCTACTGACAGCCTGCTGCCATGCTGCGCCTGTTGGCCCCACGGGAGGGCCGCGGGCCGGGGGGCCCTCTGTCACAGACCGACGCTGCAAATGCTTGCGGCATGCACGCGTAATCATGGCTGCGATGGGGTGCATGATGCATGGTGTCATGCCATGCCATGTGATGCCGTGTGCTGCGGCATGCTACCATGCGGTAATGTGGTGGTGTGTGTGGTGGTGTGGTGCAGGAGGGCACGGGCGCGCCGCACCAGCTCCACTCCAGCGACCTCTTCCCTGTGGGCACCACCGCGCTGCACGACAACACATCACTGCGCTAGCTGGGCAGCTTGCCGGTACGGCCGGCCGCACCGCCTGGCTAGCTGGAGGAGACACACCTCGCTAGGGGCACTAGGAACTGCTGGCCTCTGACTGACCAGCGTTCGGGCTGAACCAGCAGGATAATAGGCCCGACCAAACACGCGCTTGCCTCTGCACCGTCACCTTTTTTTGCATGGTGTCTGCCAAAGCTGCCCGCTATCACGATGGCGTGCCAGCATGTGCCTCCCTCTTGCCAGGCAAGTAAAGCTGCTTGGCCACCGCATGCATTCACATTCACCCAGGTGCTTGATCCTCCAATCCTGCAACGGCATTATGAAGGTGGCATGCCTGACGAGTGATGACGCTACCAGCGTTGCCCTCCCAGCAACCCCTCTGCAGCACTTGTCAACTCTGTTGGTGTTGTTAAATGCTATTGTGAACGCTTTGGTTTCCGCATCAGTGCGGTCAAGTGCAACTCTACGGCTGCCGCTTGCCTTCTGGAGGGAGGGGTTCATCCTCACGCCACCTTGAGCTGATCAGCAGCCATGCGCTGCAACGCGCGAGGTGCTCCGCGTCGCTGGCACTCTGTTCCTCATGCCGCCAGTCGTGCGCATCGCGCCGCATGACGCTCTCACTGCAGGGCAATTCTGATAGATTTGTACAGTGGGCCGGTTATCATCAAAAGTGTGTGGTTCTCTAGCTGTTCGTCAATGCGTTCATGCCGGCAAACCCTTACACATGTGTCACATGGTGGCGCTGTGCACACGTTGCACACATGGTAGCGCGTTGACACTGGCAGGATTTCTCGTCTGCCTTGTCGTGAGCGCGCTTGCCCCATTTGTCACGCTGCTGCATGTGGCTTGCAGCACATCCCGTTCGTCTGTCGGCCCCCGGACTGCAGCTCATGCGTTCACGTCACCGCCCCCCTGCCACTTGCTTGCGCGCTCTCAACGCTCCCCCTCCGCCCCTGCCCCGTGACATTGGAGCCCGCGCTATCATCGCGTGCATGTACACCTTGGCCCCAAGTCATACACCCACACCCACAAGAACATCCGCCCCACGGAGCATCATGAAGACTGCACTCATTGATGAATGGCCTGATCGGCTAAGTGATGTAAAGGCACTCATCACACAACAGAACAGAGCAGTGTTTCCGGTCAGTGCGGTGCGCCCACAGTGCTGCCGCACCAGCAGTTTAAGCACCATGCATGCAAGCATGTTGCGTCCGGTGTTGCGTATGAGGACCTAATAGTTACCGTAATCCCTGTACACGTGCATGCATTCAATTAATTAATCCCCAGCAATGTTGTGTAAGGCAGCAGATGCCTTGCGCAGTTCTGGCAAAGACTCTGTCCCCGCAGCAATGTCGGCAGCATCACACTACTACTCCTGACTATGCAGCTCCCTGCTCTTGTCAGCTTGCCACCTGCCCAATGCTACGACTCCTCACGACCACGCAGCGGCAAGCGAGGGTCGGCTGAACAGCTGGCTCGCTGAAACCAAAACTGAATAGAGTCTCTCCCACTGTGCTTCATTCCCGCTAGCTCTATCTCACTGTGCTACACAGCGGCATGGCTGAACGTGTGCCGTGCGCGAGCTAGCAGCCGCTTGTAGCAGCAGCAGCAGCCCCACACTATGCGGCCTGCCTACCTGCCTTTCCCCCGTTTACTGGGTTGCCAGCCATAGACTGTAGGCCTGCTTGCTAATACACCCGGTAAACGGGTGTTTTCTGGCAGCACTGTCCTGTCAGGGTGTCAAGGCAGCCACTGCACCTCCAGCAGCGGGCCTCCTGCGCCGTCGCTCGTCGCGCGGATGTGCCACACGTTACTGGTGCTGATGGGTACAGGCAGCGTGTCGAGGAACTTGGCGAACAAGGTTGTTGATGAGCCACCTTATGCCAGGCTTATTGAACACGTTGCCGAGTGCTGGCAGCATGCTGATGTACATTTCCTGGCATATGTCATGGACGTTCTGGGTGCATGTCGCGTCAGGCGACGCCGGCGAAGGGTAGTGTGTGTGTGGGCCGAAGTCCAGGCTGCTGCGCACTGTGAAGGAGAAGCGCTCAGCATGTGTAAGCCTCAGGTTGATGCCTGCGTACGCACACGCGTCAGCAGTGGACACGCATGTTATGGTATGTAGACCTGCTGTCTGGTCTCTGGACCAGCAGGTGCGGAGGACCAGGTGAAGGGGACTACCAAGCACCCAAGTAGGGGTTGATCATTTGGTCAGCACATGCGCACATGACAACTGACACATCCATCTCACACCCACAGCAGGCCAACCCCAGCTGGTGTAGCTGGTGCAGCCCTATCCACCAGCCAGCCAACAACAGCTGTCGAAGTGCTCATATAATGCCCCCCACCCCCCCCCCCCGGTATCTCCCCATGATGCCCTTCAGTACCAGACGTGCTGGACACCTACCTGCCTACCTACCTACCGCTGCACTGTACGGTATGTAATCAACCAGCAGGTGCAGCAGCAGGGGTCAGGCTGTGCAACCGGGCTGAACCAGCCAGGCAGCAGTCACAAACGCAAACGCAAACGCAACCCCCACTCAGCCCACCCACCTGGCAGCGCAGAGGGCGGGCAGGTATGGCAGTTGTTGTCGAACAGCTGTCCCTTGACGATGCCGCTGAACGCCATGAAGAACACCACCTCGGGACCGTTCGGCTCTGCCGCAAAGGTAGTTGCATCGGCTTGGAAGGTGATGGCATCATCAGGAAAGTACCTGGCTGCATGCATGAATGTGTAAACACCATGACAGGGCCTGTCAGCATGAGCATAGTTGTGGTTCCAGTGCCTGGATTGCTCTCCTGAGCTCATTCACATGTATGTCACAACTGTGAGCAGAGCGTGTTGGACCGCACAAGGAGGAGTTTGCGGCATGCAGCATTCAGCTTGCATAAGCGGGTTTGTCGCAGTGCTAACGCAAGTGGAACCCGCTTGTCCAACACCGGCACTGCTACCATGACACCTTTTGCTGAGCTGCCTGAAGGCCTCCCTTGCCGTGCGCGCATGCGTCACAGGCGTGTTGCATGATCAGGAGTGATGCGCTTGCTTCTGTGAAGATTACTGAAAGGCGATTGCAGCAAACCACACCGCGTACGGCAAAACACAGGCCGCACCGGCGGCTGCAAGATGCACGTGCATAACTAACGACTGCGAGGGTACGCATGAGCGATAGATGCTACACAGCTTCAGCCATGCAACGTGCATGCCGGTAGTGCCCCCACATTGATGCTGCAGCACAGGATGTTGCGAGCTGATGCTGCTCACCATACAAATCTTGACCCGCGCTGTTGACTCCCAAGCGCACGATCAGAGGTGACAACGGGACAGCAAACGACGCGTAGCCAGGGAGGGGCGGCACAATTCCTAGCGGGGCGGCAAGCGCGGGGTTGACCGTGACTGTGGCGCTCGAGGTTTGGTACGTACGCGCGCCGTAGCTGGACTGAAACGCCCAGCTCAGCAGCCCGGATGCAAGGTTGTTCCGTACGTACTCAGCAGCCCCAGCTACAGGGAACGTGGCGGTCTGGCGGTACGCTGGGACCAAAGGGATGATGGTGGGCCCCGAGGCCGCCCCGTAGGCGGGTGATGTGAGGGTGAAATCTGTACGTGTGCTAGGGTGGGAGAAATCTCCGTGGCTGCAGACGCTGCTTGCACTGATCTTTATCTGGGCACTCAGGAACAAGTGGCTCTGGGCCATCCTGTACTGCGCCCGGGTCAGGCTCCGGTGCTGGTATGTCACTGTTGCCAAGCCGTGTGACACGCTTGCGCTAATGCCGCGCATGGTGAAGACGAGGGCGGGATCGTCGTACGGTCCATCACACCAGATTATGCCACGGTTCTCTTGGGTGTCGTAGCTTTCGCTGCAAGCCAAAACGTCGACGGTGATGTCCGCGGGGTCAGGCAGGCAGCCAGTGAAGGTCACGCTGCCAAGTCCTTCATGGTGGTCTGGCAGGTCGACCATCGGCTGTGCGGCGTTGGTCGCACCGCCGGTCGCACCACTGTTCAGCATGGTGGTGGTAACGGTGGCGGTAGTGGTGGTGGCGGTGGTGGTCGCGGTGGTGGTCAAGCCTAGCAAGCCGCGGCTGCCAGCAGCAGAGACGAGCTGCAGGGCTGAAGAAGCGGCCAGCAGCACTGCCACAAAATGCAGCCTACTAAGCATACAGAAGCGGCGCGTTGCACCGTAAGGCTATGTAAGCGTGACTGCTTGCGGTTGAGCGGTGTATATAATGGACAAGGGACAGTCAAGAGCGATCAGTATTAACCCGTACCAACAGCGGAGGTGAAACGCTGAGTAAGCAAACACAAAAGCTATGGTAAATTTCAGTGCTCTGTTGGTTACTTCTAGAGTCCAGAACACAAAGAATTACTGGGGCTGCTAGTGTATTGCCATTGCCTTTGTTCGTGCGGAGCACCTACCGCCCCCGCAGCTCGCCCGCAGCTCACTCACACCTAGCTACCCGAGTCTGACTGCGAGGTGGGCGCCCGATGTAAACCTAGCAGGCACCTGAATCAGATACGTGCCAGCATGTGTTTATGCAGGCTACGATTGCAAACTGTCCGCCAACAGGCTGTACGATAGATGACTGTCGTGTGACTGTCGGAATACATGCACACGGTGTTCATTTTTTCAGTTTTGCTTACATAGTCAAGTTCCACCTCGGAGGGGTGGACTGGCCGAAGGCCAGTCTCAGATTCCTCCCGCGGGGGTCCGGGGGCGGCGCAGCCCCCGGAATTTTTCCCCAGACATTAAAAATGCTTCAGAAAATCATGTTCGCAGTGCCGGATGAGTCAGTGAAATGGCCATGATAAAACACGCAGTTGCGCACAACCGATATGCCCTGAGTGCACGATTTGACATATTTGACCGGGTTGCGGACTTGCAGGAATTTGGAACAGCGCAATTGTTCCATGCATAATGCGGTCATGTTTGAGTAGCTATTGTCAAGTGGCAGAGTGAGTATTGAACTTAGCGGAAACGCTGATGCGTTGAAGCATTCTACTTGTAGCGACCGCGCACGGACGCTGCTGCATTCCACGCATCGATCGCCTGCTGCATGGGGAACGAGCGCTGCGTGTGCATGCGCACACAGCAGTTCAGGCGGGACAGCACCTGGCCTGCGGCCAGAGCAGCAAATTCCTCCCAATCCTCCCCAGACCCCAAACCCGACATTCCTCCCAATCCAGGATTCCAAAACACTCAAATTCCTCCCTGGGAGGAATTTTCGCCCAAAAAATAAACACTGCATGCACACATCGGGCAACTCACCTGGGTTGAGTACTTGAGTGGAACACGGTGGAAGTCACACACTACTGTGCACCAAGCCAGCAGCAGACAGCAACACACTATCATTCTGTGTTGCTACAATAGCTGCTGGTTTTCGCACAGCCTGCTGCTGCGTGCGGTGCGCTTCTCAACCAAGCGGCAGTGGGTTTCGTGCGCGTATATGCGCGTGTCAGCAACAAACATTTCCTGAGCGAAAACCCAGCAGATGATACGTCTGCGTCCTTGCCATTTTGAAAAGGCAGCAGTTGCCTTGCAAAACGTACTTGAATGCAGTTGTACGTAGTATTTTTCACCCAGCCAGGCTGTACATACTGTAGAGCAGTAGTGGCCTAATCGTGCGGCTGGGGGGAAAAGGTCATGGCGCTATTAGCGCAATACCACACAACAAGACACATGAAAGAACATGTATGCACACATGCATGCTCTAGAGATGGCAGTGAACGAGGGCCCCTCGGAGGCGTTTGGGTTTTGGAGCGCCGCCGCTGTTGCCATGGCGAAAATCGCGCATGGCCCATCATTGCATCAGCCAAAGTGCATGTCTGGAGTCGCCAGCCCTGCGCCTTGACCATGGGATGCACGACGCATCAAGTGTCTTAGGACTGCGGCCTGATGTACAGCTGCCGGTTCCCATCCCAGAGGGGTATGTCCTCACGCCTCACTCTGCATGTGTTGGTGAGCGAGGTGAGGTGAGGTGGTGCTCTGCTCCTCATGTGCATCGCGCTACCTGACACCCTGCCAGCAGTGCCACTCGCATCAACACAAGAGAGGTGCAGGGGCTGCTATGCCAGCTGTCAGCAAGGTGCATGCTACTCTAGCGATTCCTCCATGCGTTCATGCCAGCAAACTCCAGCAGTATGTGTGTACTGCGGCCTGTCATATTCATTCGTTCCAGCCTTGTGTGTGTGTCATGCATGCACTCAGCGAGGTGCCATGCTGGCCGGACAGGCCGTGCAATGGTGCGTTGTGTGCATGCGGTTGTCCTGTCAGACTATACCGCATGGCTGCAGACTCAGTACTGGAGGGTTCCCCTCACTGCCCATTAGCAGGTGGGCAGGTGCAGCGAAGGCCAGCGACTGGCATGCACCCAGGGGGCTTGCATGCAAGCGAGGATGAGGCCGATGTGAGCCTGGGAATCTTTGGCGTGCGGCAACTAGCGCGTGCCTTCCTACAGACCGCAGCTGCGCTGCCCTCAGGTGAGTGCCGCCAGTCAGGTGGAAGCCATACATGATGACCACACCGCGATGCGTGCCTTGCCTTGCTGGAGCCCTGCACGCCTTGCCTTGCCTGCCTGCGGGGCAGTGCGTCCTCACTCCTCACCTTGCCTGCTGGGTCAGTGCTGCGACACGCTCACCACCACCACCGTGATGAGTGCAAAGGCAGACGCGTGTGTGCGTGTTGCAGCGGCAGGAAGTGCAGCAGGCAGGCAGGAGCGATGCCAGCGAGGCAGCCAAAGAGATCAATCAGCCTTTGTGGGATGGAGCGGTTCCGCATGCATGATGGTGCTGCGGGAGAAGGTGCTGTTTTTGAGGCCAAGCACATTGAGGTGTATGATTGCAACGTGGGATAAGGCGGCCATGGCGCATTCCAACATATGTGCGTTGGTATCAAGCCCGCAACACACACACGCACGCCTGATTGTCCTCCTCATACGGTACTACGCAAGCATGCAAGGACAGGTAGGGGGCAGATCAGCGTGTTTCCCGTTGCGCAACAGCAATGCTGCAGCAGCAGTGCAGCACGATGTCGGACGATAATTGAAAGCACACTTGCATCCATTGAATGACTAGCCACCAGTGTCGGTTCATGCAGCAAGGTGCACTTTCCTATCCTAATTGCTAAGTCATCATAACGATGTGTATGCGGGTGCATCACGCTACCATGCAGTGACAAGTGAAGGTCAGCTGCGCTGGCGTGAACTCACTGAACAACACCTGACAGTGCGAGTTGCCATCCACCAGCCTACCTGCTGGCTCTCTCGCTCCGCTGCGCGAGACGTGCATGTTTGCAAGAGCCGCACAACAGCTGGCAGCGGTTCTGGCGACGGCAGTTGCACCACAATGCACCCTTCCGCTCTGTCTTTCTTCCAGTGCGGTCCTCTGTTCTGTCGGGTCAAGGCGTCCATGATTACCGCGGGAACACCTCCAGCACCGGGCCTCCTGCCCCGGCGCTCGTCGCTTGGACTTTGAGCACGTTACTGGTGCTGATCGGTACAAGAAACGTGTTGACAAACTTGGCGAACAAGGTGTTGATGAGCCACCTCATGCCAGGGTCATTGAAAAGATCGCTGAGTGCTGGCAGCAGCTGCACGTACATCTCCTGGCAGATGTTGTGGCCGTGCTGGGTGCATGTCGCGTCAGTCAATGCTGTGCCGGGGTAGTGCATGTTGTGCGGGCCGAAGGCCAGGTTGTTGTGCGCATCCACCGTGAACTCAAACACCTCAGCGTCCACGAACCTCAGGTTGATGGCTGCATGCGCACACGCGTCAGCGGTTTGGGGGTTGATCAGGCGCGTGCATGCACACAAGTCAGTCGCTTGTACCACACCTGGCTGATGAGGTGTCCCGCCTGTGCCTGTACAAGTTGTGGCGCAGCCCTACTACTCAGCCAGCCAGCATCTTTGCTCATGTGCATGCCGGCAATAACCTCCCGCGCCCACCTCATGCCCCCTGTTGCCCTTGTTGCCTGCTGATCCTCATCAGCATCTGCCGGACACGGTCCCCACGTATGTGTTCAATCAACCAGCAAGCGCTGCAGCAGGCGGCTGGCGGCAGGAGGTAAGTTTTGCAACTTGCCTGGCGGAAGGCAACTCAGCCCACCCACCTGGTAGCGCAGTGGGTGTGCAGGCTTGGCAGTTGTTGTCGAACAGCTGTCCCTTGACGGTGCCGCTGAAGGTCATACGGAACACCACCTCGGGATGGTCCGGGTCTGTTGTGAAGGTAATTGTACCGGCCTGGAGGGAGACAGCATCGGGACGGTACTCGGCTGCATGCATGGGCAGTCGTGTGACAAGGC
Organism: Chlamydomonas asymmetrica; assembly: GCA_001662385.1. Classification (NCBI taxonomy): domain Eukaryota; kingdom Viridiplantae; phylum Chlorophyta; class Chlorophyceae; order Chlamydomonadales; family Chlamydomonadaceae; genus Chlamydomonas; species Chlamydomonas asymmetrica. The sequence goes on along the minus strand of BDDA01000019.1, from coordinate 183,960 downwards.
TTGTCAGCATGAGCATGATCGCGGTTTGCAGTGCCTGCTGCTGGATCATCACACGTCAGGCACCACTACATTCATTCCACAGCGTTCGTTGAACGATACACAAAGAGGTTGCGGCATGCAAGAGTGTGCATAAGCAACGGTCACCAAACAAGTCACAGGCAGAGCCCGCCCAGCAGTGCCATCCAAGTGACGGGACTGCAGGCGTAATGTGACTGTGCATGGGGCTGCAGTTGGATGCGTATCACTACCGGCACTGCTACCATGACATCCATTGCCAACGGCCTGAAGGTCTCAGTTGCCTCACGCACGTGTGCCACATGCATATCGCATAGTTATGGTTGATGCGCCTTCTGTAGAGGTTACTGATAGGCGATTGCAGCAAACCACACCGCATGCGTTGCAATACAGGCCGCACCGGCGGCTGCAAGACGCAAATGCGCAAGCAACCACGCATGAGCGATGATGCCACACAGGTTCAGCCATGCAACGTGCATGCAGGTAGTGCGCCCCAGTCAGACCGATGCTGTTGCTGCAGCACATCACGTTGCACTTGCATTGCAGCCCATGACGCTGCTCACCATACAAATCTTGACCGATGCCGTTGACTCCCCAGTGCACAACCAAGGGCGCCAACGAGACAGAAAACGATGCGTAGTCGGGGATCGGCGGCACGATTCCTAGCGGGGCGGCAAGCGAGGGGTTGACCGTGACTGTGGCACTCGAGGTAAGGTATCCCCCGGCACTGTAGCTTGACTGGAAATCTAAGCTCATCAGCCCGGACGCTAGCGCATTGCGTACGTATGTCGCAGCATCGGATATGGGCAGCGTGGCGGCCTTGCGGTACGCTGGCACGTCAGCGATGATGGTGGGCCCCGAGAGCGACTTGTAGGCGGGCGAGATGAGGGTGAACACCAGGTTGGGGCCAGGGGGGTCGAACGCGCCGTAGGGTCCCCCGCAGGCGCTGCTTGCGCTGATCGACACGGTGGCCAGCAGGCGCTGGTGGCTCTGGACCTTGGTGTACTGCGCCCGGGTCAGGCCCAGGCGCCGGAGTGTCACCGCAACCAAGCCGCCTGCCATGCTTGCGCTGATGCCGCGCATGGTGAAGATGGGGTTCGGGTCGCATGGGGTACCATAGCCATAGTAAGAGTCGCAACCCACCACGTCGGCGGTGATGTCGGCGGGGTCAGGGGAGCAGCCTATGAACGTCACGCTGCCACGTATTTCATGGGAGTCTGGCGGGTCGAATATCAGCAGTGCGGCGCTGGCCGTAAGGCTGGCCGCAACGTTGGTGGTCTGTGTGCTGGTGGTGGAGGGCAGGCCGCGCAGGTCACGACGACCAGCAGAGGCAAGCTGCAGCGCCGATGAAGCTGCCAGCAGCACTGCCGTCAGTTGAAGCATAGAGAAACGCCGCATCTAAAGGTAAGGTTTCTTGCAAGTGCGGGTGACTTTGTTGCCAGGTGGTGCGAGCCTGGCGACCTGCGGGATGCGGGAATGGAGCGGTATTAATTGCTGACGGCAAGCGCTTGATAGGCAAGCAAAATATTATGGCCCCGTGTCAATGAGCGAGACATATATGTTTAATTTGGAATGGCAAGTCTCGCGCTCAGGGCTCGTGTATTGCCTTCGTGCGGAGCAACTACCGCCCCCGCAGCGCGCCGGCAGCTCACACCTGAGTCTGACTGAGAGGTGCGTCCGATCCAAGCCTAGCAGTCTGAGAGCGAATGAGACACGTGTTACTTGCTGCGGGTGAGCTGCTCAACCTGCACACCGCTTTCCAGCTCACAGCCTGCAATAAGTGTCGTGAAGGAGAGGGGCGTGCAGCTCATGGGAAGCTGAATTGGAAGCTGTACATGGAGGATGCGGAGTAGTGGAGTAGTGGAAGCATGATGCAACATGCAAGCCAGCACACGGTCCCAGCTGGGCTGCTGTTTCGTTGATGATGGGACCGCTGTCAATGCATGACGGGAACCGTTGATGTTGGGACTGCCGTTCTTGACGGGACCGCTCGGTCGATGATGGGACCACCAGGCAGCCGGTGAATGGGACGCTCGGATGGGAGGTACGCTATAGCAGGTTTCAGCCCTGCCTGCTTTGGTTACGCTGCGCTCTCAACCAAAGGGCAAGTGTCAACAGAAACAACCCTCCTTCCATCCATACAAAACAACCCCAGCGCCACATGTTGCGACGGCCCTGCCGCCACGGAGGAGACAGAGCGTGATCCTTCAAGTGCAGCATCAACGCATCATCTTTCCACCCAGCTAGCGGTACAGCAGTGTTGGAGCATCATCCCACGGGCCGAGCATGGGCCGTTCGGTCAACGCGCTCCTGGTGCAACCCAACATAACATAGCCTCGTCCTGAGGTGCCTGTACGGAAGTCATGAAGCTAAATGCCACACAGATACCAACGCTTGCTGCAGCAACAACTAGGCTGGCGATGGTCGACATGCACAGGTACGTGCTCGTGGGTGGTGCTGATTTCTGCTTTTTGACTCTGAATGTGTGCGGGTGTAAATCGTCAAGCCCACCTGCCACAGCGCGTGGTGTGACAGTGAGTGCTCCACGCACACAGTACATACACTGTAGGAGAGGGTGTAGCGGCGCTCCCATCGCATACCACATGCAGCAGGCCTGCTGCCAGTGCGCACGACTGGCTGGCTGCATAGCGCGCGCAGGGGCGGCTGGGCGGGACGGGACGGTAGGTTGTCCCTACATGAGTGAACAGCCGCTTCCCTACAGTGCGTCTACCTACCACTGAACTCAACGGCGGACGAGCAACCGGAGCGACGCCTCGGCGTCATGCTGCATGCGAGTGCGCATGCATAGCGTAGCGCAACAGGTTGGTGACGCCATCCATGTGACGATAGCTCACCTCACCGCCTCACCACCGCCACACCCCCTGTGACTCTACCTGTTGCTACTACATGCTGCCTGCAGGCAGCCCTTCAACTGCTGCTGCCAGCAGGGGGGAAATGCGCCACCCGCCTGCCCGCCTGTTGGCGTCCCTCCCTGCTCAACAACCTCGCTGCCTTGTTTTGCTGTCGCTGCTTGCCTGGCTACAACCTGCACACGCTGCATGCTGTTGGTGCTGTCAATGCAACTGCTTGCTGTTTGGTGGTAGGCAGGCAGGTAGGTAGGTCGTGCCATGAGACACACCAGCACCACCAGCTAGCAGCATGACGCCCTGGAGCGTTACCAGGCGAGTGCGTACAAAGGAGTGACGTACAAACATACAGACAGAGCAAACCGTCAGGATTATCCCGGGGCCATGACAGGCGTGGCCAACCACAACCAACCCAGTCAGGGCCAGGGCCAGGCAGTGAGGGATGAGGCAGCATGAGGAGGAGGAGGGGGATGAGGGCCGGGGGGGGGCGGCGGGGGCGCGATCAGCGTGACGACCGCAGCATGCAGGGAGGGTAGATCCTGCATGGGATCCAGGCAGGCAATCTAGATCAGGTGTCAAGGTTAATCCGAGCCTGTCAGCCCTCTCCCTGCCTGCCCCCTTGGTGCCTCTGACCCCTCTGAAGGGCCTCTGTTCTTGGGGGTTTGGTACATCAGGTTGGTAGGGTTGGGTAGCCCTCATGGCGCTACTGGGACTGACCGGCCGTGTGATGTTGTGCTGCCGCTGCTGCATGCTGCTGCTTGCAAGGAGTCTGGTCATGACACCCGTGCAAGGTGCCTCACGCACAGCACAGTGTGATGAAAACCTCAGATCTGTGCAGGAAGGCGGAGCTCGCAGCAGCAGCTGTCCGGCAGGGTCACCTCACCTGTCACGCTGCTGACAGCAGAGCACGCATCGGTGTGCCGGCTGCTTAGTGCAAGCTGCCTCATATTGACGTTGGGCACCTATGCAGTTACGGCACATGCAGGTCAGGCGCAGCCCCGGCTGGCCCGCCAGTAAGGTACCGCCGCCTGCTGCTGCCTGCTGCGGACTTGCTTCCGCCCGTCCGGCGGCTCCGACCACGTTGTGTCAGTGCGCTCAGGCGCCCGCTTAGTTGGCCCCATCTGCCTGTGCATGCAGCGTGCGAATGCGCTCACACGCTGCCGGCTGGCATTGTGGTGGCCCAGCGCGGATGGCAAGTATGAGCGAGGCACCACCAACCACCAGCTTGTCATTATCCTCAAAAGCGCAGCGCCATGCTGCCGCTGTGGCCAGGCAGGGTGTGGATGGAGCGTCCTGCCTGAGGTACCTGCCTGCCTGCCTGGTGTGGCGGTACCTAGGTACCTACTAGGTGCAGGTAGGTCGTGCCGGCAGCGCTAGCTGCCGCGCTCCGCTCGCGCACACCTCACCTGGCCTCACCTCTCAGCACCCCCCCCAGCAGCAGGCCCTTGCGTAGCTGCACAAGGCGTGGCGTCCTCGCCCTCATGCATGCCACACTGGTGTGCTACACACTGCGGCCCCTAGATGTGAGCCACCCCGCCCCATCCCACCACCAAGTGCAGTACATCTGTACATGTGATGGTGGGATGGGGCTGCGGAGCCACCTAGCGCCCGCCGACATGCAGCAGTGGAAGGCCAGCTGCCTGCCGCCGCATGCTGATACGCGGGTGGGTGGGGTGCATGCCGGCCCCGCATGAATGTCAGACTGCGCTCTGCAAGCTGTATGACTGTATGAGCTGACACCAAGCCAACGATGTGGCCTCCTTGCTCCTTAATGTTGCCTCACAAGGGGGGCTTACCTGTATGTGTCAGTCTGCGATGCAGAGCTGAGCCACGCTGCCGCACTGCTGCCCCGGCCTCTGCACGACACCGCCAGCGGCAGCACACTCGCACCTGCCTCGCTTGCGCCTGCAGACACTCAACCGCGCCTGCCTGATGGCTGCGGCACGACAGCCGGCGCTCGCACCTGTATGTGCGCGCTGAGTGGCGTGCTCCGACCTGCATTGTGCATCACCGCTGCAGCGGATGCGCTGCAAGGTTTGTTTAAACATGCAGGCAACTTGCAAATTGGAGGGCAGTGCTGCCAGCTGCGAAATCCGCAACCGCTGCGCCACCAGACAGGCCTGCAACACGTATGGCAAGCTCAACATGATACGTGGATATTTTTGCACGGCAGGTTGAACCCTCGGCTACATAAGCTCAAAAGCTTTGTGTTACCTGCGGTTTGCATTGTGAAGTTTGTGAGAGCTGAGAGCGTGTGCGCCCTCAGTGTCTGCAGAGAGCTCACCACCATTGCAACGGAGACCGCAATAGCGCGGGGCACGCCTGACCTCTTCCATGCAATCACACTGCGCCTCTGCTCTGACACTACGCTCTTTCCCTACATGTTTGGCAAGATGCACTCTTCGCTTGAGGTCTTACGGCAAACTGCTGCAATGACGCGTTGACCTGTAGTACGTAGCGACCTCCGCACATCGTGGGCAGGCAACGCAACACCGTCGGTCCCGAACCTCGGTCTTACATAGAAAATATGCAAAGACGCAAACTTTAAAGCAAGAATACGTCCTGTCTTTGGACTTGCAGCCTTCTACAGCTCCCCCCTTTGCGTGCACACGTCACGTGTGTGTGCACGCATACCCTGCAGCGCACTTGAGCATCATGACTCCTCAACGTCCATCCGCTTTTTCAAACATGAGGACAAGCACGGCAATCTCTTCGACTGGTGAGACCAGCAGTGGTTTCCTGCAAATGGTCGCGCCCCCAAAAAGGCGGTGGCTTCAGGGCCTGGATGGCATGCAACGCCTGTGTGCCTGAATTGCCTTGCTACGTGTGACCAAGGCAAACGCTGGCTGCAACTGCAGACGCTTCAGCTGGGCTAAGGAGCGAAGGTGGTGAACCCACACCTTCCCCGAACCATAGCCAGGTTGGTGTGGCCCAGGGAAGCGAGGAGCTGAGCAAGGCCTTGTGCATAATTGGTCACTGCTTAATTGGTCACAAGGCCTTGTGCATATTTAGTCACTGCTCAACACTGCCCTCTTGTAACACAGTTTTGATGTCTCTCACGCGTCCTATCCCAAGTGCTGTGCAGTTGCCCTAGGAACATCGTTGGTCAGTGAGGAACACGCACTTGCACGCGAGGGCTCGAAGGGTCCACTTCAGCTCCAACCACACGTCTTTGTGTTGTTCCGGAGGAAGGACTGCACATAACTGCAGCGCCTGCACTCGGTTTGCATGGGGGAGGCCGTGGGGAAATGCAGTTCATTTTCATCGTTTTGGTCGCCAAGCTCACACGTGTCGAGCACCAGGTGCAACAGGGTGAGCCCACCAGTACCTGTGATCTCAGCAGCTAGTTCCGCCTGAAGCATTGGTCCTGCACTGCCAACTTCGCGCACACACAGGAGGCAGAAGCGCCGCACGCCGGTTCACGTTCAGAGGTTTTCTCGAAGGTGGAGGTGTTGTCCCCATATGTTTTTGCCGAGGTGGGTGCAGAGCATGTTGCACTGTCTAACTCTGTGCTGGCATCTAGTCACTACGCCAGCACACCTTGTGAAGCCCTGTGCATTTCCCTGCGTAGGCGTGCTTGCAGCTTTGTGAGTGTCGCTAAGCCTCTCGCCCGCTGCACAGAGAACACCTCCGCACTCAGCAGTCAGCACATAGGGGTTGTGTTGTGATGTGCGCCTGCGCCTGCTCCTCCTCCTCCGCCGCCGTGTGGCGTGTGCATATGGCGTCTGATGCCTGGCCGTGACATGCTTGCTGTCCATGCATGCAACTGCACGCAGCTGTGGCGTGCGCACATGGCGTGCGCTCCTGCTGGCGGGCACCTCCTGGCGCCCGCAGCGCCAGGAGGCGGCCTGCAGTTCGCCGGCGATGGCCACCGCGTAGCCCACCCGGCAGCTCAGGTGAGGGAGGTGTGGGAGCGCCTGCTGCCGGCTCCTCCCAGCCGCTGTCGCAAGACGTGCATGGGCGTGCATGCATGCATGCGGTACCGTCGGTTGTTGCATGCCAGCACGGTGGCAGCCCAAAAGTGCGAGCGCGTGCGCATCAGCATGCTGCGTGGGGTGTGCTGGCTGTTGGCCTTCCCTGTCACCACCAGCGGCCTCGTCAGCACGCTCCCACATAG
>BDDA01000019.1:159326-176027 GCA_001662385.1 Chlamydomonas asymmetrica | reverse complement strand
TCCCCCCCCTCCCCCCTCCCGCGTGCTTCTTGCTGTCAGGATGCCTTCTCAGGTGCCGTGCCTGACACCAGCGTCAGCGCCATTGCCACTGCCGAGCGCGGCGCCACCGGGGCGGTCTCCGTGGCAGCCGCTGCGGCCGGCGGACATGTGGGCCAGCAGCAGCAGCAGCAGCAGCAGGGCCAGGCACAGGTGAGGCGCCCCCCTGTGCTGGCGCTTGGCATGGCATGGCCGCGAGGGAGAGATACCGCGAGGGCACTGACTGCCCCTGGCCACTGCTTGCAGACATGTTGGCGGGCAATCAGGGGGATGCGTGCCGCCTGCGGTGCGCATGCATTGCGCTTCACAGACCGTTCGTTGACACAACCTGCCTGGGCAGATATGAACATGCATGTGCTGCTGCTGCTGCTGCTGCTGCTGCGCTGTGTGTCGCCCTCCTTTGTGGGCATGTGCGGTGCACCACGTTTGTGCAATTGTATTTGGCCTAACCGTGCTGCTGCTGCTGCTGCTGCTGCTGCTGCTGCTGCTGCTGCTGGTCTATTGACACTGTGCCAGCAGCTTGTGCCCCTGGACCTGCAGCGCGAGGAGTCTGTGAACAGCTCATTCAACTATGATGGGCCGGATGCACCGGACACGGCGGCGGTCAACAACCTGCTGGTAAGGCCCGTCCGGGGGCGGGGTGGCGGTGGGGCGGGAAGGTTCAGGCTGGCTGATTGTCCACAGACAGAGTGGTCAATGCGCGCGTGCCACGCACTACTGTTTGGAGGTATTTCACGTTGCATACTGGCCATGATGTGGCGGTGACACCCTCACCGCGCCACCCGACCTACCCTCTCCCTGCGCTCGCCTGCCCTACCCACCGCTACCTACCCACCTACCCTCCGCTGCCCCTCACCCTCATCTGAGATGAGGGAGGGGCTGGCGCTGTGGGGCGACGATGAAGGCTGAGGCTGTGTGTCGTGATCCCATGGATGACTCATGAGGCCGCACCAGCCAGGCAGGCTGACCGCTTAGGAGTGCTTGCTTGGTGTTGATACTGCTGCTGCTGCTGCTGCTGCTGCGTGCTTTTGTTGCTCGCAGGACGTGCTGGGCAAGGTGCGCATGCCAAATGTCCAATCCATCCGGTGATGGAAGCCGCACACCTGTGCCCGAAGGCGCAGCCAGCTCGCAGCAGCAGGTGGCCGGTGGTGCCACCTCGCCCGTCACAGCCCATGAGCGCTGCTCGGCGCCAGCACCTCGCCGCCGCCATGTGGAGCGCCAGCGCCAGCACCACCTGACGTCAGCAGGGCAGCCGCACCGCTTCAGCTCGTGTAGCTAGCGCTGCTTCATGCCTTCACATCGATATGTATTAGTGTGTTGCGCAAGCGCAGGTGGTCTATCCCTGCAAGCTGACCATCTTTGCACACGCTGAGATGAAAACTCGAGTAATATGTATGATACGTTATAACAGGCAAGGCCGCCAAGGCGTTCACGCAGGCTTGTGACGTCGGGTATTGGTGCTGATGGCATCGGGCACGAACATGGCTCTGCCAGAAGCTTTCTGAAGTGATCCCTGCCCAGAAAGTTCTGAGAATGCCTGATCCACTGCAGCCATGCTGCGTGAGCATGTGTCTGCTGCGGCGCCATGGTGTGCCTTCACCTTGCTGCAGCTGAGCTGTTATTGCGCTGGTGGGTGCATGTGTGATCTTATGCACACCACCTTGTACTATATCTGGATGCGCGCATGGATCTGGACATCCTGCTGAGTGCTGCGGCCATGTGTACTGGCGTTATGTGGAATGCTGTACTATTATTTCAGGTGCATGGGTTACATCTGCCCCATGCGCCTGCATGACTGATCATCATGGCTGTGCGAGGATTGCATGCGTGCACATGCGTGGACACTGCTCTGGGTGCGGCTCTCTTTTTGTGCACGCAAGGCGTGCATGATGCAAGACCGTGCGCACCTTGGGCGAGCGTCATCAATTCATCATGGCCCATCCGCCTGATCCGCCTAAGGTTTTGCATGCTGAGTGTTGTCCTGCGTGGCATGTGATAGTGGCTTGATTGTGTGCTGTGCAGTTGCGTGCAGTTGCGTACTTACCGATGGTGTTGAGTATTTGTTGTAGCTTTACCTGTCGTGCTTCGTCCTGGTATGGGGACTCATCACTTGGGGGCGCTGAGAACCCACGGGAGATGCTGCTGTGTGTTGCGTTGGCTTTTAGAAACGGCGCGGTGTTGTTGTTCCAGGTGCGGTGTTGTTTCAGGTGCGGTGCATGAGTGACCGACGAGGTGGGGTCCAGGTGGGGCCCACCTGCATCACTCCACCTGCTGCTGCTGCCGGATGTCGTGCCCCTACTGTAGCTACAGGGGAAGGTACCTGAAAGTACCTGAACTCTACCATTTGGAGCTGAAATCGCTCCATGCAACGTATGTAAGCAAAGTGCACTCCTGGTTCGTTGTGTCTCACAGGTCCACCAACCGCACACCAATGCAAACTGAAAACATACAGTGCCAGGATAGGGATAAAGCCATGACAGTCATTCTGATCCCCGAACTACAACAAGTAGCAAACATGAGGACTTCTCTGAGCTGCATGCACCCCACACCTAACAGCAGCAGCAGCAGCAGCATGGCTCAAACACTGCTTCTATGGAAACGGGGAATGGTACTGTTTGCGGCTCGGCTTCAGGTGTCAGTGTGTGAGTGTGTGTGAGTGTGCATGTGCTTGTGTGTGGGGTGGTGTGGGGGGGGGTCCACTGCTGGCAGGGGTGTCCAGCACTGGGTGTCCAGGCGGCATTGTCCTGGTAGCCCAGCAGCACCAGCCGGCCCAGGTAGGTGCGGTTGATGCTGTCCAGCAGTGCCAGCAGCAGGTTGAGCTGGGCTTCAAGGCAAACGCCCAACACATGCATTGCAGCAGTCAGTGTCACACGCTATCCCGCTGGATGACGCATGTCAGCGTGCACTCCACTCCGCCTGAGCGCTAGCTGCTGGGCCCACCTGCCTACCCACCTACCCACCTCTACCTCAGGACTGGTAGGCCAGGCAGGCCAGGCAGTCATACCAGCCGGCAGCGCGTACTGCGGCCTGAGTGTGCAGTACGCACACCGGTATCCACATGCAGCTGTGGGTGGGTTCGGGGGTTCGGGTTAATGCATGAATCAGAGGGGTTCGGTGTACCCCCTCGTGCATGCACCAGCTCACAGCAGGCCAGATGCCCCTCCCTGATGCTTGATAGCGCTTAGGTTCCGACCTACACCTACGCTAGGCGGCTACCTGCTCGACGAGCTCACAATCAGCAGCAGCGCCTGCTGCCTCCCTTGACCGTGCGGTGGTGCGTGCATGCAGGCTTGATGATGGATGGGCGATTGGGCGCACGCAGGTCAAGGCGACGTCCTATCTGCGTGCAGCACACCTGCTTCCGGTTCGTGCCGAACGCGAGGCAGGCAGGACATTGCGCTTTGTGCGGCCGCTTCCTCAGCATCACGCCCTTGGCACCGCGCGCCACCCCCGCGTACGTATGCATGCAGCCACTGCGCATTGCTGTGCTCGTCTCACCCCCCCCTACCTGCCGGGCCTCCCCTCACTTGGCCTTCCTCATCCTTCTCCGCATCCACGCGCGCAACCAGGTACAGAATCTTCAGCAGCTGCCGCATGTGAGCAGCGGAGGCCGGTGGGCCCTGCATGTACTACCCGCCTGCCTGCATACCTGCATGCTACTGCCTCGGCTAGAACGTTCCCCACCGTCAAACCCCAAACCTGAACGGTGTGCTAGGCGTCAGCTGGAGCACCGTGCATAGTTGTGTGTGACGTGAGCGAGTGCCATTCAGCGCCCCACCGCCACCTGGACATCTGTACGCAGTGCATGCACATTCGCTGGATGGAGTCAGCAAGCAAGGGAGGGAGGTGCATGATGAGGTAGTGAGGGCGAATTGGGTGGGGGCAGGAGGACCAGGGCCGCGCTCAGCACCGCTAGGTGGGTGGGGTTAATAAGGTTTACATCCAGAATGTAGGGTTTAGGTTTAACAATCGGTTAGGGCACTGTTGTCGCCTCGCAGGCAGGCAGCAGCTGGGAGCAAGGCGCGCGATCACTTGCTGAACTGGAGATTAAGGGTGCAGGAAGGCTCCACGGCACCTAGCTCACACACGCCCCGCAGTGCGCCACTGGCGTCCCCTCACCTGTATGCCCCTTCCTGCCGCATGATGCAGTCAACCAACGGTCATGCCTTGCCACGCTCAGGTACGCCAGCTAGCGGGCGAGCTGCCGTCAACGCTTGCAGTGCTGGCAGCGCCAGGGTGTGTTTGCCCGTGTGGTGGTGGTGGTGGTGGTGGTGGTGCGTGGGGCGCACTGGTGCTGCACCTGCCACCCCCTCAGCTACCTACCTACCTCCTCAGCGGTGAGTGCTTGGGCCCACTCACTGCGCTGGTGTTGCGCGCCTGCCAAGCATGCCGCTGCCAGGCTCAGTCGCCAGCCACTGACCAGGCACGCTGCCGGTTCACCAGCAGGCTTGTCCCTCCTAACTCATCCTGGGCTCTGCTGGGCGGAGTGCACAGGGGGGTAGGGAGGGGTGCAGCCCACCGCTGGTACCCACAACACAACACAAGCAGCAGCAAACGGCAGTCTCAGCCACACGTTGATCAGCCAGCCAGCTGTTGAGCTGGCTGCACGGTAGGGTACCATGATGGGCAACCCATCAACGCAGGGCTGCAAGCAGTCATGCAAGCTACCCCAATGCGAACGGAGTTTGTTGTCGCGTGCATCGTTGACCATGCAAGCGGCACGCAGCGAGACGTGCTTGAGAGGCAGGCGGGCGGGCGGGTCTGTAGGCAGGTAGGCTGGTGGCCTGGGAAGGTGGGATCCATCAGCCTGCTCATGCCTGTCGCACCCTACTGGAGCCTTTGAGGAAGCGCTCAGACTGTGCGGGCTGAAGGGTCCTGGAGTCATCAGGCATGCAGGGGGGGCACACATGCTCTGATGACACACACACTGACTGCTTTGGCCAGCTTGGCTTCACATTCTTCAGGCTCCTCGCCGCATTGTGTTCAGCAGGGTTTCCCCACAGAGGCTATGCCACATCACCTACCCACAGCACCAGCAGGGGAAACAAAGTACCACCACGATATTGTCATTGCCTCAATAAAGGTGAAGTCTAAGACCGAGTTAAACCTTGTTTACCTCCTCAGCGAGCTGCCACCTCCTGCCGTCACGAGCTTCCTGTCGTGCACGCACGCATACGGCGTGCATCCTTCAACGCAACCGAACAAACTCATTTCAGAATGGAAGCTTGTGGCGAGGCATCTGGCGAAGGCAGCAGCATAAGCTCAGGTGAGCACACTGGCCGCCTGCTTGCAGCCACCCATCCCTGTTTGCATGCGGGCTTGCTTTTCGCACACCTTCCAGCCTTGAGGGCCCAGCTCTCGTGGCCAAGCAGGTTGAGAAGGTGCGCCTGCTGTCAGTGTGGGGTAGTGACACGCTGAGGCTGCTGGCTGCAGGGGACTCATCGGAGCCGGAGGGTGAGATCGAGCCTCTGTTGGTGCGCGAGGTGGTCGTTGCGAGGATGTTGGTGAGCCTGGCTGAGTGTGGGGTTGGACACCTTGAGGGCTGTTTGCTGTTTGAAAGTCTGCTGATATACAGCTTTCGCTGTTCATACATAACACTGTCGTGTTCAGGCGACGAAACCCTGTGCCAGCTCACGCCAGCTTGAGCGCATGCGGTGAACGCTGCATTTCCCCAATACGCAAGGAAATGCCGTTGACACTTGAGCGATGTCTGTCAGCTCATGCTTGTGTCCTGCACCGCATCCTGAGTACCCGCACTTGTGCGCAGCAAAGGTGCGTATCAGGGCAGAACCATGGTGACGGAGGTCGCGACCCCCCCCCCGACTTCGACCTGCATGCACCTCAACATAACCCAGTAACTCAACAGTCACGCTGATTTATGAGTAGTGCTCAATGCGCGACGCGTTTCTCCCTGTGGGGTGCCCGCCCCTGCAGGCACAACCGGCGCAATCAGCCGCGAGCCGAGTCAGCGGCGCTGTGGAGGAGGACCCGCTGAAGGAGCTGGCTGTGGCGATGGCCAAACTGTGCGTCGGGGATCGCGATTACTACTTGTACCTGCTCGCCCTGGTGAGTGTCAGCTGGCGTGCGGACCATCCATCCATCCGGAGTGGCAACCGGGGTGGCATCTACCTAAGACCTTGCCGCATGTTTGCAAGGTGCTGGACTGAAGTAGTGGCCGTTCAGTGGCCTGTCCGTGCCACTGTGGGTGCACAACCATACGCAGGACATTGGTGTCCGGCGCGCTCTATGTCAAACGAGATGGGTGCTTGTTGTTGACGTGCATGTACGCCCATATGCATGCCCACGTGGGTGCCTTGTACACGCATGTGCACGATGTGCATGCCATTTCAGTGAGTGTGTTGTTCAGCCCCATACAACATACCGAACACCTGCCTGCGGCTGCCGCCTACCAGCACTGAATGACATCGGACGCATGACACAGTGCCCCGGGTCCTGAGCTCAAACGTCACAGGCTCCTCTTTGAGGTCCTCTGCCTTGTGTGCATTGATTTCTGGCTCGACTCCTTGTGGTGAGCGTTGCCCACCGCCCTTGCCTACCCCGGAGCGCTGGCCTCATCAGGGTTGGGCCCTCCAACGCCAACCACCGGCTCCTCAACCTGTGGGCACATGCATGGCTGATGGCCTCACTGGGATGCACTGCTGGTGTGCTGCCCTGCTGCTGCAGCTTGAGCGCGTGTTGGCGGACCACGCGCAGCAAGTGCTAGCAGGCGCTGCAGGCACCATGACTGGGCAGCATCAGCAGCCTGCGGGCAGTGCGGCTGGCGGCACGCCCTCACCTGCCTTGCCGGTCCAGCAGGTGCACGACAGGCAGATGCAGCAGGAGCAGCAGCAGCAGCAACCAGCAGTGTGCGTAGAGCAGCAGCAGCAGGCGCAGCAGGTGGGCGCCAAGGAGGGGCCAAGCGCAGCAGGTGTGCCGGCGGCCCCACACACGTCCGTCAGCAACAGCGGTGTGGTAGCGGCTGCAAGCGCTGGTGGCGCCACCACTCCAATCACCGCCGTGCTTGCACCGCTCATCCAGGTACGTGTGAGCCATGAGCTAGAGGGAGGAGGGAGGTTCCGCACAGGCACTGGGCCGACATGGCTGGCGCCCAAGGGGTGGTGAAAGGTGTCAAGGGGTCAGCGGCAGCGTGGCCGGGGCCCTAGTTCCTTCTCTCCCTGCCAAGAGGTCGACCTACCTGCCCACCATTCTGTGTGCTGTTGGAGGTGTATTGCATCTGTAACGACTTGACTTCTCAACTGCCTTGGCTGGAGGATATGACGCAGCACGACTCGTGTGTGCACATGGGTGTGTTGAGAGTTATTTGGTTCCCGTGGGGCCATGCAGTGTGCTTTCCGTGTATATGTGTGTGTGTGTATGCGGCGGGGTCGTGCGGCGGGGTCGTCTAGGCCTAGCCTGGCGGAGCGCTGCTGACCCACCTCAACGTTGTGTGTGTGTGTGTGTGGTGTTGCTGCTTGGCCTGGTTGCAGGAGGGCATGGTGAAAAACTCGAAAGCCACGTTGGCGGATCGCTGATGGCTGCACATTCTACCACATGCATGCATGCATGCATCCCCATAGCCGGTAGAGGACCATGCGCCCACACACGGCACGGCGGGGGAGGCCGCTGGCCTGATGCTGTTGCTGCTGTGTGGCGCCAACACAGCTGCGTCGCATGTTTTCAGCCACATGCCTGTGCTAGGGTGGCATGCGCAGCCTCCCCTGCCCAGTCAGTCGGTCACAGCCACCACCACCGCCCAGGCGAGGGCAGCAGTGTCAGGCTCAGCAGGGTCTGTGTATTCCGCCACAGAGCCGTTTCGCTGCTGCCGCCATTGCCGCCGCCGCCGCCGCCGCGAAGGCGACATGCGCATTCAAGGAGAGCACATGATCTTACAGCAGCTTGTTGCACGTATGCACGCTTGCTGTGACCCATCCGAATTGCCTGTGCTGCCAGGCACCATTAACACTGATTTGACATTGCTTGCTGTTGGCGTGGCGGGTGAGACCATGTGAGAGAAGATAATTTTTTGCATCATAATTCTTTAAACCGTGGCGCGTTAGGTACAGTAAAGTACAGTACAGACCAGTGCATTGCAGGATCAGCCTTGCACGCTATGGTTGGGCCTTCACCTTCTATGTTGTGTACAAAATCAATCAGCATTGATTATTGAATGACCAAATTATGGCTGGTATGCGTGTTTGTTTGCGTTGTGGGCGTTGCCATCAGTTTGTGATATACATGCTTTGAGTGTCAGTGCAGTCTGACAGCGTTATGGGTTCGATCAAGGTGTGGCCGGCCAAGGTCTTGTAGGGTGTGCGAGCAGGTGCCGGTGCCGGTTGCTGACAGGAGCAGTCCCTGCTAACAACCTCAGCCAAACTACGGTACGCAACCGCACAACCACCGGGCTGCACCTCTTGCGCGTCTGTGCCACGCATGCCACCAGGCTTCTGGCCTGATGGTCCTCGCCTCGCCTCGCCTCGCCTGACCCCCCCGCGCCTGTGTGGTGCAGCAGGTGCTTCCGCACCAGGCAGGCAGGGCACTGCCCCGACACTGAGGTGTCCTGCCCTCCTCCACCCATACATCCAATCACTGTAAACCATCCCCTCCTGCTGCGGCCGCCACACCAGCCAGCTGTGAAAACAGTAACTGCACCCAACTTGCACCCAACCATGACGATAAACAGGTGACCATGACCATGTGCATGCAGCACGCGTCAACAGCAGGACGCATGCATGCATGCACGCGCTACCCATCCAGCCGTGCGGGTCAGAGAGCCTACCTCTCCTGGCCGGACGGATGCTGTCCTGCACTCTTGCTGCCGGTATGCTATGCCACCCTCCCTGCTGAGGGAGCCAGCAAGGCACTCCGCTCATCCGCTGCTGCTGTGGCTGGGCAAGCATGAGACACACACGAGCCCATCATGTGACTCACCTGCCGTGCCGCAAGATGCAAGAGCAAACGTGCGCATGAAACAAAAGACAACATCACAAAATATCACAGCTTCAACAAGGCTTAGGCTCAGACTAAGCCAGACCTGATTTACCTCAGTGAGCTGCAACCTCCTGCCGGTGCAAGTTTGCAGTCGTGTACACAGGGCCTCCTGCATCCTTCAACCCAACTGAGCAGAATGGATCCTGGCGAGACGTCCATCGAAGTCAGCAATACAAGCGAAGGTGAGCACGCTATAAGCCCCTGGGCACCTGCTTGCAGCCAGCAACCCTTTCCGCACGCGAACTCGCCTTCCAGCTAGCCTAGAGCGCCCAGCGTGAGGAGGTGCGCCTGCCTGCCGTCAGTGTGGGGTGGTGACACGCTGAGGCTGCTGGCTGCAGGGGACTCATCGGAGCCGGAGGGTGAGATGGAGCCACTCTTGGTGCGCGAGGTCGTCGCTGAGGAATACGCGGTGAGCAGGCTGAACAGGCCTGACAGATCTGTGTGTGTGTGGGCTTTGCTCCTTCAGGACTGTTGGCCGTTTCGATGCCTGCTGCAATACAGCTTTTCTTTGGTGATACACAACACCGTTATGTCCAGGGCGACAAAACCCTATGCAACGCCACTCACGCCCGGTTGAGCACACACGGGGTGTCACGTGAGGGTGCCACTTCCCCCGTGCAACGCATTGCCATGAGCAATTCACCGATGTCTGTTAACTCATGCTCGTGTCTTGTTACACATCCTGAGTATCCGTTCCGGGTAGCGGTGTGTATCAAAGGGAAAGCCCGCCTTTGCGATGCACCTGAATAGAAACCAGTACCTTGGCAGCCCGACTTATTGACCTTTTCATAGTGCTCAATATGATCGATCTTTGACTTTCGTGCGAGGTGCCCACCCACGCAGTGGACGGTGTGCGTGTGCCACTTGAGTGCCACTTGAGCGTGTGAGGCCGTTCACCTCTCTCGCTGTGACGCCTGCCTGCCTGCTTGCCTGTGGCTGCTGCCTGCATCAAATGACATTGAAACATGGCTCAGGGTCTGCTGCAGTGTCGCGGGTCCTGAGCTCAAAGGCTTCTCTTAGCCTTGCCTTGTGTGCATGCATCGTTGGCTCGACTCCCTTCGGTGCGTGTCACCCATCGTCCTATCGGCCTCATCAGGCTTGGACCCCCCAACGCCAACCACCGTGGGCACATGCATGATCGCCTCACAGGATTACTGCACTGCTGGTGTGTTGCCCTGCACAGCTGAAGTTGGAGGCACATAACGTCATGCAGCAACAACAACAGCAACTGCTGCAACAGCAACTGCTGCAGCAGCAGATGCAACTGCAGCAGCTGCAACTGCAGCAGCAGCGTCAGCAAATGCAGCAGCAGGAGCGACTGCTGCAGCAGCAGGAGCGACTGCTGCAGCAGCAGCAACAGCAACTGCAGCTGCTGCAGCAGCAGCAGCAACAGCAACTGCTGCAGCAGCAGCAGCAACAGCAACTGCTGCTGCAGCAGCAGCAGCAGCAGCAGCAACTGCAACTGCTGCAGCAGGGGCAACTGCTGCAGCTGGAGCAACTGCTGCAGCAGCAGCAGCAGCAGGTGCGCGCCAAGGAGGCGCCGAGTGCAGGAGGTGTGCCGGCGGCCCCACACACCTCCGTCAGCAACAGCGGTGTCGTGGCTGCGGGCGATGACAGCGCCGTCGGTCCAAGCAATGCCATGCCTGCAGTACCTATCCAGGTAAGCGTAAGCTGTGAGAAGGTGGGGAGGTGCCGGTCCAGGCACTGGGCCGACATGGCTGGCGCCGGAGGGCTTGGGGTGTCCAGGGGTCATCGGCAGCGTGGTAGGAGCCTTCGCTCCCTCGCCGCCCAGTGGAGGAGTCCATCTACGTGTCTACCTGCCTCCTTGTGGGGAGGTGTGTCTGCGCCTGTAGTGCCTTGCCTTGGCGCATCAACTGCCTAGGCTGGAGGACACCGAATGCCAAGTGTGTGTACTAAGCGCATCGCACCGATCAGGCAGGCTGGTCGTGCAGGAGTGCTGCTTGGTGGTGTTGATGTTGCTGCCGTTGCTGCTGCTGCTGCTGCTGCTGCTGCTGCTGGCTGCGCTTTGTTGCTTGCAGGGAGCGGTGGGCAACGCGCCCATGCCTGGTGCCAACAACGCTGCCAGTTATTTGTGGACCAGGTATTGATGGAACGCGCACACTAGTGCGTAAAGGCGGCGCTCGCAGCAGCCGCTGGCCGGTGGCTCCACCTCTCCTGTCTCAGCCCCTGGGCGCTGCTCAGCGCCCCCTCGACGATGCCACACACACGTTGAGCAGCAGCGTCACCTGGCAGCAACTGCCACCAGCAGGGCAGCCGCGGCGCTTCTTCCCGATTCCCACACCAGCGGATTGCTGATGGCTCATGTCTGATGCCCACACGCCACCACCACATGCATTCATGCATCCTCATGGCCGGTGCAGAGGACCATGCGCCCGCCCTGCTCGGCGGGGGAGGCTGCTGGCCTGCTGTGGGGCGCCGCCACAGCACACATGCATCGCGCCCTGTGCGCCAGCGGCTGCAGCTGCAGCTGGGTGTGTTCCGCCACATACCTGCGCTAGGGCGGCATGCGCAGCCTCCCCTGCCCAGTCAGTGAGTCTCAGCCACCACCACCACCCGGGATAGGGCAGCAGTGTCAGCCTGCTGTCTCAGGCCCCTGGGGCCGCGTGGGCTGTGGTGGATTGGAAGTGGAGCAAGCCTGTAGCTCCTGCGGAGTGGCATGTCAGGCTCAGCAGAGTCTGTGTATTCCGCAACAGAACCGTTTCTCTGCTGCCGCCATTGCCGCCATTGCCGCCGCGAAGGCGACATATGCATCCTTTCATATGTGTCACTTCAATGCATGCACTCCTCGGTTCCTCACGATTATGATCACAATCAAATCAAGTTAAGGGGATGCAGGGAGAGCACATGATCTTACAGCAGCTTGTTGCACGTATGCACGCTTGCTGTGCTGCCAGGCACCATCAACACTGAGATGACATTGCTTGCTGTTGGCGTGGCGGGTGAGACCATTTGAGAGAAGATAATTTTTTTGCATCATAATTCTTTGAACCGTGCCCCATTAGGTACAGTACAGTGCACTACGGTACAGACCAGTGCAGTGCGGGATCAGCCTTGCACGTTATGGTTGGGACTTTCACCTTGTGTGTAACATCTGTCAGTATTCATTGATCATATGGTGACTGGCGTGTGTATGTGTTTGTGTCGTGGGCATTGTCGTGAGTTTGCGCTATGTATGCTGTGAGCGTCGCCCACCCGTCAGCGCCGTCTTAGCGTGTTATGGGTTCAATCGGAGGCGTGGCCGATCAGGGCCTTGTGGGACGCGCGAACAGGAATGATTTGCTAGGTGCCGCTTGCCAAGAGGACCCACCCCTGCCGACAATCTCAGCCAATTGACGTGACCGCACAGCCTGCCGGTCCTCGCCTCGCCTCGCCTCGCCTGACCCCCCCGCGCCTGTGTGGTGCAGCAGGTGCTTCCACACCAGGCAGGCAGGGCACTGCCCTGACACTGAGGTGTCCTGCCCTCCTCCACCCATACATCCCCTCGCTGTAAATCATCCCCTCGATACGGGCGCCACACCACCCAGCAGTGCCACTGCATGCATCCATCATGACCATGACCATGTGCAGCGCATGCCACCAGCAGGACGCGTGCATGCGCTATCCACTCCTGCTTACCATCTCCTGACCAGATGCTGTCCAGCACTCAGGCTGCCGGTATGCTATCCCACCCTCACCGCTGAGGGAGCCGCTGAGGCACACGTGAGTCCATCATGTGACAACACCAGGGCTCAGACTGACCTCACACCAGGCGCAGGCGATGGCGTCTAGCTAGCGGGCAATGCCTTACATGCAGCCGGCACCATGCGTGCGTTGCTGTGTGCGGCACTGCGTTGCATACTGAGGCCCCCCCACAGGCCGTGTGATGCAAGCTGCGCAATGATGCACACGGCAGGACTGCATCTCTACCATGCAACCACAGGTCCTCTGCATGCAGTGCCGGCTACCTAGCTGTGCTGTGCACCTTCAAGCCGCGTGCAACTGTGGCAAATGACCTGTGGCAACTGCATGGCCTGCAGCCACATGCATGCGCTGCAGCCTCCCTTACGCCTTACCCCAGAAGGCCCCCGCAGCGGCCAAGCAGCCCTGGTGGGAGGAGCGGCCTTGACTTTCGTGTGGTCTGGCGTTACTGGCGCACCCCCGCATACAGGCGCAAGACACAGCACATGCAACAGGTGGACAGTGGCGGAATGGCAGTAGCCAAGTAGCGCGTAGTGCGGTGCGGGTTGGGGGGTACGAGGCTCGAGATAATGCGGGCAGGCGTTCCGTTGGATGTCGGGGTACGTACAGCAGCGAGTTAAGTGGCCCAGCAGCAGCAGGCGCTGTGTGATATGCTCACAAGCAGGCCAGGGCAGAGCAGTCACCGCGGCCTGCACCCCACCCTCAGGGTCTGAGTCAGCCCGTCGCATGTGCACATACTTGCATGTGGTAATCGCGAATGCCGGTCCCAATGACGCTGGGTGGACAATGAACTCACTAGAGCAAGTGCAGTTCCCCCACTTACATATCAACACGCTTACTTGACCAGTGGTTTGTCTTTCCAGCCCTGCACACAGATTGAAGCGTGTACAGGCCACGTTGCCGGGTCGTCGCAATGTCGCCTTCAGCTGAGGTCACGGTACTGGAACTGGAAATAGATGAGCTGACAAACAAGCTGACTCATCTGCAGCGCTCCAACAACGAGCTGAAGCAGGCGCTGCAGGAGACGGGCCCGGACCTGGACTTCCGCGACGCAATCAACGAAAACCTGGTCACGATTGCCAAGTACGTGCAGCTCTGTTGCTTGGCCTGAGACTAGTTAAAGTGCAGGTATCAACCTTGTTATGCTGGCCGCTTGACCTATGCTCTACCTGTGTTGTTTTGTGGTTGCTTGAGCAGGTATCGGGCGCGGCGTGCCGCACTGACGGAGGAGCTTCAGAAGCTGCGGGGGCACACGGCAATCTCTGCTGGGGCAGCACCAGCACTCGAGCCCAGCAGAGTCATCGATGGGCAGCACAGCACACCACCTGGCGCTGTCAGCGCTGAGCAGCCTGAGGCCGTAGGAGGCCCAGGCAGCACGCTGGGGCAACTTGCGGACGATCATGATGGGCAGAGCGCTGGTGCTTCAGGGACGCAAGCGGTCAGCTTACAGGCACAACCGGAACAGCATGAACAGCAGCAGCATCCTGCCACGGACACAGTGATGCAAGACAGCGCAGACGAAGGACTCTGGTTGTGACACGCGCCCTCCGCTTTCAAACCCAAACGTCCAGAACTCAACCCCACGCCACCGCCAGGTCAAACCCAACCCGCTTTGCTGCAGCGCCTGGCAGTGTTAGATACTGCTGCCCCGTCCCGAGTCACATAAGTACTGTGCAAACGCGCCGCGCCTGCCACTCAGGCGCTGCCCTCCGTGCTGGATGACGTGCACCGCCGCTCAAAGCACACACACGCAGAACATGGCACTCGGCACTGTGCACTCGCGGGCACCTGTGCACTGCTGCTTTGCATGGGAGCACCGGTGCTGTTTTAGCGTTGCGTTGCTGTTCATTGCGTCAACTTCGGCAGCGCGGTTGCCAGGAGGCGAGAGCTCACCGCAACTTTCCCGCCGAACCCCTGCTAAGCCACGACTGCGCACGTATTGCTCATCAATGTCTATCGTCATTGTGTGAACTATGCACACGTGCATGCCCGGGTGGCGTGGGTGTGCTGCGCACCCGCTGGTTGCGTTCCCACCCGACGACAATATGGCTGCGGCAGCCACCCTTGATGGGGGTTGAGTTAGCGCATGTGTGAATGTCCCTCACCCCTCCAGAGCACCAAACGCCCGTCCGCCCGCCCGGCCGCCCGCCCTACCTAGCGCTCACCGCCTACCCTGATGCACACTTACTGCACTGCCACTGCACTACCGGCAATGTCAAAGCTTGTAAGCGCTTGTAACTTGGGAGTGCGGCAGCTGCGCTTGTGCTAGCTGTTTTGGGGGGCATATGTGGTAGCGGTGGGCGCCCACACTGACAGGTTGCCTGCCCGCCTGACCGCCTGAGTGAAGCGTGGGGAGGGGAGGCAGCGGCTGGCAGGCAGGCAGGCGGGCTGAGGTGGTGATGGTGCTGGTGTGAGGAAGGGGGAGGAGTGTGCGCTCATGCCTGAGGCTGGCAGGCTGGCGGGTGGTGCGCGCCATACTGGCCTGCCAGCCCTCACTCGGCACCTTGGCAGCGAGCGCGTGTGAGTGAGGATTGCCGCTGGCATCGCCCTGCAGGCCTCGCCCCCTCCCTCACGCCATATGCTGTGCGCGGCCTGGCCAGGAGGGCATCAGTGACGAGCATGATGACCATGAGCTATATATGCTTTGGCTTGCATGGCGGCATGTCCATACTCCATATGATTGCTGAAGGTGCTGCTATGGGCTTGGGAAGTTGGGCCTGAAAGGTACATGCCTCTGATGTGCATGCATGCATGCCACTCACCCCACCATGATGTTTGCCAACCGATCAGTTGTACTGCGTATGCCAGTGTTGCCACCAATATGGTTCAGGTTGTGGACATCTCCCGTTGTGTTTCAACGCCACATAGCCCAAATTGAATGGTGTGTGGTGTGGACGCGGGATGTAAGCCCTGCTGCGCTCAGCAGGGTGCATCTTGAGGGACAGAGGGGCTGGGCAGAGCTGGCTGTGCGCCAATGTAAGGGGGGAGGGGGCAATCGTCACCCCTGTCATCGCGCTTGCTTGTTACAATTATTCAATGACCGACAGGTCAGCAGGTAAGGCAAAGGCGTTGGAAAGCAGACCTCTTGGGCAAATGCACAATGCATGTTGCAGGGATCTTGCAGCATCGAGTGCTGCTGGGGCCCCACTCAGCCTGAAGATAAGGTGGACCCAAAACTGGCAGCAGGGCAAGCGTGCGTGTTGTGCACAGCACCGCCTGATGCAGTGCACGGAAGCGGTGCGTATGTTCCACAGCTTGCCGGCTGTGACATGCAGCGTTGTATCAATGTGGGTCGCGTGCACCTAGTATCTCATTCTCATTCGCTCCTAGGCCTCTAACCGGGCGTACATGTGCCGGCGAGGGGCCGAGGTAGGGATCACTCATACACATTCATATATAGCATTCTTGTCACTCGTGGCTTATTCATTAGCACTCCATGGCCCATGCGTCAAGGTCAGGTGCCGCCGCCACTGCAACCGCCGCAGCAGAATCAGCATCAGCGTGTCGTTGAGAGCATTGCCCCTGTTATCGCTTATTGCGCACTCTGTGCGCCGGAGCCGCACACGCCCAGGGCTGTAATCGGATTGTCGCTCCGGCGTATGTCATCAGTGTCATGGACTCATGGAGTGTTGAGCAAGCAAGCGAGCGCGGCATAGTGGCGCAGTCGTCATCTGTCGGTGCCGCTGCAGGATGGTCATACGGGCTCAGCCAACTGGTGCTGCCTCCTCCGCTTACACAGCGTTGGCCTGCTTGATGTGCTGGTGGTCAGGGGTGCCAGGGTCACTGCCATTCTGCACACACGCACAGCCAGGCGGGCGGGGGCAAGGTAAGAGTGTGTGATGAGTGAGTGAGTGGTGCCAGCAGCAGCACTGCAGTGCCGGCGGGTTCAAGCAAGCATTGTGCAGCCTACCCGCTTGCGCTGCTACCCCTGCTGCTCAGGTTGCTGTTGCTGCTGTATGCGATACTGGGAGGGCTTAT
>BDDA01000019.1:142063-153641 GCA_001662385.1 Chlamydomonas asymmetrica | reverse complement strand
CCCCCCCCCCCCCCCCCCCCCCCCCCCCACACACACACACCTCCATGGGCACCAAGCGCCCTACCGCCCGCCAGCCCTGTGGACCTGCCCACTACCCACTGCCTAGCGCTCGCCACCTACCCCTACACACAAATCGAACGGCACTCTGCACTACCTGCAATGTCAAAGCTTGTAAGCGCTTGTAACTTGGGAGTGCGGCAGCTGCGCTCGTGCCAGCTGGTTTGGGGGCATATACGGTAGCGGTGGGCGACCACAGCCCCACCTGCCTGCCTGCCTGCCTGCCTGCTTACCTGTCTGCCTGCGCTCCTGTCCGCTGGCCTCACTGCCTGACTGCGTGGGGCAGGCGGGCGCGAGGGGCCAGCGGCTGGCAGGCAGGCTGGCTGAGGCGGCGATATAGTGAGGAAGGGGTAAGAGTGCGAGCTCATGCCTAAGGCTGGCGGGCTGGCGGGTGGTGTGAGCCATACTGGCCTGCAAGCCGTCACTTGGCAGCGAGCGCGTGTGAGGGTGGCCGCTGACAACGCCCTGCAGGCTTGCTTGTATGGCTGCATGTCCGTATGATGGCGTGGGGATAGGGTTACACGCGGGTGTGCGGTATGCTGCATGGTTTGGGAAGATGGACCTGAAGGCTAGATGCTTCTGAATGCGCATGCATGCCACTCACCCCACCATCATGTTTGCCATGCAATCACCTTCTGCCAACCGATCAATCAGTATTGCGTATGCTGTGCGTTCACCGGTGCTGCCAATGTTAATGTCAGGGCTGTGAACATCCCCCGCCCTTCATTTCCAGCAGCGCCACATAGCCCAAAGTTGCATGGTGGCGTATGTGGCCTCCACCGTGTTTGTTGCCCTGCGCCTGGCTTGGCATCATCCCACCACCATTTCTGCAGGCGCTGCTGTACAACACCATGCAGCATGTGTAGGCTCCCTGTAGCTGTGTCACCAACTGCTGCACTTATCACTGCTTGACGGTGTGCCCCGTCATGTAACCTCGCCTGCCCTGGGCACACAAATCACACATGAGAGGTGATCCACCGCACCCATCACTAACTGAACGGTCTGTGGTCTGTGGTATGTATGCCTGCGGGATGGCAAGCCCCGCTGCATGCGCTCAGCCAGCAGGGTGCTTCTGGAGGGACGGAGGGGCTGGGCACTGACAGGGCTGTGGGATACTGACAGTGTAGTACGGGGGGAGGGGATGCTCGTCATCACGCTTGCTTGTTACAATTATTCAATGACCATCAGGTCAGCAGGCAAGGCAACAGCGTTGAAAATCAGACCTCTTGCACAAATGCACAGTGCATATTGTAGGGAACTCACAGCCGCAATTGCTGCTGGGGCCACACTCGGACTGCAGCTAGGGTGACCCAGAACTGGCAGCAGCAGGGCAAGGAGTGCAAAGCATTGGCCGGATGCAGCGTAGGGAATCGCTGCGCATGTTCCACAGCTTGCCGCTGTGATATGCAACATTGTATTAACATGGGTCGCATGCACTTAGTATCTCACTTTCATTTGCACCTAGGCCCAGCCAGGCGTACATGTGCCGGCGAGGGGCCGAGGTAGGGATCAGTCATCACTCACATTGTCATAGTATTCTTGCTGTCACTCATGCTACTCAGTAGCACCCACTATGGCCCATGCCTCAAGGTCAGGTACCGCCGCCACTGCAGCAGCGGCGGCGGCGGCAGCGGCGTCTCGTTGAGAGCTGCTGAGCCATGAGCATTATTAATCTTGCTTATTGAGCGCTCTCAAGCGCATGGCGCCTGCCAGTGTGCGCTCCAGCAGCACACGCCAGCCAGGGTTGTCATCGGATTGTTGTCATCGGAGTGTTGTTCCGGTGTATTTGAATGTTAAAATCAGTGAGATCAGCCAGCTGGTGCTGCCTCCTCTGCTTACACGGCGTTGGCCTGCTTGGTGTGCTGGTGGTCAGGGGTGCCGGGGTCACTGCCATTCTGCATAGACACACACAGCCAGGTGGGCGGTGGCAAGGTAAGAGCGCGTGGTGGGAGAGTGGTGTCAGGAGGGAAGGCGGTGCACTAGCTGCTGGCAGCACTGCAGTGCCGGCGGGCTCAAGCAAGCATTACACAAAGCCTACCCGCTTGCGCCGTCTGGAATAGTCCCTAGCTACTACCCCTCACTTGCCGCTGCACACAGGCACTGTTGGGGGGCCTTCACGCCGTCTAGTGCAAGCAGCCGGGGCTGCTGCATACGTGCACATGCGCCCCATAACCACGTGCATTGCTTCCCACCATGCGCGCCCCCCCACATCCCCCCACACCACCCTCCGCACCATGTCCCCCTTCCAGCCACCCAGGCACCCACCTGGTACTCTGCAGTGTCGTAGAGTCCCAGGAAGATGATGGTGAGGCCGTTGGCAACGCCCACCATGATGAGGCCGGCCTGCGCCGTGGCGATGCGGTACTCGTCAAACACCGCCTTGGCAGTGTCGTTGCGCAGCAGGAAGAACACGGCGTTGATGTTGTCCATCACAAGCACCTGCAGCCGGAAACGCAATGAACACAATGCATTCAGGGTCAGCATGTGGCAGCCAGTGTCCAACCCATCATGTTGTCGATGTCGCAGCAGGAAACACCCAACTTGATAAACTATGCAACACGTTGACTTTGCGTGCCCGCAACAGTGGCGGCATTCGTGCATCCGCATGACAACAAGACACACATTCGCAAGTGCTGCCCGAGCGCACCATTGCTCATATATACGCAACCATGTATGGCGCAGGAATAGCCAGGCACATGCAAACGCACATGCGCATGCATGCCAGGCCATGCATCGAGCTGCTGCCTGCTCACCAGTCCGGTGGCGATGAATGTGAGCGCCACTGGCTTGACGCGGCGGATGAGGGTGGGGAATACGGTGATGACGGCGGTCCACAGGAAGATGAAGAACTGGTACTCAATAATCCACCACTGGTACTGGAACTGGTACTGCGGCTGCTGGGGGTACGGGATGATGTACGTGCTGCTCTGCGCACACATACATATCACACATGCAGGCGGCAGGCGGAGAGTCAGGGGGGTGGTGCGCAAAGCATTCATTGGTGCCTGGAACTGATGCCCTGCATGCGCACGACGCATGCAGGCATGGTAACCGCTGGACACCAGGTGATGAGGGCTGGCAGCTGTTGAGGAGGACAATACTGTGTGGAATTTCAGGACCCACGCCTCATGATGAGTGGCATGTGCAGGCAGCCATTGGTCGGCCGGCTAGGGTCTGCTTGCTCTACCATACGTCAGCGCATCCCTGTTAGTAGCGTGTTGGTTGCCACTTGTGCCCACATATGTGCCGGGGCAAGCTGTGTATCGTTCATTCGTTCCGCTTATGTTGTTGCGCACCTGGAAGACCTCGTTGTACACATCCCGTGTGCCCGCCAGCTGCGTCTCGTTAAGGTTGTTGAAGAGGGTGAGCGTGTTGGCCTTCTTCTGGAGGAGGGCTGCATGCGTGTGCAGGAGAACGTACGCATGCAAACAACGCACAAAGTCAGCACTCAGGTGAGCAAGTGCCACAGGCAGCCTGATGGCCAAGCCTTCCCTCAAGGCGCTGCGTTTCTCAATCCCAGGCAATGAGCACCTGTGCGTTGCTGTTTGCTTGATGATGGCAGTCCAGTACATAACTGAGCTGCCAGGGACTGTCTCACCTGCACCCGCTGTCACCACGACGTAGGCGCACAGCGTGAACAGCTGAGCGAACACCAAGCCATAGTACACGAGTTTGTTGGACGGGTTCATCGTGCCTTGTTGATTTGTTCGCTTGTGATGACCGGATTGAACTTGCCTGTTCGGAAACAGTGCGACAGACAGCGCGGGCATAAAACAAGCATAGTGTTGAGCCAAAGCCGGTTCATCTAGGCTCACGTAGTAAGCTTGCAAGTCGGAATGCGCAACACGCCGTTGTGACTGACAGGACTGACTACCCTGAAGTGGCAGTTGGGGTTGCTTCGGTTCAGTGCGACCACCCACCTGTGTGAAGCGCACGAGAGAGCTTAACAGCGATGATAAGTGGCCTAGAATACCCTACCCTGTCGATGCCGCAGCTTACATACTGTTTGGGCGCTTCCCAAAGGCTACAACAACATGCCCGCCAAATTCCGAACTCATCCAACACTGAGTGTCAGGGCAAATGCGAGGTTCTTGCGCGCGCTCAGGCATACAGGCAGTCATGTGGACTTTCCTTTGTTTGCCTGGCAGTCCTCGACCCAGGCTGGTACAATCATAGGTCGCGACAGACTGTGGCCGCAACGCTTGGACCTACATATACACACGTTAGCAGCGTGCTGTTGACAAACAGACTTTCTTACCATTGACTACTATCAGTCAGTTGATATACACATAGCCGTTTTAGTGAGCTCATAGGTTTTGGCACCCGTCATAACACAGCGTGCATGCAACCAACTACACGTAGCCACACGCCTCAAGCCTCACGCCTTGGGCCCTGCATTTTGCTGGAGCATAATATTCAAGTGACGTTGTGTTCTGAGGGGTAGACTGATTTCAGCTTTGCGTGAGTCTCAAACGCTTGGGATTGCGCAGCTTACAGTCACTGCTGTGGCTGGGAAGCCTGCAGGGCCCACAGCGGGTACATATCCTAACTAGCTGGCGTTCAGGGGCTTGCATGTGCAGATTGCCTCTTGTCAGGCGTGCGAGCCACAACAAGCCCTGACTGCCATCAGTCTGCACTTCAGGCCAGCCGCAATGCGAAGACATGACCCAAGCCCCCACTCTGTAGTCCCTCATTAGTTGTAGCAATGTGCTGTCACCTGCAAAAGGCAAAAACTAGACGCTTCAGCGTCGTGCGGATGGTGCAAGCAGCTGCACGCGCGCGCGCCACGCTGACTAGGCATCACACATCGATGCTTACCAGAGCCGCGCGTGCATGCAGGTGCGGCCCTGCAACCGCAGCGGCATACAGGTCACCCAGCTCGTGCCTGCCTGCCACTATGCCCAGCAGGCAAGTCCCGGCGCAGGCTGCTCATGCAAATGCAGGAACATGCGCGTAATGCGAGTAATGTGCGCAGGGCATAGTGATGCACACACGCATGCCGCCGTGGCAGAGGTCTGCAAGTCAGACCAGCAGTCACACCAGCAGGCCAGCGCATGCCACACGCAATTACGGCATGGGGCATGCAATCATGGTTGTATGCTTGTGGGCCGTAGCGGGACACCGTGTGCATATGCGTGGTGACTCGTGTGGGTCCTCAGGCGATTAGGTTGCGTGGAACACACCGCACCGCACGGCACAGCACAGCGTAGCAAGATACAGAGCACAGCAGGCCACGGAGATAGAGGGCACCATGGCGTCTCAAGTCGGCGGCTAGGAATGGCAGCACGGGACTGAGGCATGGCGCTGCTCCATGCGCCGGAGCAAGCACCCTCACCTGCCTGCCCGCACTGCCTGCCTGCCTGCCTGCATTGCCTGCCTGCCTGCCTGCATTGCCTGCCTGCCTGAGCCACCCCCTGCTGTGCACTGGCTGGTCACACAGCACACAACTGCAAGCATCTGCTGTGGTGGCAACCTTGCCCCCTGCGGCTGCCACGTGCTCGTCGCATTCATATGCACGCATAAGGATTCGCTGGCTAACAACGCAAGTGTAAGCGTTGCGTTGCTGTTCTAACCTGATAGTGCTGAACGTGCGATGAACAGGCGGCTCATTGAGACGGCTCTGGCGCCCCATGTGCAGGAGCACCTGTGCATATGTGTCCAAACAAAGGCAGTGGGTCAACTAAACACAGTCCCCTTGTCCCATGCCAGACAACATGCTGGCGTTGTCCTGGAATCCCCATTTGCGCACAACCTGCAGGGGTGACATCAACAAGCTGTGGCCCTTGGCATGACTTGCAGCCGGGGTAGCCGGGATCAAAGTTCTGTGGGCTGAGCCTTGTGGGTGAACATGAAGTAAGGCCTCAGGCCCATATGACCTCTGGCTTGTCGGCAGGGGGATGTCAGGGATGCACTGCATGATGCATGCACAGTACAGGCAGTACACACCTAGTGTAGGCTGTTGCATTCATATTGCATGGGTGTTGGTGGGGGCAGCGGGAGGACATGCGCTCAGCATGCTGCTGGGCATTCTGGCAAGCACCTGCATCACATCACTGCATGCAAACGCCTGCGGTCGCTGCCTGACCACCCTGACTTAATTAATAGGTGTGCTCACACAAACTCTTCTTGCAATGCTCACACCAGCAGAGCAGGGCAGCTGCTGAGAGGTGCTGCCGGCAGGGCAATCACTGTGATGACAGGCATGTGATGGTGCCAGCGCTGGTGCGCCCGTATGGCCCCTGCCAGCTTTGGTATTGCCACCTTCCCCCATCATGCCCATGCATGTGCATGCACCGCTGTCACAGGTGCGTGGACAGGCAGGTAGATGACGAGGGCATTATCGACGGATCGGGTTACATCTCCCAACACTACCGTAGTGCACAAGACACAGGGCTTAACAGGAGCGCTCGCAATTGCAGCGCGGCGCACAGGCTGGGAGGGTGATTGTACAACTGCACATGCGGGCAGCCATAATATGCAGACGCGGGTGCAGGACAACTTTATTCGGCCTCGAGTCCACTGCTTGCAGCAGCGCAGAGGCATGGCCGGTTCAAACAACAGGCCTCGGCTGTGCGTTGATATGCATGTCAGCATTGCGTGATGGGCCGTGGGGTGGGTGGGCGAGGCAAGCAGACTGTGACGTGAAGTGTGCAGCGTATATGCTGAAAAAAGTGCCCTGGTGCATATGGCACCTCAGACTCTCTCTCAGTCAAGCACACTCTGGTGCTCACACGCCATATGGTGTGGCAGCAGAACCGTCATACAAAACTGACACTGATACATAGCCATCGTATAGCACAGCTGCAGGGTGGAACCAGCCAGGGAAGCGTGTATACAGCCGTAGGTGAAGCAAAACATTGTCGAGGGCGGTCAATACACAAAAATTCCCCGCGCTCACATGCGAATCACATCAGCTACTGCCAAGCCTGGTGCCCCGCAGGTAGCATAGCACTCACTCGATTCGCTCACTCATCCACAGCACCGCTGCAGTGTGCTGCAAGCGCGGGCAGGGCGTTGTACTAGTTTGTACGGGGGGGCACGCTTCTGACCTAACTATACTACCCCGGTATGTGTGCGAGGGGGCGAAGGCAATTGCCCCTCACAGCTGTGCCGAGATGAAAAGATCGTTCACGCCTGTATACTGGTTGAGTTCCTTTGTGATGTTGGTTTGGTGGCGTTGTTGCTCCCCGCTCCATTAAACAGCGGTAGCATGCTTGTGCTCATGGGCACCATCCGCATCGTTGCCCTGCAGCAGTCAAGCACACAGCATGGGGCCAATTGCATTCCGCGCCAGCAGCAGCAGCAGCAGCAGCAGCAGCAGCGGTGGTAGCTGCATGTATATGGCCGACTAAAGCAGGTCAACTGTGCAGGCTTGCACCACGCAGCACCTGCTGCATGCACCCGTGGGCACTGGGCAGTGTCTGCATCCCCCATGTGTGGCAGCAGCAGCACACATAAACTCCCTCCCTCACTGCATTCAGCCTAGTGTGGGGGAGGGGGAGGGATAAGGGGTGTGCACATTGAACCAATCATCAATGCTGTGGGTGCACCTACGCATGCATGCATATACCCACACGCCTAAATGCCGCACTGACCACCGTGCTTCCTGGCTTACCTCGTAGCTTGCAGTGTCGTAGAGTCCCAGGAAGATGATGGTGAGGCCGTTGGCCACGCCCACCATTATGAGGCCGGCCTGCGCCGTGGCAATGCGGTACTCATCAAACACTGCCTTGGCGGTGTCATTGCGCAGCAGGAAGAACACGGCGTTGATGTTGTCCATCACAAGCACCTGCGGCCGGAAACGCAATGAACACAATGCATTCAGGGTCGGGACATGCATGAGGTGCAGGCTCAGCAGATTGCAGCACAGGTTGCAAACAGCAGGCTCACAGCCTGCCCATGCCATCAAGCCAGCCAAGGTGCGCATCAGCAGCAGTGCACAGTACACACACACACTTGGCAGCATTGATGCAACACGCGCTGCTCATACCACTCACCAGTCCGGTGGCGATGAAGGTGAGCGCCACTGGCTTGACGCGGCGGATGAGGGTGGGGAATACGGTGATGACGGCGGTCCACAGGAAGATGAAGAACTGGTACTCAATGATCCACCACTGGTACTGGAACTGGTACTGCGGCTGCTGGGGGTACGGGATGATGTACGTGCTGCTCTGCGCACACACAAGCCGGGCAGAAGGGCAAAGCGGCACAGCGTCAGCGCTGCATGGTACACGCCCATGCGCAGCGTTGTGCACGTGAGTGCTTGCAAGAAGGCAGGTGGCAGTCCAGTGCGCCGTTTGCGACGCTTGCATCACAGCTGGAATCAGCAGGGCTGCAAGCCACCAATTTGGGGTGTTTGAGCAGATTTGCATGCATGGTTTGCTCTTGCAGAGTCGATTAACCCACTCAAAACACGCGCCAGGCTCCAGTCACTGAAAGCAAACACAGAGTTTCGACTTTGCAGGACCGCCCACCCACCGCAAGGCAGGTCTGACTCAGCGTGCACAGCAACGCCATGTGAGAAATGGTTGCGGGACTGTTGTAAGCCACCCACCTGGAAGACCTCGTTGTAAACGTCCCTGGTTGCCGCAGTCTGCGTCTCGTTGAGGTTGTTGAAGAGGGTGAGCGTGTTGGCCTTCTTCTGGAGGAGGGCTGCGTGCGGCAGGCAGACAGGCGGGTCAGTGAGAGTCAGGCAAAAGGGGCCCTGCAGGCAACACCGAGAGCTCAGTGATCGACCGGGCAGAGTAAGGGTAACTGACTGGGCAGTGCAGGTGGTGCATTTTCAGGCAGTCAACACCGACACTGTCTCCACTGCACTTTTTGATGATGGTTTACAACAAGTTTTTGCAACCGAGTGCCCCGCTCACCTGCACCCGCTGTCACCACGACATAGGCGCACAGCGTGAACAGCTGAGCGAACACCAAGCCATAGTACACGAGTTTGTTGGACGGATTCATCGTGGTGAGAGTTGTAGCTTGCAAAGCGAGCAGAGGCTGCCTGTTCGGGAATGGTGCGACAAGTGGAAGGGCAGCCGAAGTTGAGCATTTCAGGTGCAATAAACACGCGGTCGTGTGGAAGGTGAGCAAGCCGGGACCGACACAGGTCTGACGACTGGCTGACTGCCAACTGGTGGGTTGTCACCGGCTGCCTCGAAAAGGCCACTCACCTTGAGTTCAGTCAAGCGGCTCAAGAGCTATATGCTAGGCGATGGGATGTCTTCATGCCCGAAAACTGGGGGCTTACATACTGTTGGCGCGACCATGTCAAGCCTACCATCATCACCAGAATGCCCGCCAAAAATCTCTCACAGAAGCAGTTTAGTAAAAATGCGAGGTTCGATCCTCACAGACAGCCATCTGGAGGCGAAGCACCCCTTAGAGGGTAGACCTTGTCCACTGTGTCAGACTTTTCAGCCCACTGTACGCACGTGACAACTCGTGGGCACAATCCGTGTACGTCAGCCGTTGTCGAGAGCTCAGGATGGGCCGGGTTCTGCCCCGGGTTATTCAGTTATGGAACAAACATGCGATCTTTCAGTAGCCCAAAGCTACTATGCAGACGTTCACGGCTGACTTCCGCCGTGGTGGACCAGCAGGTCGCACTGCTTAGCGCATGACGCTTGCACAGTGCAGTCCAAAGGAAGGTTTAAGCAACCTGGCCTTATTGGAGCGGTCTACACGGATATCCCAACGCACTCTGGGTGCTGTGATGACTGAATGGGCTTGGGGGCTTTCAGGTAATGCAAGGTTTGGGCGCGTCTTTGGTGCGTGCAGGCATGGGCACAATATAGCAAGCTGCTTACTTGCATCGGTTTATTTCGCTGGCACTCAAAGCTCTCCCGCTTTGTCAGTCAGTCCGCATTTGCAGGCACGCACTGCACTGGGCAACGCACGTGTGTGCCCACATATCAGGTGGTTGGCTCGGTTAGGGAAGACTGACAGTGCTGGTGCTGGGATATGCAGGCCAAAGTCTTGTTGAAAAACTCCAGCTGCATATCAGTGCAACATTCTCAAACGTGCTCTCTCACAGTACGCGCTGGTGGCTGCAACACACCCTGTGCACCGTCGCGTGATCGCGGCTGACGGCTGACACCCTCGTACATGGCAAGCATGAGCATGCACGCATACAGCTTCACCAGCAGCAAGGCACTAGCAGCGCTGAACGGCTGTTTATGGTCTGCATGAGGTTAGGCGGACGACCGCACCCGCACCCTGCCCGCACCCTACACCTTTGACAACGAGATTGGGCCTGTGCCCTCATCAGCTGTGCAAGAACGACGACAGTGTAATAGCGCGAGGTGTTCCCAGACGTCAGTGCCTGCGGTGAGTTACAGCGCTCCGCCGCGGTCCAAGCGCACGCAACCATGCAAGCTCCGTCAGTGCACCTTCGTGCCGCGTGCACACACACGGTGACGCGCTGCTGCAGAGCTGCGTGCCACCACATCAAGCATGCACGCATGCATGGTAGTGTGGTACTGTACGCATCAACGTGGGTACCCCCAGCCTGATGCACACGGCACCACAAAAGGCATCGCAGTGTGCTTGTGTCGCGCGTAGAGCCTGCACCTCCAATGTTAAACAAGTACGGCCCGCTGACGCGGGCGTCCCCGAACTTCGGCGTGTGCAGTGCATCGGTCGCGGCTGGCAGGGTTGGTTGTTGGAAAGCATGATTTGCAGGCATGAAAGCTTGCATTGCGCCACATGCGAGTGTGTGAGCGTTTGCAATCAAGCACTCTGGGCTGGACGCTCGCGCAGCAAACGGAGCGGTGAACAGGGGTGCTGAGACCAGGGGCATGCAGTGCATCATGTGGCTTGCTGAAACACTGACAGGGACCGTCATGCTGAAGCTTGCGTTCGTACGCACTACACGCATGCGCTGGCTTACAAGCATGCACGAGCTGACACTCACGCAACTTGGCGTAGGTGCATGGGACAGCTGGTAGGTGCTACTATTGCTGGGAATTGAGGGCATGCACTCACGCAGTGTAACGTTTCAGGGGGGCCCTGCATGCCTTAGTGACAGGGGTCTTGCCAAGCTCCAGAGGCATGCAGTTCATCATGGCTTGCTGAAACGTTGCGCTGTGTCTAAGGGCCTTGCTGGGGCTAAGGGTCTCAGGCCAAGGGCCTTGCTGGGCGGGGCTAAGGGTCTGCACCATGCACTGCTAGTCGGAAAACATGCACCACAGGCTTGACCGCAGGCACGACGCATGCTCGTCATGCGAGCGTGTGAGCGTTCACGCAGCAAAAGGGGCGGTGAACAGGGGTTCTGAGCACCAGGGGCATGCAGCTCATCATGTGCCTTGCTGAAATGCTGAGCTAGCTCTGTTGTAGTTGTCAGCGGCAGCGCTGGCTGGAAGGCATGCATTGCGGGGCTGTTGGCGTAGTTGCCGCAAGGGGGGGCCTGAGCGCAGTCGCTAAGGGGGGGTGTAAGGGGGGGGGGGGCCTTGATCAGAACGGGCCCACGGGCCGCAGCGGTAGTTTGCCGCAGTCCTACCGGCAGTCCTTTGGCGAGCGCTACTGT
>BDDA01000019.1:102697-140111 GCA_001662385.1 Chlamydomonas asymmetrica | reverse complement strand
GTAAGGGCCTAAAAGCCTACGTACAAGCCTAAGGGTCTGAGACCCTTGCCACCAGCCTTCGGTTCAGGTCTGCACCTGACGCAATTCCTGACGCTGGGCTCAGCTGCTGGGCACCAAGCCTTGTGTGCTGGCTGCAGTAATCTCACCCAGCTACAGCGAGGACCCCAAAAGCAACCAAACGGCTAAGTTTGGCACAGGGTGAACTGTCCAAACAGTATTGACAAGTAAGCTCACGCTCGTTACTCACGCTGTCTGTCTGTGTCATGCACAATGTCGTGATGGGGCTGTAAAGCAGAGCTGTCTCGAGTGGACAGGGTAAAGGTCTGGTTAGGGACTGTGCTGGAAGGTAGGGTGGCCTAAGGGCCTTGCTGGGGCTAAGGGGCTGAGGCCCTTGCTGGGGTCTCAGTCTAGACTCCTAGGCAGACTGTGCGAAACCCGGCCTCGCGGACCGCGCGAGGCAAAATACACGAAGGGCACCTTCGCAATAATGCTCTCGGCACGACTCTCATCGCGGCCTTCGCGCAATTTTTGGGAGGCGCGTTCCAGACGCTCGTCCACGGATTTTTCGGTGGATCCTAATGGAGGGTCCCAGCTCCCAGGCAATCCTCCTCATTTCCTCTTCGAGGAAGTTCGGGTATGTTTGCGTGTGACAGTGGCAGGCGGGCACACACATTGGAGCACATACAGGGTGCGCATGGCTTGGACCGCATGAAGCGCGTGCACACACACCAGTACGCACCCGTATCTGTAAATGCAGTGCAAGTGTGCATCTGGGTCGTAAGGGAGAGGGAGATGTCACTCGGGGGGATATAGCCTGTGGCTCAGCCCACACCAGGCAAGCCACCGCCTCTGGAACCAACACATGTTGCACACTGCTGGGCGGCTGCCAGTGATACTAGTGCGCTTGCAGCAGCAGGTACTGGTGTGTCGTGGGGTGCACTTTGCGCCCCTTGCAGCATGTGTACTGACCGGATGCAAGTGTGCCAGTGTGCACTGGCACTCAACCTGTAGAGTCGTGGCTCATGGCATTCATGCATATGCATGCTCATGATCATGGATGAGCATGGGTGCTGAGCAGTGCAATGCCAATTGTGTCAACAGGGCTGCCTCTGCTGGATCAGAGTAGGCGCTGCTGTACTGCACACACAGGTTTGCTATGGCGAGGCTGTCCCTGCGTAGTGCAGCTGCATGGTGCACAGCATGTACATGTGGACGTGGAGCACAGCCTTTGTCGCAGCAACTCAGCAAGGTTGTTACAGCCTGCACTTGTGCAGCTATGGCAGGCAGTGTGCCTTTCATGGCAAGTGCAAAGGACACATGCACACGCGGAAATGCGCTCCTAGAGCCCACGGGCACAGGCCCCGTAGCCCGTCACGCGTTGTCTGCAGCACTGGTGCATGCAGCGCAGCGGAGGTATGCATCACTTCAGTTCAGTTCAGTTGTTCACACATAGCAGTGTGCAGACAGCACACGCTCGCTCAGATCAGGGTTTTTATTCCGCGAGTTGAAGCAGCGCGACCTGGCATTGCCATTGCGCGGCACATATCAGTGATGTCTTCGGCTCTCGGCACTGCCGTAGAAGGCAGCAACAAAAATGCACGCAAGGATGAAAAATGCACTCCAGCCCGAAAATCACACCTAAATTAGAGAATTGCATTCAGACAGATACGCAGCTTACGAGTTGTACATCCACCTGTTGCGATTCAAGGTCGAGGTTCACATGCATTGCCGCCGGAACCGTACATACGAGGGGCACAGTGGTGATCAAAATTGTGCCGCATGCAGCCGAGGTTTTGCGCATCCGGCAGGCGAGGTGTTTGGCGAGCACTTGGCATGCCCCAGAAGCAAACCCTGCCAGGCTCGCCCCCTGGCATCCGCTGCTCCTGCTGCTGTGGCCAGCAACCAGCGAGCGCTGCAACAAGCCCAGCGTGTGCGTTTGCCTGCGAGTTGCCATACTGTACAGCTGCTGCACCGGGCTTCGAGGTGAGATCAAGCGGGATCTCCAAGAGGTGCACACGCAGCGTAGATTCCGGTGATTGTTGGCGGGCTCAATCCTGCCTGACCAGTCCGGTGGTTGTGGGCGGGCTCAATCCTGCCTGAAAAGTCCATGTCGCTGTGGAGGTGGAAGAAAATGATGAGCAGATTGCACCAGATACGCGCTGAAACGATTGGATGAACTCGTCTTACACGGCGTTGGTCTGCTTGGCGCGCTCGTGCTCCGCAGCGGCATCGTCGCTGCCACTCTGCACACAGATAGCACGCGAAGGCAAGTGGTTGGTTGGTGAGAACAGCAGGGAGGGTGGTGTGCCACAGTGACTCATGTTAGCGCTTGCGGTTGGCATCTTGCTACAGTGTATGCATCAACACACGCCACGCCAGACGCTAGATGTGCACACAGTAGGTGCAGCTGCATACTCCATGGACCAGACGTTCTGGCCTGCTGCTGCTGCTGCTTCTGGCATGCAGGATAGCATGCGTGGCATTGTGCTGCTGCAGATGCATAGCAAGCTCATGTGTCTTTCCATGTGCATGCAATGCACACATGAGCCGCTATGTAGGGAACTCCTGCTACATGTCTCTCATGCGGACTGTGCTTCCCGCCATGTGCCTTTCACGCCCTCCCACGGCCTCCCACCCCCAGCCCCTCAGGCACCCACCTGGTACTCTGCGGTGTCGTACAGTCCCAGGAAGATGATGGTGAGTCCGTTGGCCACGCCCACCATGATGAGGCCGGCCTGCGCCGTGGCGATGCGGTACTCGTCAAACACTGCCTTGGCAGTGTCATTGCGCAGCAGGAAGAAGATAGCGTTGATGTTGTCCATCACAAGCACCTGCGCACATTCAAACACAATGCTTTCAGGGTTATGAACATGGCAGCCAGGGTCAGGTAAATATTGTCAGAGCTGCAGCAGTGAAGCCTTGAGATGGCACAAACAGCAGGCTCACAGTGCCAAGCAAGCTGGGCAAGCACTGTACAGGCCGTCAAGTCAGGGCGCACATCCCTACCCCGCAAAAGCCGATGGAATAACATGTGCTTAAAGCAGCACTCCAGGCACTGTGCCCAAGGAACGATGAGCCACATGCTTCCCATGTGCTGCCCGAGCGCACCAGCGCTCACATTCACATCTACATCCATGCATTAATCAGCCGCAGTCACACACGTGCACACAACCGTGCCCATGCATCCAGCAGCATGCAACACATGCGCTGTTCACTGCTCACCAGGCCGGTGGCGATGAAGGTGAGCGCTACTGGCTTGACGCGGCGGATGAGGGTGGGGAATACGGTGATGACGGCGGTCCACAGGAAGATGAAGAACTGGTACTCAATGATCCACCACTGGTACTGGAACTGGTACTGCGGCTGCTGAGGGTACGGGATGATGTACGTGCTGCTCTGCGCACACAAGCCGGGTAGTAGGGCAAGGCGGCACAGCGTCAGCGATGCATGGTACCCCCCATGCGCAGCGTTGTGCATGCGAGTGTTTGCAAGAAGGCAGGTGGCACTTGAGTGCTGCGCCTGGCAACCGGACTCCGCCTTTTCCATATCATTTTGCATCATCAAATTCCATTCCCGCTCAAAGCACATGCCAGGCTTGCATCACAAAAAGCATGCGCCAGGCTTGCATCCCTGGTAGCATACATAGTGCTCTGACTTCGTGTAGGACCGCCTACCCAGCGCAGGCCTCCCTCAGCATGCACAGCGAACGCAGGGTGAAAGCCAGTGGGAAGTGCAGGCGGAACTGTTGCAAGGCACCCACCTGGAACACCTCGTTGTAGACATCCCTAGTTGCTGCAATCTGCGTCTCGTTAAGGTTGTTGAAGAGGGTGAGCGTGTTGGCCTTCTTCTGGAGGAGGGCTGCAAAGATGTGGACAGAACCATACAACCGCAGTGTCAGCAGTGTCACTTCCTGCAAGCCTAGCTGGAGCTGGCAAACCCCTTGATTAGCACTTGGCAGCTCGGCTCGCAGGTACTGGTGTTTGAACACTGGCAGGCGTGAAGTGCCACCCTTGCTACGTGCCATCCAGTGAGCTGGCTGCCTCAGGGACATACAAAAATGATGATGGAAATACAGTACTAGGGACTGTGCTACCAGCTCACCTGCACCGGCTGTCACAACGACGTAGGCACACAGCGTAAACAGCTGTGCGAAGACCAGGCCATAATAGACGAGTTTGTTGGATGGGTTCATTTTGCGCGATGGAATTCCGGTACTCGGATTGTGGCGAAGCGCGAGAGTAGCCTGTGGTGAGCAGGAAAACGAGCAAAGGATGCCGCGAGGCACTGTTTTGACGCAGAACTAAATTCAACGTTCACGGGTTGGCACGGTATGCAATACGACTGACTCGGACTGTGGCGGGTCTGCCCCCTGACAGTTGGTTTGCTGCCAGGCTTGAAAAGATCACCCACCTATGCAGAGCAAGCGAGTGGTAACACCAAATAATTGATTCTTTCGGAGTGCTCAACGCATGGTTGCGCTGCTTACATACCGCTGGGCACCACCAGGAAAAGCCTACAACGATCATCATTTGCCCACCATTTCACCGAAGTCTCCTACACTCAGATAATGCGAGGTTTC
Source organism: Chlamydomonas asymmetrica (assembly GCA_001662385.1). Lineage (NCBI taxonomy): Eukaryota > Viridiplantae > Chlorophyta > Chlorophyceae > Chlamydomonadales > Chlamydomonadaceae > Chlamydomonas > Chlamydomonas asymmetrica. The sequence goes on along the minus strand of BDDA01000019.1, from coordinate 135,532 downwards.
GCCATTGTGAGACAGACAGTTCATGGGCCATGGGCCTGCCAGCTGTGGGAACTGAGTTCAACCAGGTTGCTTTGCAGCTCTTCTGTGAACAGACGACAGGTTGAAACTTGGATGTGGGTTTAGAGCAGTGTGGCATTGCGGAACATAGTTATAGTGCCATACAACCAGATACAACTGGTGTTCACTCCAAGCCCCAGGCGGCTCTTGCATTCTGTTCTCTGGCAGTGTCGGCTGTCCCGCTCAAAGCAACGGCTGCACAGAGGGGCCTTTATACACAGGATGGAACAGGGGGATGACATGCACCAGTCATAGTGCCTGTTTTCTGGTTTGGGAGCAGTCTCTGGGGCAGCCTGGAGGTTGTGTCCTGTGAGGTTGTTGGTCCCGCATATGGCACTGACGCAAGCATGTGCGTCTCGCCACTGAAACTGCAGGCCAGGCGCTGACTGTGCCAGGGACTGACGATGCTGGATTTCTGATATTCTGTGTTGGCCTCGACATAGGTTCCCACTAGGGCGCTCACAAGGGTTGATGACCGTTTGTCCGCCCAGTGGTCCGCTGATTGCAGCCTCGCTGACAGCCAGGTGGCGTTAGCAGCGCTGGAGATCATTGCTTGGCTTGTCATGTTCGTGCCCTTCACCACAGGTTGGCCTCCTACTAATGGTTAGCACTGCAAAGCACTGACTGCAGGCGTGCACGCTCCCCAGGTCATTGCTCAGGCGACTGAACACGCCGGACAGGTTGTGGGGTAGGTTTGATACGTGCAGGCTCACAGGCTCGATGAATGCGCTACTTGTGAGGAAAGAAACCAACCCTGGAAAAGCACAAACAGTTCCCAGCAGTAACATGGTGGTAATCATACTGCAAGCATCTACTGAAGGTAGGAACGGCAGCAACCAAAGCCTTTGCAGAGCAGGTAACTGAGCACTTGGCAGTGAAAGGCCCTCCACACACACACACACACACACATTTCAGTTGCCTGCTATACAGACGTCTGTAAGCACGCCTACCAAGCCCTGTGCAAGTACACAGCCGCTCTACCAGCAGCGCAACTAATCCCACAGCGGTCAAGCAACGCAAAGGCCCACGCATGACTGAAAATGGGCAATCGCCACCCGCACCCGCACACTGGTCTCAGCTGCGCCTGCCCGGCGACACGGCGCTCCTGACGCATAGCATGCAAGCTGCAACACACATGGCGGTACCGCATGGCATGACGGATTACTGGTGTTGATCGGGTGCATGTACATCAGCGAGGGCACCGGCGCCAGCAGCCATAGCAGTAGTGCTACGCTGTTGTTCACTGCAGCTATAGATGCTAGCAGCCAGCAGGCCACTAGGCAGCGTCAGAGGGTCCAGTCCGCCAAGCAAAGGCTAAGGCACGCCACCGTCCAACCAGAGCTCCTACTTAATACAGGGTACATCTTCAGGCATAAGAATGGTATCGCGCGCGCGCATAGGCGCATGGCCCCCTCATCACCCGCCCGCCACCGCCCAGGTGGCTTGAGGGCTTGAGGAGGGTGTAGGGTGCACACAACGTAAAAACAAATCAGCATTCGGGGCTGTGGGGTGCATGCAGCACGCACAGCAGGCTTGGCAATGCGCCAAAGGCCACAGGCAAAGGCTTGCAATGAAGTATCTACCACGCCATCCTTCATGGCACAACAGGGTGCCGCGCTGGTGGGCACGACGTGGCGCCAGCCAGCCGGCCGGACACGTGTGCTGGGTGGATGCTCGTGCAGGCAGGCAGGGCGATACATGATGGATGGCAGCAAGGGGACCTGCCTGGCAGCTGCCGCACATCACACATGCGTATGCAAGCACTCAGCAGCCAGATGCACGGCCACGGGGATTCCAGAAACCCATATCGGTGAGGGGTGAGGGGCCACCCAACACACTACGCATGTATGCAGGCACAAGCGCACGCAGTGTGCGCCCGGGCATACCGTATAGTCGCACAACACACACTGGCACCCTAACGAAGGAAGGATTCACAGCTTGATCCTCGGTGTCAGCTGGAAAAGAGTGTTACCAGTTTGTAGTGGGGCAGTTCAGTAATGATGGATATTGGCCGACGGATCAGTTTGCTTCCCTACCTGAAACTGATTCGATTGGTGGTGGTCTGGCAGCGTGGGGGCTGTGCTGTGACAGGTGTGTGCCTTGCGTGGCGGCGACGAGGGCTGCCTCCCGTACGTTGCGGCGACGGCGGCGGCAGCAGCCGACGCCTCTGCGCCCTTCCTCTCTGCATCCCCCTCGTGCACGTCTACCTGCAGCAGGCGCCTGCGCTTGGGGTCCTGCTGCTGCTGCTGGCACGCTGCCTCCGCTAGCCGCTTGGCAAACATCTCCACGTGCGCGGCGGGCTCCTGTGGCGCCAAGGCGTGCCTACTCATGCTGCCTGCGCTGACGCCATTGCCTGCTGCAGCTGATTGCACAAGCGCCGGGCTCGACAGCATGCTGAGGCGCTGCACGGGCCCGGGCGCGGCCGCAGCAGCGCCGGTGTGTGGTGGTGGGGGTGGCAGTGGCGCTGGTGAGCGACGCAGTGGTGACCTGGGCCTAGGGGGCGTCGGTGGTCGCCCTGCTGGTCCCTGCTGCTGCTGCTGCGGTCGTGGTGGTGGTGGTGGTGGCCCGGGAGGCGCAGGTGTGGCACCTGTGGAGAGGTCGGCAGGCGCCAGCCCGTGCGTCACGCCAGTGCGTCGCGCCGGCAGCAGCGAGCTGCCTGTGGGCGCCGCCAGCAGCGCCACTGCGTGCGGGACGCCGTTGTGGCGCCGGTGCGGGTAATACAGGCGCTCCCCCGCGTCGCTCAACGTGGCCGGCGGGAGAGGCGCTGGCGCCGGCGCCGGCGCTGGTGGCCACGCACTGGAGGGCATGTGGCGCGGCGACGGAGGGGCGGCCGGCGCGATGTGGACATCGTCATGCACCTGCGTGCCAGCTGCTGCATGCTCGCCGGCCGCATCAGACGCATCAGCGGGCGGGGGGGAGCCTCCCGGCGCTGGCGATGCAGGCTCCGGCATGTCGTCATCGCCAGCGGGAGGCGTGCCCTGAGGCGCGCCTTGATCCCCGGCCGCTTGCAGGGTGTTCATTTCCACATGCATGCCGCCAGCGGGAGCAGGCGTATCAGCGGCCATGCCTTCATGGTCTATGTGGGCCGCAGCAACAGCAGCAGCCTCTGCGTCTTGCATGTCAGCGGCAGCGGCAGCCATCAGGATGGCGTCCACGCCCGTGCTGTTGTCCTGCCCGTCGCTGAGGTCCTGCTCGCTGCCCGCATCGCCAGCCCCAGCTGCCAGTGCGGGCGCTGCATCACCCGCAGCCGCAGGCGCAAGCGCGCGCTGGTCGTCTCGCCTGGTGCTGAGGAAGAGCAGATCGTCTGAGCCGTCCTCCATGCGGCGCAGCTCATCCATCAGCAGAGATACGCGCTCCCGCGTAGCCTTGCCGCGCGTGCGCCGCAGCGACTGCTCCACGCTGGACGCCAGCGCGTCCGGCTCACCGCCGCCTGCGCCCTTGCCATTGCTGCGCATCAAGCCGTTCATGAGGTGATGCAGGTTGGGCAGGCCGCGTGAGGCGGCGGCCATGGACTGCTCCACCAGCGCGACTTCCATGCCGTCCGACTCGTTGTCCTGTTGCTGCTGGTGCTGGTGCGGCTGCTGCTGCTGGCTGAGACGCGACATCGCGGCAAGTGCAGGCTGTAGCTGCGCGCCGCTGCTGAGGTGGTGGGGGTGCGGGTGGTAGGCGGCGGGAAGGCCGGGGTAGAGCGTGAGCGGTGTGCTGTCGGCGCCTGCGGGGCCATGCAGGCTGCTGGACAGGTGGCTGCCGCCGTTGGCGCCCGTCGGGCCGCTGCCCGAATGCAGCTGCGGGAGGGAGGAGTAAAAGGCAAAGGAGGAGCCCGGCGCCAGGCCCGTGCTCGCGGCCAGCGCGGCCGCCGTGTCCAGCGCCAGGCTGCGGTGCAGCGGGCTGCCGCCGGGCCCGGGCCCGCTGCGCACTGCGCCTGGCGCGAGCGTTCCGCCGGCCTCCTGGTCGGGGGCGTCATGGAAGTAGGGTTGGTTGGCATCATCCCCTTCTTCTCTGTGGAGTGCGTGTAGCTCCAGGGGGTGGGGGTGTAGCAGCGCCTGCTGATCGTGCGGCAGCAGCAGCGCCTGCGCGGTGCGGTGCGCAGCGTGGGTGGGTGGCAGCGCAGGCAGGCAGGACAGGCAGGCAGGGTGAGGTGAGGGTGAGGGTGAGGGTGAGGGGTTGGCGCGCCTGCCGTTGAGCGGTGCGATGCAATCATGCAAATACTTGGATAGCAGCAAAGGCTGACGCCACAGTTTATTTGCGACGCGCACACGTGCGCTTCTCGTATATTACATGCGGACATTTTATGCTCGTGCGGGTATGAGCGTGTGCGTGTGCGCACTCATCGCCATCGCCTATCGTATGTTCTGCACTTGCATGCTACAGGTGCAGTGAGCGCACTGTCCATAGACCTCCCTGCCAACATGCACATGACACGGTGATGGGTAGTAGCACGGCATGCAAAACGCCTACACGCCTCAATTGCACAGTTGTCATCAACACTGCAATGGATGTTGTCTGTCGCTCCACATGTACTACAGCCCTGCCGACAAGTACACAAGGGCTCCCACAGGTTATGCAGTGTTTACACATACAGCCACACCCCACCTGCACTCCTGCATGTTGGCCCGCCAACCTTGCTTGCTGGACGTGTTGTTGAGGCACCGCGTCAACCGGGTGTTGCGGCAGGGACCACAGCTGCTGCGCCGTTACCTGAAGCAACGTGTTGTACAGGTGTTGCAACACGGGAATGGCCTGGTCCTTCAGCCAAGCCGTGCACTCGCGTTCAGACCAGCCCTTGCTGGTTTGCTGCAACCCGCTTGCATCACGATATTGGCCTTTCTGCGGTGGGTACAGCGCTGGGCGTCGTGTAAGCGCGTCGTTCACCCTCTCCACTGCATCCTCCGTTAACCTGCACAAAACGAATCGACAGGCAGGAGCGTTCGTCACAAGCACAGGTTAAGGTCAGGCAGCCACGCTTTTGAACGCAAAAGCGCACATACAAGCCAGGGATGCTTGGGGATTTGATAAGCATATACTTGGTCTTGGACGAGTACAGGCAGCACATAATAGTCATGCATTATCATCCCGGTCCTTGTGCGCTGGTTGCTGACGTGGGCTGTTATGCTCCGACTCATTCCCCATTCACCCCTAGCGAACAGCGGGACAGGAGTTTGCAACGTCGCAGGCACGCAGCAAAGCGATGCAATACCTCTGCAAGTCCAGCCCCAGCAAATAACATGGCCTTAACCAGAGGCTGGGCCCGTCAGCGCCCAGCGCCTGGTCAAACCCAGCCGCACCGACAAAGCCGCCATTCGGCTTGGTCAAGCGCAGCCTGGACTGCCGCTGCTCCACTGGAGCGGCCAAAGGCCACATAGTCACAACAACATACTTGTGGAAGCTTACCATTGCTCCTCACACCGCCCCGCGTCCAGCTGTGCAGCGAGCTTCGTCAGCACATTAAGCAATCTCGTGCACATTTTGCGCTTGTCATCTCTAAAAGCCTTTTTGTCATCTGCAGGTTGCTTTGCAGCACTAGCTGAGGGTGGGGGGCCCTTCACTGGAAAGTCCAAAGCCTGGAGGTGAGGAACGCAGACACGACTCTCACTTAACCAAGGCCAAGGAGGTGTGAGCATGGACGCATTTGCGGGCAGGAAACCCACAAGCCACAAGCCTGAGCTTGAACAGGCGTCACTCGTTGAGGTGCCAGCTCCCAAGCACAGGCAGGAGACAAACCGAGGAGATATCCCTCGCACCCAACTCATGTTTCCCCACCAAAAGTCAGCTTCCGCCCACCCGTGGCACCAAAGGTGCACAGCAAGGCCTTCACCAACAGCAGGCCAGTCACGGAAGCAGTACCCACAGTAGGACATGCAAGGCTTTCCTGCTGCAAACGTGTGCAGCGGCAACGCGACAAGCAAGACAACCTGGGCCAGGAATGGTCTCGGCCTGGAGGCAAGACTTACCGAGCGGAAGACTGGAGAGGCAGCTAAAAGGAAGCGCAGCTTGTCTGTCAGATGTTCATCACCACATATAAGCACCAGGCCTTCGACAAGCAGCTTGTTGAGGAGGTCGTTCAGGAGGTTGTTGTCCACTTCGATGTCTATGCGGGGTTTCTTCGGAGGCCCTGAGGCCGGAGCCTTCAGGGGAGCCCGTTTGTCCCCTGTGGCACCCTGACCTTGCGCAGCATTCATATCCTGAGCAGGCTGGAAGGCGTTGATGGCCAGGCGCTGCCAAGCGTGACGTGCTCAGAAGACCTCGATGACGTATGGGCGAAGGTTCACGTGAGACACAGCCAGTGGGCTAGTCACACTTAGGAATGGGGAAAGGATATGGGGAATTGTGGGAAAAGCAGGCCTTGTAGCACAGGAGCCAAAGTGAAGAAGCGCATGCGTTTGCACCGCCTGCCCGAGGTCAGCACTGGCTGGTGTCAACCCGGAGACATCATTGCTTGTCCTGGTGCTTTGATATGTGCATCCTGACACAATGACATATGTGTGGTTAGCAGAACCGTAGGCCCAATCACTGAACCTTTTTGCGTGGGCCAACACAGGCAGGGGGACAGGAGAAAGCGGGGGTAGCGGGGAGCGGGGAAAACCTGATCAAGCAAACTCTTACCAATCCTTACAAATGCAAGCCGACAACGTCTGCCAACGTTGTAACGTTCTTATGTGCACACATGAAAGAGTAGCTACACGTCAACACCGTGGGACTGCCAGATCCGCGTCATGACGATCACGACAACACCCAGGACTTCTGTGAGACCAAGCTTACTTGTCACAGGTAATATAATCAAACACTAACGTGCTGAAGTCGTATTCAGAAGAGCTCGAGCAGGCAGCGTGGTTGTGCACGCACGGCACCACCGGGTGAACAAACAACTTGTTCCCACGCAGGTCACCTACTAAACTACAACGTTGACGTTCAGAAACCAACGAGTAAAGTGCGCGCCTTGTTTGTGCGTGTGAAAGGCGCGCACTTGTATTGCAAAGCACCTCATCCTTCCTAGGCCAGAGCCTCCCAGGGATTGACGAGTGATTGACCTCGTGCGTCAGTGACAGTTGTGAATGTTAACAGCCTTGGCTGGCCTGGAAATATGAGTCACTGCACTGCTTGGCTGCTTGGCTGAATGCGCTTGATGTGCAGCGCTCCAACTGAGGACGGTGTCTCACCAGCACACCCTGCAGTGCAGTGTACATTACCTTGCTGAAAAGCACTTTGTATGGGTGAGTGGCATAGCCTTGTAAGCTCGGCAGAACGGATGCACATTTTGTCTTGGGCCCGGCTCTAGCGCATGCCAGCGGAAGGTCACCACACAGAGTGGCCCGGTAGGACCTGGCCCTTGCCTTTTGGGCGGCCTATCATCCTGAGTTTGTACTTCAGGTTTGGTACATACAAATCCTTGTTGAAATACAGTGAACCTCAAAAGGGCCGCGAAGGTCTTTACATACGCTTCCACCTTTGGATACGCTGCATTGACCCAGCGACGGGGAAGCGGGGAAACGCGCTTGTGCACCCATCCGCTTCTTATATCAATCAGGCCTGGTAATAGGCAACAATACCACAGCTCATCTCCCAGCTACGTATTCCTATTATCTTCAACGTCAATTCCTTCCCTTGCACCTGGTTCACCGGTCGGCACCCGCGCATCCCACATTAATTGACGGACGCTCTCTACACGAGAATCAAATCAAAAGGCCGATACCCTGGTGCGTGTCTATGCGTGCGTGACATGAAGGGCGCGAGGTCTGTGAGCTTCGGCCGGGCGGCCTGCTGGCGGGTGTCCACGCACTCCAATCAAACCCCTGGATTGATAGGAGCTACACTCAGTCAGCGTTCGCTTCGACGTAGTATCGCCTACCCCTGACGCTCGGCTGTTCATCGTCGCAAGCCGGGACTTAATCCTAGTGGTGCCATTGCACTTTCCCAGCTTCCGAAACCACACAGGGGTGGTTCAGGAACCACCTGTGAACGCAAACCACGGTGTACTTGTGGAAATCATGGAAGAGCTCTAGGCTTGAACACGTGTGACAGGCATCAGCATGAGCACACATCTGCTCTGCAAAACTACTGCAGCGTTGTGCATCAACTTGCAACCTGCAACTGCTGCATGCCATTGCAGGTACCAAAGACGGACAACACGACTTCATCATAGTGTTAAGAGGGCACTGCAAAGCCTATGGTTTGTGCTCCACGCCGCGTCACGAGTTCCGTACTTGCACCAAGCCTTGCGCAAGCGTGCCCTTCGCCCCAAAATGCAGCAAGCTCGGTGAGTTGTATGGTGTATGATTGCACTGAAGCAAATGGGCATAGAGGCAAGTTACACTAACGAATGTTTGGGCAACTTTCGCGCATGCCTGTCTTGCAGCGTGCTACGGTGCTGACACGCCTGCCGTCCGTGTCTGCCATGCATCCTGTGGGTTGCTAACATCGCAGGGCCAGCTCTGAGGTGGCCAAAGTTCATCAAGGCAGCGCCTGCTTGTCTGGTCACAGCAGCGATGACACAGCAGGGGCGGACTCCCTGTTGCGAAAGCTAATGACGCAGCAGCTGGCGAGTCTGCTGGGACCCGATGAGGCGCAGCAGCTTCACGACCAGCTGAGGGAGCTCCTGGAGGGCTCACCCCTGGTGCAGGTAGGTGCGCTCCCTGAGACACACACACATCGCTTCTCCCATATTCCAGAGCTGGGCATCAGGTTTTGCCTGGCAAGGCTGATGAACGCGTTGGAGCAGCAGGGAAAAACACAGTTGACACTTCTGCGTCCGCTATTGTTCGCACCCTCTGCCTGCCACCTGCCCACCTACCGCAGGCCGCTGCCAAGGACTTCAACCTCCACGGCCGCGACCTGCCTACCACAAGTGACCCGCGCGAGGTGTTCCGCAAGGTCTCCACACGCAGCAGCCACCTGCTCGCCAACCTGCTCAACGCGGCGGCAGGCACCAGCAGTAGTGGTACCACCCTACTTGAGCCCTGGTACGCACAACGCCTGCCGCTTAACAGCCCACGTTAACAACCGCTACGACACAATTGTCATGTGCGTCGTATGTAGGGCGACAACTGCGAACACGGCACCTGCAAATGTCCTGTGCAGCCGGGACGTGCTGTGCAGCGCGAGCAGCGCACGTGCTTCCCCCTTACCTGCACCATGCAATGCAGGGCCGACATGAAGCTTTCCCCCCGGCGCCCTCGTCATCATGCACAAGCACTAATGCTGCATCCATGTTTGGCCTCCTGCACACACACACCGCTTTCGGGGCTGCACGCCGCATTGCTGCCTCCTTACCGCCTCCCCCCGCCCCTTCACCGGCTGCCCCACCACCACCACCACCGCCTCACCGCCTCCCTGCAGGTATGAGGCGCAGCGCGAGCCACTGACGGCTGCGCTGCGCAGCGCGCTTGCGGCTCGGCCCTACGAGTTCCCTCCGCAGAAGGTGCCTGACACCAAGGCGCAGGCGGGCACGCCGGGCTGGAACCGCAGGGAGTGCGTGGCGTGGCTCACCGGCAGCGTCATACCTGCGCTGCGTACCCTGCATGCCGCGTGGAGCAGCGGCGGCGGCGCTGGTGGTGGCGGTGGTGCTGGTAGCGGCGGCGTGGAGGATGAGGACCATCATCAGCGCCGTGCAGCGCCTGTAGGTGCGTCAAGACAACCAGCAGAGGCAGAGGCAGCAGCAGCAGCAGCAGCAGCAGGATGTGGCGTAGCCCCGGAGCTTGAAGCGGAGGAGGAGGATTGGTCGCTCATGGACTGCTTATACGCCCAGGGTGACGCGCCGCAGCAGGTGCGCGCATGTGCGCATGTGCGTGTGACGGGCAGGGAGAGTGGGTGATTGCGGAAGGGGGAAAAGTTCAGCGTGGGCATGCTGTTTGCTGTATACTCCAGGCATAGGGATAGGGTGCCAGCACCGCGCCACTCCACATACCAGGCACTACCTGCCGAGGCCCCACCGCCTCACCTCTTGCTGCCGCTACGCTGCTGACTGCCCTCTGCACTGCTGCCCTCCCCCCCGCCCCCCGCACGCAGCCGCCCCCGCACACCTCGTCAGTGCTTGCAGCGGCGATCGCCACCGCTCCCAGCGTGGCTGCGGCTCACGCAACGGCGGCCGCGCCAGCCGGACCCGCCTCCGCCTCCTCTGCGCATGCGCCTGCGTCTGCGCCTGTGCGCGCGGCGTCGGCATGCGGTGGAGACCTTCTGGCACTGCTTGGCGGCCCGGCCTGCCACTCCGCAGACCTGCTGCCCCTGCGCGGGGACGTGGACACGGGCGCTGGCATGGATGTAGATATCGATGATTTTGACGTGCATCTGCATTTGGGGTTGGGACTGGACTTTGGGACGACCTCACAGGGCCACACAGACGGCCTGCTGCTGCCGCCACTGGCACACGAGCAGCCGTCGTCATCCGCCATGGCCGCCAGCAGCGCGTGCACAGGCAGCTTGGCAACCTCATGGCGGCCAGGCCCCGATTACACCACCACCACCGCCACCACTACTGCGTACAACAGCACACCTGCTGCCTCCACCGCCACCACTGCCATGCGGTCACCGCAGCTCATGATGCCTCATGGCTCTGCTGCGCTGACTGCCCCCGATGCAGCGGCTGCCTGCCCCTCGCCCGGCTTCAGCAGCAGCGGCAGCAGTAGCGGCGGCAGCCAAGGCCTGCACGCGCCGGATGATGCACTGATGGCAGCAGCGGAAGCCGCCATACGAGGTGCCAACGCATGCGCTCGCGCCTCGGCTGGCCTGCATGGCAGCGCTGGCGGCAGTGGCGCTGGCCAGCAGCAGTTTGGCTACCGGCACTCCGCTCCTCCTACGACGCACTACGAGACAGGGCTGCTGGCGTTCATGAGGGATCAGCAGCACCACCAGCACCATTTGCAGCAGCGGCAGTTCCACTTTCAGGCAATCTCAGCGCGCAGCGCCAACCCCAGCAGCAGCTCACACCCACCCGTGACCTACCAGCCATACCAACAGCAGCAGCAGCATCAGAGCGGTGGCAGTCAGGCATACCACCTGCCGCCGTACCAGCAGCAGCGGTACTACGAGCAGCTGCAGTACAGGCAGCTGCAGCAGCAGCAGTACCACCAACACTTGCAGTACCAGCATGCGCTGAGGGGCCAGCAGGGACCCCTGAGTGACCCCTGCCTGCGCACAACGCAGCCTGCCCCTGCACCTACCGCTGCTGCTGCTCACATGCCTGCTGCTGCTGCTGCTGCTGCTGCTGGGAGTGGGGGCCCCGCCATAACGGCACCTGGCTTGCCGGCTCACGGCCCGCTGGACCCACTGGGCGTGGTGAGATTTGTTTGTCTGCAGGGTTGGGGGGGGCAGACTGAGACCTGCCAGCACACTTGGGGGGCACGTGTTGTTTGACAGTGAGGGTAGCGTACTCAAAACCATCATGTGGGTGTTTGCAGGCTGCTGGCAACAACAATGCAGCACCTTATCAGTGACGATGCACCATCATGATGCTAGTGATGCGGTTCCCTTTGCTGCCACCGCCAGCCCGGCACGTTCCATCACGTCATGCGGTGCTGATGCAAGGTGCACACCCTTGCTCTCGCTCACTCATCCTCACACACTGCCCCTCGCCTGCCTCTTGGTCGTCTGCTCTCGCTCATACACACAGGCCACCTCGGATGACGACCGCGCCTTCCAGAGCTTCCTGCACCAACTCATCGCCACGCCCGCCCCAGCGACGGCCGCGATGCCACCCAGCGCAGCGCAGCATGCGAGCCACACTTGCGGCAGCCGCAGCAGCCACAGCGCTGCCGGCGGCGTTGATGACCCTGTGCAGCATGCGCTCGATGCATACGACCGCGCGGCCAAGGCGCCACGGCGGTCTGACCCCGGGGCAGCAGGGGGTGCGCCGTCATCGTCGTCGCAGGCCGCCGCCAGCGGGCCAGCGTTGCGGAGCTTCACGCATGGCACCGTCACAACTGACTACTATGCATGTGGCGCCCTCAAGCGCCAGGTAGGCACCCTCCGGCCACGCGTGTGCATGCGGTGGTGGTGGTCGTGGGGTTGTTCCACGCATGGCTCTCAGCCTGAGCCAGCAGCGGCTTCATGCCACCCAACGCGCCTGCTTGCGGCATGCCTTGCAGCCCCGTTAACCCACGGCTGCGATATCAACGGGCATGTGGGTCCTTACGTGTTTGTCGCTGACACAGCAAAGCGTGTCAAATGTCTGTCCTGCATGCGTCTAAGTGTCGATGCCTGACATCCGTGCTCCCTACTGGCCGTCATGCCCCAACAGGCGTCTCATCCTGCAGATGCGGAGGAGCCCATCCGTCCCACGCGCGCCTCCAGCGCCACCACCAACAACAACCCGCCATGGCACCACAGCGGCGGCCATCACGCGACGTACGCCACCGCTGCTGCGGCTGAGAGGGCGGCCGCCACCGAGCGCGCCGCTGCCGCTGCAATATCACGCTCAGCAGCAGCTGCTGCGTCAGCAGGGCCCTACAGCAGGAGTACGCCCCTTGCTGCACTTGGCCAGCAGCCTCAGCTGCAGCACCGTGGGTACGACCAGCTACACCAGCTGCATCCATGCCTGGACCTGGATCAGGATCAGGATCCGGGCTACCGTGCAGCTGATGGGCCTGCTGCCTCTGATGACATGATGAGGGTGAGTCCCTGCGCTGATTGACGGGCACGCACGCACACATACACAACGCATGCTGCCCGTACCTTTCCAATGCCACGCATGCGTGGCATGCAGTGCAGTGGTGCGAGAGAGGCGTGTACGGCAGCGCCAGCCCCCCCGTCACCTGGTACCATGGGCCCATGCCATGAATTTCATGTCGCCACGCTAGAGAGCCGGACAAAGCAATGCAGCATTGCGCACGGCTCCAGTTCCGTGCTGGCAGTGCCCGGCCCAGCAAAGCGAGAAGCAGTGATACCATGCTGCACTGACGGTCTAGCACAACATGTCGGTGTAGAGTAGCGACGGCGGCGCATGTGCCACCTGCTGGCTCAACCATCGCATGCTGCTCGCTGCGTCGTTTTGGGTTGCGCAGGCGTTGGGTGCATTCAGCAGTGGCAATTCCTGCATCTTCGACTCATCCGCCTTGTGAGCCCCGACAGCGACGAGCGGCAGCCATTTGTGCCTTACGGCATTCCTGATTCGCCCAGGAGCTGTTGCTTGCCGGCGCGAGCCTCGCGCTGCGTACCTCCCTGTTGTACCTCGACATCTTGCTGTGTGGTGCTGCCCCACATGCACCGCTGACACGCCGCCCGGCGCCACTATATAGTGCTGTACACCACCCTCGCCGCGCAACCCCATGCGCATCCTGCTGCGACGCCAGCAATCAATGCATGCAGTTTAGGCGTGCATGATGATGAAGACTTGCCACGCATCTGTACTGCGTCCGTGTTTTGCTGTTTTGCTGTTTTGCTGTACTGCTTCCGTGTTTTGCTGTACTGCTTCCGTGTTTTGCTGTACTGCTTCCGTGTTTTGCTTGATCCTCAACGCACCCCCTGCATCGCTCGCATCCGCCCTGCCCAGGCTGCCTAACCGCCCGCCAGCTCTGCAGTGCCCTGTTCTGGCCAGAAACAACTTCTGTTTTTAGCACCTGGCTCTGTTTTGTTTGGGGGGAGGGGTCATACATGATAATGCTCACCGCATCCAATACACCGCCCGCACAGTCAGCACACCCGCACACCTGCACACCCGGCCACGCGTCCTTGTGGTGAACCGCTGCAATCCAGCCATGATGACCTCGCTGCCTGCCGCGCAACAATCCCGCTTTCAGTGCACATGTGCACGCCGCCCGCTTGCCCTTATCACCTGCACTGCTTCACCCCTGCGCTGCTTCACCCCCTGCGCTGCTTGAGCCCCCCTTGATCCGTACACCAAGTGCTGGTGAGCGCCCACTCGGCGTGATGCTGATGATGGTAGGCATGGTTCGGCTGTGGGCGTTGCAAATGCATGCCCACGATGTCAGTGCAGTTGTATGCACGGAGTGCTTACAGGAGTGCTTGTGGGAGGGCACAAGTGCGTGCAGTACATATCAACAAGCACCGATCACCGTACATACTGCTTGAGTACATAGCGCATATGCAGGATAACTGCACGTTTGCAGCTTTTTGCTTCCTTTCTTGCAACCTCCACTTCCCTGCCCCCTTCCTCCGGCCCCCGGATCCGCTTGCGCCGCATGCGCACCGTAGAGTATAATGCGGTACAGCGCCACGGGGGATGCATCCTGCATGACACCCGTCCATGCCTGTTTGTGTGCAATGAAGGGTAGAATAACTTGTTGTCTTGTTGAATCATGGATAACTCTATGACTCATTGAATATCTCGTTGTCTTGTTGAATCATGTGACGGATTGGAGCGGCATCCGCCAGCCCCACGTTTTGCCGAGCGACGCGATGGACGTCCGTCCACTGCCCTGTCCACTGCATCACCATTGCCAAGTGCGCGCGCTTGCGCAATGGCAGCATCCTCCTGGTTTCAGCAACGTCCACACGTGCCGCCCTTTTATCCATAAACCTATGCAGTACCGGTACCTAGTGTGCACATTGCCGCTGACGTCATCATTCCCTCCTTGCCACCATATCCGCCATGCACCCAGACCGCGCACCTACCGCTTGCATCCTTCCTCAGCATCACGCTGTCAGCGCCCTCCCTCCCCTGCTGCCTGGCCTGCGCCCCTCGCCCCTCCACCTGCCCTGTCCACCTTGCCTTGATGTACTCCGGACTGTGCGCGACCTTGCCCTTGTCCCGCTGCTCAACAGACCGTGCTAGCAGTGCGATGTGCCGCTGTACCTACGTTCTGCACAGTGCGTGTTGAGGTGTAGGTGTAGGTGTATGCAGACGCGTGCATAGGCGTCTGTAGGGCACTTGCGTACAGGAGAAAGAAGATGCTACTGCTAGCCAATGTTACACTCCCATGCTAGCATCAGGCTGGTATTGTAGGTGCGCGGCTGCCTGCCACTGACTAGTGCATACTTCAAAGAAACAAACGTGCACTCCAGGGGCACTCTGGTCCGGTATACTAGGGTGGACCATGCAGTGCCAAGACGCGAATGCCAGGACCGCGTCTTTGCACAGACCAGCAGACCGACAGGTTGCTGGGTGAAACAATAATAAAGCACACGTGTGCGGCTGTTGATGAGATAGGTCGGCCAGCAAGGCGTATGCTGCGCAAGCAGCAAGGCTCGTGCTATGCAAGGAGTTAGCAGGTGATGACTGCGCGTGTGCCGGTTGTACCACCAGTGAACTGGGTAGGCCGTACGCTGGCGTACGACTATACAAAAATGTTCGAAATGGGAACGTAGTACCTAATCGGTCAGAGCATCCCATCGGGTGTGACAGCTGATGGGGTTGTAAGCGTGCGTGCAACTGAACATGGGCTGGCAGTTGGAATGTTTAGAGTTGTTTGTTTCCCGTGGAGCCATGCAGTTGGGTATGTGTCACCCCTCCAGCCGCGAGCGCGCATGCGAACAGGGGCTGGGAAGGCCACACTGCATTTTTTATCTGCATGCCCTGAGAGTCAGCACCGTATGCACGGATGTCAAGCACGGATGCTTTGCCATGGTGAACGGTAGCATGTGCATGCTGCTGCGAATGCATGAAGGCTGCACGGGCAAGATGACATGACGGCTAGCGAGGTAAGTCCTCACCTAGATATGAAGTTAAAAGGCCTACGTCCGCACGCAGCAGGGAGGCACTGATTGCTCAGGATTATGCAAACCAGGCGTGCAAGCAGGAAGCAGGCATGCAGGTGAGTGCCTGCACGACCAGGCGTCCAACAGGTTGGAAACCCAAGGGCTCAGGCACGTATGCTGAGTCTGCGCTCGCGAAAGTCTGTGCTCAGTAGAAGGGACCCAGTGCAGGCCTCCCGATCAAGACCGCAGGCCAGGCCCAGGAAGGCAGGACTGCTGAAAGCAAGCAAGCAGGCAAGGCGAAGCCAAGCACAGACTCGGCACAGGCCGAGCCGTGAGAGGCAAGACAGGGCATGTCGTGCGGGCGAGCACTGACAGGTGTGTACGCGTGCGGCGGCGAGTGCCATGCAATATTGTACTGGTGCAGGCCGGGCGTCGGCGGGAAAGGCGGGCATGCAACTGCCACGAAAGAGTGTAAAGAATGAGTGTTTAAAGCGTATACTGCGCCATGTACGCCGGCGATGGTCAATGCACGCAGCCGGTCCTGACAAAGGTAGTTATGGTCATTGCCAGACGGAGACGTTATCCAACCAATATGATCACAAAAGCTTCATCACGCCAGCGCTGAGCACTGAATGCACGGCACGGTAACGGCCGAAGGCGTTACGCTCCCTGACATAGGGGCAGATAGCAGTACATGTACTGTAGACTGCCGCCAGGCACTGCAGGTAGGGCGCTCTGGCCGTCCGGCAAGCACTGTCCCGGCAACTCAACGGGCTCACACTCCGACGCTGATCGGCCTTTGGGGGCCACGAGACCGCCATCAGGCTCGCCGGAGTCCCCGCCAGTGCGGCGAGGACCCTCAGGACCGTCTTCCTCAGTCCAGTAAGGTGCCCTGAGGATCATGTGGCCCTGCTTGGTCCTTGGGCAACCAAGGTGTGCAGTGCAGTTGGTGTCGGGCGGTGCGATGTAGGCGTTGCACGCGCCGGTGGCGTGGACGCACTCCGCAATCCAATGTGGCTTGTTGTCGGCCGTGAGGTTTGTCATGATGCCCAAGCACCGGGTGTCGGAGATGCAGGCCGGCTGGCAGGATGCTCCTGGAATCGAATCGCTGTCGCCCACCCCGCCTGTGAAGAGTTTCATGATCCCGGAATCCCAGTACGCCGGCCGCTGCCACACGCACGCAACCCTCTTCCGGCCTTGGTTGACAGCCCCGCAGGTGGCCTTGGAGGTGCAGGCGTTGCAATGCGACTTGTCACACGTTGTGGCCACGTTGGCAGAGTTGGCCTGCGACACATAAACGATGTGGTGGACGAGTTGGTTCTAGGCCGCACGTACAATAACATTGTAATCCACCCTTTCTCATGCACGCATCGCTCATGCCCATCGGTGTTGCCAGAGCAGCCGTCCCCTCACTGTACAGCGCGGACCCGACCCTTTGGTAAAGGCTGGCGGTGGTAGCGGTGGTGATCCCTCCGTGCCTGCACACACCGTGCACGGCAGGTGCGGCGAGCCTGTGTGGCAGCGGCATAGTCTTCCATGACGACTGTGTGTGCACCCATTATGTAATTGCACTAACGACACGGTCCGCGCTCAAGCATACGCCCAAAACACAAATGCAACGATGGTACCATGGATGAGGTGAAGGACGCAGACCCGAACTTGCTGAACTTGGGGCATGAGGCATGCACCTGCAGCATCTTGCGCCCGCCGGTGTTGCAGTCGTGCAGGCAGCCACCAGCAAGGTCTTGATGAGCTTGGGACGACCAGCAGCAGGCAGCCGATGGCACGAGCGCCAAAGTCACCACCACCAGCCAAACGGGCGCTGACATGGCGTGCAGCTAGCGGCCCCCGGTTATTGGAACGTGCTTTGCTGCCAGCGTCGCTGTGTGAACCCTGCCCTACCCTGCAGGCATCGACCGCAGCGTGACAAGCAGAACGCCACACAACAGCGTCAGATTATGCAAGGGACGAAAATAGCATCCGCAGCAAACATATTTGATGGTCTTAACCCCTCAGTACTAGCAAGCACTCGTGACGGGCAGCAGGGACAATGGCAGGGACTTGATGCATGTTGCAATAACAAGCGTGCCCGGCATTCCGAGTGGTGAGCGGTGTTGCTCAACAAAGGAGGATGCAAGTGAACATGCATATACACACCAGAGACGACTGATGAGGGCGAAACACAGAGCATGCAACTGGCCTGTCCATGACCTGCTTGCAGCCCGCTCTCGACAACCACCCATGTCGGACAACCTGTCTTTACAACGATGCCCCTGTGCAGAAACGCACAGGCCCCTCCTACATACGAGGACTGTACCATTGCATGCAGTGCTTTGCATAAGACACATGCAAGGGACTGGCAATCAGGCAAGCATCGCTTGTTGGCCTGTCTGCCTGCTACCACGACCATCACGGCCATCACGGCCTGGCCCTACCTGCATGCTGGCCAACCAGTGGTGGAACCTTAGAAGTCTATGCTCAGCCATGATAGGGGAGCGCTTTGGCATGCACTGTCAACACGCTACCCACACCGTGCAAACATGCACCACCCACGTAGCCCGCACACAATGCACATGCATGGTTGTGTGTGATGCATTGCATATGAGTGTATAACGGCATTGCGGATGACGGTCAGGGAATTGGGGAGATGGAGCTCCGAAGGCTGGCATACAGATACTTCCTACGTTGTCTCTGTAACTGTTGCAATCAGGCCATGTGACGCTGACATTGGTGAGTGGTGCGCCCAAACGTCAAATTGCCTAACCCTCAGTAGAGCGGACCCAGCAGTCTGCTTTCTACTCGTGGCCTGGGCTGCTGCCAGTCAACCGCCTAGCACGCCGCAGCAGCAGCAGCAGAGTGGCAGGGGAGCGTCGCTACAGCAGCCAGCCAGCAGGCGGGCGGCTCAGCAAGGCGGCCAAGTCGGTGAGGGGCGTGGTGGCGCGTGCCAGCATTGACCGCTCGCTGCACCCTCTGCAATGTCACTGCACATGCTGGCGCCGAAACCGTCCGGCAGCAGCAGATCCCCATCAGCATCGTTGTCCAGGATGTTCCCAACCAAGCCAAAAATGTCCATAATGTCCGGGATGTCATCGGGCCGGGGGTGAAAGTGTGCAAGTGGCGGCAGCGCCAGCTGCGCGTGCCCGCAGAGCTAAGAGGGCCGGCAGCAACGGGCTGGCAAGAGGCCGGAGCACAATCAGGATGGCGCTCCCCCGCGTGCCGTGCAAATGCTGCATATGCTGCAGAAGGCGTGGACAACGCTGCCACATGAGGGCACTGCAGGCAACGCGCAGCAGCCCTGCTGAACATTTCATCATGCCATTCACATGTGAGCGCTTGCTGTGCAGCTGTGCAGTCTCTGCCTCAGACTGATGCTCCGTCTCCCTGCCCCTGCTTCACTGCGCAGTGGCCGGGTGATGCTGCTGCTGATGATGCCACTGCTGATGTGCCTGTTGATGTTGCTGGCGAATGCACAAATGCGACCAAGCGGTTTTCAAAGGCTTTGCGTTGGTCGGCGCCGACGCGGCGGGTTGCTCCCTGGAGGAGACGTGCGTGGCAGGTTGACGGCCGGGCACCACGCGGTGGCAGCAGGGCTGGCCCTAGCAGCGCTTGCTGTGGACGCTGGCTGCTCATGGAGCGCTTGCGGTCGTAAACTGCTCTGTGTTGTTGCTGCTGCCCACGACCAGCAGTGCATGTGATGTGCGTGCGGTGTGCCGGCAAGCCATCAGCTTTCCAGCTGGACATCCTGAGCACCGGCGAGCGTGCGTGCTGCAACGCTGCTGCTGATGCCATGCATTGTTGCTGAGGAGATTGTAGGGAGACTGGCGGCAGCAGCAGCGGCAGCGGCAGCGGCAGCGGCAGTGGTGCCCAGGAGAGGCACATGTCAGCGGCCCCAACAACAGCAGCGGCTGCCCATGGCGCCCCTGCTGCCGCGGCGACGGGCTACCATGTCTGACAGCAGCGTGCTTCACCCGTATATGTGAACCGCCCTGTTCCGTGAATTACCCTGTTCCGTAAAAGTCAAGACTATCAAAGTAAGTGAAGCTGTGTCGGTATTTCAGGGCCCGCGCATCGATTTCAAGGATGTTCTAGGCATATACTAAGTGGGGCTACTGACCGCTTGTGCTATACTGACTTGAGCGCGTGCACTTGCACTGATGAGAGGTAAATTCACACGAACAAGCAATGGCTGCGCCAATTGAGACCGTTAGGGTATTTGATACAGCAAAGCAAATCTATCATGCATAAAAAGCGTCTAGTTCGCGTGACTCTGAGTCTTGGGCGCTTTGGGGCGCGCTTTCCGCCTTCTGCAAGCAATACAAGAGGTCGACTCAATATAGAAACCAAAACGACCCAGCGTCTTTGCTTGCAAATGGTTTAAAACACCTGCAGTCCCAGTCTGTCTACCTAACATTGTACATTTAGTGGTGCTCCGGTGGTGCTGCTCTGCAGCGATGTCCGCCTGGTCGTTTGGCGTGCGAAGGCCAAACTAAAGCCCAAAGCTGCTAGAAATACCCAAGAAGACAAAGAAAGCAATTTTCATATATATTCAAGGTTTTGAGGAACACGGGGCTGCTTGAATGGTCGGGCGTCTTGTGTCCAAAGCAGCGAGCGCTGAGCCGTTTGCGACACTGCACGGTTTCGCTTCCGATTGTGCTTGCCCATACCAAGCCTCATAACACACAGGAGGCACTAACAAGCTCCCATATATATGAGAATATTTTGTGGGCTGGTTGTGGGCCATCTGCCAGTGCTTTTAGAGGTTTGACCCCAACAAAGTGGCGTTATATTAATGCGGCTCCAAAACTGGCAACTTGGTGGCAGAATCGGGCTTCGCCCCTTTCCTGTCAGCACTCCCAAGGTGTCTATCGCATCGATTAAAAGTATTATATGACGTCTGACCACATAAGGGGGGCGCGGTGCAGCTATGGTACCATGCTGCCTCAAGCTGGTCATAAGAGTGACTAACTGCACTAGGAATTTTTCATTTGGATAACAGAGGGTGATTAGTATGAGGTGCGAGGTAATGGTGAAATTCCAGTGGGATAGTTTGATGAGCTATGGTATAGAGCAGTCCGCCTGGTCCGCGCCTGCTGCTAGGTCTGAGGCCTGAGGTGTGAGGCTGCGTAATTAGGGTAATGAACTGACAATTAACTGGCGTCACTTTGTCAAGGGCTACGTGCGTGCAAGAAAGCTGTAACTGGTGTTTCCCGTCCCACGCACTCTAGGGATGTTCTGCAGCGGCTCTGCACTGGTTCATCTTTCGGCGGTTACTTTCTATGACCAAGCCAGCTGGCGACCTCAAGGCTGACTCCATAAGCACCAGCTCACCACGGCGGCGGCGGCATTCCGTTGTTGAAAGCGCAAGCCCGGGGGACATCTTCAGACGTCTGCCGGCTGCTTTCCCTGCGAAACATCCATAACAGCTGGTGCGTCGCCAACGCTGCACCACTACTCCCATACATATGTGCACCACTCCCATGAATGTGTGACAGTACGGATGTGTGTGAGAGCTCTTGATTAACTCTCGTGTGCACTGGGGAACAACAGGGCAGCAGCAGCAGCAGCAACAGGGAGTCCAGCAGCAGATGTTGTGGCTGCCTAGACACACGAGCGATGACGACTTGCCGCGATGCCTGACCGCAGCGCCACCACGGATGAGATGGCCAACACGATACAGAGCTTCACGATACAAGTCAGATTCAAGGTCAATGCTGCTGTACCGGTATGTGGAGTGTGCGCAGGTGTAGGCGCGTGGGTAGGCGAGCAGTGGCCTCTACATACAGGAACAAGTACTACGCAGCGGACCCCTACTACTACTAGCCAACTGGGCAGGTTGGGCCTCAGGGCCTTGCATGCGGTGGTGGCCTGGAGGACCAGATGCGGGCGAGAGACGCGGGTCCAGGCAGCGATGCAGTTCCATGCAGTCAGGCTGTCAGGCAGCCACCACACACTGGCAGAAGCCGAGAGCTGAGAGAGGTATACCCCAGTACAGTACATTCAGCGCTGGAGGTGCAGGGTCACATCGTATCACATTCCTGCGCTGGCTGCAAGCTGGCGTGGTAGGCGCACGGCTGCTTGCCGCTGATCGCCCGGTCGTGCACACATCAAACCTACGCTTCCAGTTGCCAGCACACTGAGCGCCTTGCCTTGTAGCCCGCCACAGTCCATGCGCTGCATACCGCGGTGTGGATATTCTGGTGTGAATGCCTTGCAGTGACACCAGTGATGGCATCCGCACTGTTGGTGTCGAGGCACTCAGCACTGTCTGGAGTCTCGTTGCTGTCGTAGCTTGACGCCCGGGCCCGTCAGTCGGTGTAACTCTACTGAAATCACTGCAGGGTCCAGACTCCAGGCACAGGCACAGGCGTGCGTCCAGCAGCTGTCGGCAATCTGAGCTGCTCATGCTCACCAGCGCCAGCTGAGCTCCATCCACGTGCTGAGCGAGGGCGGGCAGCAGTGCACCAGCCCACCAACGCTTATGGGCGTCAAAGAGCCAGCACAAAGAGCCCCCACACACAAAGCCGCTAAGATTCATCGCTCCCTTCGACAGCACATACATCGGCCTCACATTACATGGCCAATCGCATGGCACAAGTTAGGAGGACACGCACCGCACAGTCAACTGGGCAGTTGTGCCCACCATGCCGTTTAAAGAATGCTGCATGCTTGATCAGCGGAGCAGCAGCAACAGCAGCATGTGTACACGCTTTGTACTTAACCTTAGCGAGGTCACGTAGGCGTCTGCGGAGCTATCATGCGCGCCCACCATTGGCGCCGGCAAGGGGGGGAGTACAGTGCAAGAATGCTTGGGAGGTTTGGGCCAGACCATAACACAGGTCTGCCCCAAAAGCCTGTAATGTTCTCGTTAATTAGCATTGGCGATGTGATTAAGATCACTCGCATGGATCGCAGTACTTTGGCACAACAGCAAATCCCTCCGACAATGACAGAGGTCGGACGCATGCAGTGGGTGCGCAGCCTGGCTGTGGGGGCAGGTGCCAATACTTCAACATGACGTAACATAACGCTTCTTGTGCCCGCAAGTGCTGTATAATACTGCAGTGTACCATCAAGTGTGTTGTATGGGTCACCAGGGTATGAGTCAGCACGTGCGTCCCAGACGTGACCCAGATCAAACAAGTGCTGCACAGTCATGCAGGCCCCTCCTAACCCTTGCCATCGCAGAGCTTCCCACGCCATCCTCACATCCACATCCACATCCACACATGCACACACACACAATGGGTGAAGTGAGAGGCGCTTCATTGCGCTGCGGGATCACACACCGAACATTTGGTCCGCGTACACGAGCGGCAGGAGTTTGGAATCATTGGATGCTCTTCGGATACATTCACATGAAAGAATGAAATGACAGGGGTCAGCCGTTGTTTTGCTTGCTGTTGTGTCCCCGCCCGCAGCTGGGCGGCCCAATGGCGCCTGCGCGCCGCTGGCGCACCTTACTTCCCATTCCTTTTCCTGCCTGGCACATCACACCACACAACACAATGCCGCTGTTGCCTTAGCCTGTGAGCGGCGGTACAGAGCACAATCCCAGCGGCCCAACTATGGGGCAGGCGCGGTGCGTATAGCCTGGACTGAAGATGAAGGCACACCATCCTCAGCCACTCATCATGGCCCCTGCTGCTGCTGCTGCTGCTGCTGCTCCGTGTTTGCTCCCCTGGCGCCCACGAAAGGAGCGCAGCGCTGCAGGCACGACGACGTAACACCGGTGTGTTGCTTGCCCTTGCCGTCCGTGACAGAGCGCCCACGCCCTGCTGCGCCGCCTGCGCCTGCACCTCTATCCGGCGCCGCCTTGGACGCATCCCACGCCTTGCCGCCTGGGCCGCCGCCGCCGCCGCCGCTGGTGGCGCTGCTGCTGGTGGTGGTGCTGCTGGCGCTCCTGCGGCCCCACGAGCCGACCGACCAGGCGGGCAGCGCGCTGCTCACGCTGCTGCCCAGGCTGGTGATGCTGCCGCTGAGGCTGGCCAGGCGGCGCCGCAGCACCGCGCTCAGCTTGCGGCGGGTGCTGCGTGAGGGCAACACGTAGGCCAGCACCGCTAGCACGTAGGCGCCGATGAGCGCCGCGTTCATGACGATCATCACGATGCCCACCGCAGCCTCGCTCTGCGCAGCAGCCGGGGTTTGCCAACATACAGCACGGGGTCAGGCACAGCGCGAACCAGCAATACAGTGGCCGCAAATGGCAGCACCGATGCGATTGATTGCGCAAGACCGATGGGCGTATGCAGTATGCTCCCTGCACTTGCAGCCCTACCGCTGCAGCAGCAGCAACAACTGCCCCTGGACCGCCTTGGTCCACGCATCCATCTTTGCATGCCTCACTTGTCATCACTCGCTTCCGGGAAGATCCCCGCCACATACACGGGGGCATGCCACATACATGACTCAAGGCATGCCTGCACGGCCCCCCTCCCCCCTCCCGGCACCCACCTGCACGTCTGCCCCCGCTGCCGCCCTCAGCGTTGACAGCGAGGCCTCGTACAGCAGCCCCATGGCGATCGTGGCCACCAGCGTGCAGTACGACAGGAAGTGCATCAGCTCAGGCAGCTCATGACGCAGCGGACGCACGCCTGCACAAGCACACGGGCACAGCAGCGACATGTTGAGCAGCTGTGCGTTGAGCAGCTGGGCGGGTCATCCACACAACGCATCAGGCAGGGCATCTGTACAGTGCGCATGCGTCACGCACTACTGATATGTAATCGGCCAAGGGCAGCCAGCAAAGGACATGCGAGTTCGCCATGGGCAGCCAGCTTATCAGCACCTCCGCCACCCATAAATGTACGATGATGCGAACGAACGTACTGACATGTAGCGGCGTGTGTATGTCCACGCAATAGCTGATGTGATGCTTGCCAGCGTCATAATATGTGCGAGTGCATGCATGCGCACTCCTCACCTGAGTTGATGGCGAGGATGGCGGTGAGCACAATGACCAGCAGCAGCGACTGCTGGTACAGCGGCAGCATGCGCGACATCACCTGCACGCGCACACACACACACACACACAGCTGCCAGCTCAGCCCAGACACCTTGTCACCCTCAGGTGCAGTTCCCATCATCACGCATACGCACACTGCATGGCCGCACGGGAACCAAATAACTCTAAACACACACGCAAGTGTGCCTTGCTCAAACACAAGGCATGGTACACCAAACACCTCTACAGCAGAGGATATGCAGGCTCTGCTCCACACACATGCGCCAGCCAGCTGCTGCCCCTCGCACCCCAGCCCCCCCCCCCTCACCTCTGCCGCCACGAGGCCCAGCGTGAGGAACATCTGCACGCCCTCCCAGTAGTAGTACCCCCGCCGGTACTTGTGGTACAGGAAGCCGTACAGCTGCTCAGTGTGAGGGTCCTCCAGCGCGTGACGCTTGGCCACCATCAGCGCAATGGCGGCCACCGGCGGCGCCAGACACAGCACCACCGCGCACACGATGCCGATGGGCAGGAAGAGCGACGCATGGTCCCCCGCGTAGCAGCGCTGGTCCATGTTGCGCGTCCAGTAGCCGAACGACCAGGTCGCGGCCTGCTGCTCCGCCGTCTGCATCAGCGCGCTCCACACCGCCTGAGACACGCGCGGCGCCCCACTCGTGGCGGCTGTGGGTTGCGGCGGCAGCTGGGGCGGCGCCACTCCGGCGTCCAGCTGGTAGCAAGCAAAGATGGATAGCACCGCCTGCGCCCAATCGGGGTAGAGGATGAACATGGAGACCATGAGCACCAGCAGCAGCTGCTGTGGCAGGTTGAGCAGGCCGTCCATCACGCGCAGCTGCTGCACCTGTGGGGGAGGATTATGGGCAGGCAGGCGGGAGGGGCCACAGGGCAGCGGTACGATTGGCGTTAGGCATCAATGCGTGTGCGGGTGCGTGTGCGGTACGGCACTAGAGCCGGGGGGTTGTGTGTGTATGTATGTATGTATGGAGGCAAGCAAGCAGGCGCATATCAGGGTGCACTCCGTACATCAAGCACCCCCGCCAGAAAAACCAACACACGCACACAGCCGCATACACGCATGCAATTGAGGACAGGCAAAGCCCGCGCGTGGTGTGGGAGGGAAATGGATGGTGATTATGACGTCGGTACATTTCGACGACCACTCTCACGGGGTTGGCCCATGCTCTGCCAGGGCCCAGAGCTCGCCTCACCATCATCCCTCCCCCCCCTTCCCCCAGGCCCCCCTCACCTTGCTGACGGTTGCTGTTTTGAGCGAGCTGACGGAGCTCTTGAGGCTCAGCAGCAGACGCCCGCCACCACCACCACCGCTAGTGGCCGACTTGCCGGAGGTGACAGACGCCTTCTTCTTCAGGTCACCAGGCTTCAGCGCCTGCTGCTGCTGCTGGCCGCCGCCGCCCTGCCCCTCACCCTCAGACCGCGGCGCTGCTGCGCCGCCTGGTTGTGACGCCGCCAGCGCTGCCGCCGCCGCCGGGCCCTGGCGGTGCGGTTGCTGCCTGGGCCCGGCGGCGCTGTCGTCGCTGATGGTGATGAAGCTCGGCGCGGTGCCGGACGACTGCGGGCCCTTCAAGCCAACAGCCGCAAACGGGGACACAACAGCCGCGCATCGCGCTGTGGTCGTCGCCACGGCAGTAGCAGCGGCGCCGCCGCCTGCTGTGGTGGTGGTGTTGGGTTCCGGGAGGTTGAAGGATACGCGTGAGAAACTGGGGTAATGGCGCACAGGCGCCGCCCGCACTGCCGCGCCGTGGGCTGCGCTGCCCGCCAGCAGCCCCTCCGCCTCGCCAGCAGCGCTGGGCGACGCGACGCGGGCGTTGCCGTCCCCAGCTGCAGCGCTAGCAACGTTGTCGGCAGCAGTGTTGGGCGCTGGGGCCAGCAGTACAGGGTTCTGCTGGCCATGATGGTAGTGATGGTGGTGCTGCTGGTCGTGGCCAGCAGAAGACCGTGCATAGCCAGCAGCGTCACCCAGGGCATTCAAGGGATGGTTCTCCATGCCAGTGTCTGACCCAGCATGCCGCCACGCGAACGCAGCGGCGAGGCCAGCAGCAGCAGCAGCAGCAGCAGCCGGAGGCGCCAGCTCCACCGACAAGCTGCTGGTGCCTGTGCGGGCCGTTGTGAAGGACAGGAACTCAGCGCCATCAGAGTCAGACTCCTCCTCTAGCTGCGCGGCTGGCAGGCGGGGGTAGCTGGTTGGCGTGGTGTGGTGGCCAGGGCCAGAGCGGGGGCGGGGGTGGTTGGTGCCGTGGCGGCCCGCCGCAAGCGCTGGGATGGGTGGGTAGATGGCCACCTCGTACGAGTCGGGATCAGGCTGCAGGTCCGAGTGGAGATCTGAGTGGCGGTCCGGATCTGATCCCGCCTCAGCCTGGGGTACCACGGGGGCGGCGTGGGCCTGCGGCGGCAGCTGGGGCTGCGGCACTCGCAGCTGCTGCAGCGGCTGCGTCGGCCCGGATGCGGATGCGTCAGAGGCGCGGCTGAGCGCCGCGGGCATGGTGAGGGAGCGCAGCGGGGGCAGCGCAGGCATGGCACCCACCTGCAGCGCTGGGGGCTGCGTGCACCGCGCTTCATGTGGGTCATAGCTGGCCGCCACCACGCCACCTGCTGGTGCGGGTGCTGCTGCTGGTTCAGGACCCTCAAGCCCAGGCAATTGGTACTCGTCAAGCAGCAGCACCTCGCCGTGCTGGCCTGCTGCCGCAGTGTCATCTTCGCCCAGCATGCTTCGCCGCTGGAACGACGGCAGCGGGGTGGATGGCTGCTGCCGGTCCTCAAGGTTCAGGGCCGGCGGCGGTGGCTGCCGCTGCTGCACGGATGCAAACACACTGAGCGCGTGCACTTGAGGGTAAGCCCTGCTCGCCACAGAGGCTGATGCCGATGCAGATGCTGAAGGTGCTGGCATTGGGAGCGCGGCCGCAGATCCATCTCTCCATGGCGGGCGCCGTGGGTCCTCTGCCTCGCCATCAGAGCCGTACCCCACGACAGCAGGCAGGTGCAGACTGGGATCAACGGCTGCTGCTGCCGCTGCTCCTGCTGCAGCCCCCTGCACTAATGTGCCCATGGTGGGAAGTGCGCGCGCCGCCACGCCGCCTCCCGCACACAACGGCTGCTGCGGCTGACGTAGCGCCACCATAGGGGGAGGCTGAGGGAGCAGCGCGCGTTGCTGGTGGTGCTGCTGAGGCGGCCACACGTCAGTGCGTGGCGCAGACTCAGGCAGCTGCGGAGGCGCCACCACCACCGCCATGCCTACACCCCCGTGGTGCGCATCCGGCACTGGGACGGAATCTGCTTCGACCGCAGCAGACGGAGCGGTGGAGAGGCGTACGGAATGGACGGATGCTGCGGGTGACGCAGGCAGCGCTGTGTTGATGGAGTAGCGGTCGTCACTCACGCGACCCATGTGCACCGCTGCTGCTGGCGCACCACCATCGGGAGCTCCTGTGGCGGCGGCGCTGTGGCGACGGTAGCCTGGCAGCCTGCCGCCAGCAGCAGCGGAAGCGCCAGCGGCGGCAGCAGCAGCAGCAACAGCAGCGAGGTTGGCTGCATTGAGCTTGACATGGTCGCCGCCTTGCTCGTGGTCGTGGTCGTGGTGGAGGTCGTGGTCGGAGTCCATGGCGTGCGCTGCTGCAAGCGTGGCGGAGGACGCGGCGTCTGTGGTGGTGATGCTGCTGGGGGAGCGGCCTAGCAGGGCGCGCTGGTTCCACCCCCACCACCTGGAGAGGAGAGGGGGAGCAGGCAACCGGGGGGAGGGGTAAGGGGGAGGGGGTGCATGGGGGTAATACATTGGTAGGGGTAAAGAATGAAAGGGCCAGCAACCCAGTCAGGGGGAAGCAGTACTTCAGTGTGGCGTGCAGTGGCCATACCGTACGCAACAAGAGCGAGCATGTACTTGACCAGCAGTACATGACGAGATGAACTCTTGATGGCGTAACGCACACAAGCGTGTGCGGGCATCGGCTGCAGCGCCTGGCTGACGTGCGCAGTGTACGAGAGAGCCCAGGCCGAGGCACAGCACCGATATGGTTGCCTTGAGCACGCAGGCTCTGCTGCTGACGCAGTCACCATTGGCGCTAGGGCCCCTGCGCTGAGACCTGGCTGAGATCCACTGGCCTATTGCGCCCCTCCCCGCCCCTCCTCCCACCTGAGCGCCCACACCAGCTGGCAGGTCACCACCACGAAGCCCGGCACAAGCAGCGCCGCCAGCACCTGGATCTCCGCCTGCACCGCCATGCATGCATCGCCACAAGCACAGCAAGGCATCCGCACACGTATCCGCATCAGCCATGACTTTCAGAGCTCCAATGGCAAACCGTATCATCACGTTCATGGAGGCAGCCGCACGGTGGTGACCTTGCCCGGATTAAACAGCCCCACACGAATAAGATCGTGCGATTGACCTGTGACCATGTTGCCTATCTCAGCTGCTGCTCCAAGCTGGCTGTGGCCTCGTCCGTCTGCTTGCGTGTCGCCTCCTTGTGCACCTCCCATCCTACTATCAGGTGCACAATCTCGCTGCGTACTCGCAACCATCTCTGAGCTGCATCTCTGTGCTGTATGTGAGAGGCCATCATGACATCACTTGACTCCTTCACGTGCCCCGCGATGTGTATGCACGTCATCCGCACACGCACTAGTGCACTACATACCCGCCACGGCACTGGGTGCGCCAGCTGTTGCAGCACCATACGCAGACGGCCACTCAGAGCCGTGCACCCAGCCGCCTGCTGGGCTGCCTGAGGGTGTGTGGCGCGCCGCCTCACCTGCTTGGCCGCATCCGCATCCGGGAAGAGGCATGACGGTGAGTAGGCCAGCAGCGCCTCAGCGCCAGTGGCGGCCGCCAGCACCGCCTGCAGCTGCAGCATGCTGGTGGGCCTGCATGGAGGCAGCAGCAGCGGCAGCAGCAACACCACCAGGCAAGGCAGGGCATGTAAGGTCAACAGGTTACAGGAGCTTCTGAAGGGTTACTATAGCTGCAGTTATAGCTGGCAGTGCAGGAAACTACGGTGGGAAAGTACGGTGAAACAATCATCGCAATTTCTGTTAGGCGGATCGGGCTGCACGTGGGCCGGAAGCTTTGCAATATCCAACCAAGCACGGTGCAACGCACTTGGCCATGCTCTGCTGTCTGGCTGGCCAAGCAGCAACCGCCCCCCAAGTCCACGCAGCATGGTGTGCTGATGCTGTCAGTGGTGGACGCCAGGGTGCGCCAGCCAGGGTGAAGCCAGGCACGCGCGTCCAGGCCGGCAGAGCCCTACCCTCCCTACCACCCCTCCGCCTGACCCTACCCGCCCCTACCTCCCCGCCTAGCCCGGCCTCCTAGCCTTATGTTGACTCACCATGAGAGGTTGAGGCGTGTGATAATGATGAGGTGCTGCATGTGCAAGATCAGTGCCTGCAGTAGCAGTGGCAGAAGCACACGCATGCACAACGCTCAGCGCACACACACCACGCTACGCACATGTTGCAACCCTACAGCGTTCCCATACGGCCACTGCCGCACCGCCGTTGCTTCATACAGCAGCGCCAACACGATCCCCCATCTGAAACCCCCGCTTCAAGGAAAGGTACACCTTAACGGAGCACTCACACCACGCTGTGATCAGTCACAGCAGGCAGGTGACCGCCAGCAGCAGGCAGCAGGCAGGCAAGGCAGGATGCTGACCTGCAGCACGTCCGCGGCGCCGGCCTTGTCCTGCGACTTGTAGTCGTCGGTGAAGGCGGTGAACACGGTGTAGAGCGTGAGGCACACCGTGAACAGGAAGCGCAGCACGCCGATGGCGGCGTTGCGCGCCACTGACCCGCAGCTGCAAGCACCCACCACACCACGCACACATGCACACAGGTGCATACGCGTTGGCAAGCGCCAGACATTATCCGCACTTCAGCAATGAATGCACGGGCAAGCAACCTGATGTGGCTTGCGCCTGACTACACAGTCTGTGGTGATCCCGACTGTGGCTTATTGCCGGCATCCCATTATGTTGAGTACAAACAGAAGCATAGGCTGAGCTGCGTCAGCACCACCGCAGCTGTGTCAGCACCACCAGGCTACCCCCGGTACACTACCCGCTCCCGCCAGCCAGCCAGCCCCTCCCTCTCCCTCCCTCCCTCTCACTTGGAGCACTGGAACTCCAGGCTGAGCGAGTAGCCCGGCGCGCAGGTGGCGCACAGGTGGCCCGTGTACGGCGCCACGCACTGCGCCTCAGAGTACGCCACCGTCACGTTGCCGGTCCCGTTGCCGCTGCTGCCGGCCGCCGCCGCAGCGCTTGCCTGCGGCACCACGCAGCGCAGCGCAGCGCCGGTGGTGGTCGGCAGCGCCACCCTGCTGGTGGTGGTTCCGAACCAGGCCGCCTGGCAGTCCTCAAGCAGCTCCTGGCGCACCACGTCGGCCTTGCGGCAGGCGTTGGCGTAGGGGCAGCGGTGCATGACGGTGGAGGTGGGCGAGGAGTGCCAGAAGCCCGCAATGGGCGTCAGCGCGGCGCCGCCCAGGCACACCGCGTTGAGCGGGCAGGGCTCACACAGCACGCCCGAGGTTGCAATCAACCCCTCCAACAGGCTGAACGCGGCGGCCTGCTCCGCCGCTGACGCTGTCCCACCGCCGCCGCCAAGCACGTTGCCCGGGCTGCTGCCTTGCGGTGTCCAGGCCGCCAGGCTGGCGGCCCGCTGCTGCTGCGTCTGCTGCTGGCGCAGGTCGAGCCACAGGCTGTACACGCGCGCGTCGCATGGCGCGCAGGCGGTGCCCTCTGCACGCGGGACCTCGCCCAGCGCGCAGGATGCCGCCGACACGCGCACCACCATGTCCGGCACCTGCGCGGGAGGGAGGTGGGCCCAGCGCATGCACGATGTTTAATTGTGCAATTGAAGCCCAAACCACATCAACAGCAGCGGCAGACAGCATAGCGCTCTTGGCCTCTCACCTGGCCCGCCGCCGTGTCGCCCGCCAGCGCCGCCGCAGATACCCGCAGCGTGTACACCCCCGGCCAGGCGCGCACCAGCAGGCTGGGCCAGGTGGCGCTGCCGTTCTCAGCCAGCGCTACCGGGTTGCCGATCAGCAGCGGCGCAGTGCGCGACGCGGAGGATAGGCTCGCTGCTGCGGCTGACGCTGCCAGGCCCCTCCTGCGGTGGTGGTGATGCTGCGGTGCGTCGGGCGTGGTGGCGTTGGCGTTGTCCTCCGGCGCCATCAACGAGATGGTGAGGCGCGCCGGCACATGGCCTGTCAGGTGGGCAGCGCAGCACACAGCACGTTAACGCGTGAGAGGCCAGCAAGGAGGCCCTGAGCGGTGCGCACGATCAGTCGATGATGCATGCCTAGCCCACAACATGCACATGACTCGGCGGCGACCTGTCAAGGTGCTGCTCGAGGTGTGAGGTGCGGGGTGTGGAAATGTGGAAAAGGAGGGGGCGGGGGCTGTGCAGGTCTCAAGGGGGCCCTCTTGCCGCTCACCTGCCGCCACTGCCCCCAGCGCGTTGGTGAGCACCACAGATAATGTGAGGGGGCCGTCGACCGGCAGCTGAGCCACCACGCCGGCGCCGCCAGTGCTGCTAGCATTGCCCATCAGCCAATGGCCACCGGCTGAATCCGCCACGTCTGCGCCAGCACAGCGCCAGCATTACGACAATGTTGAAACTCCGAGAACTTGTACTACACGCATGCACACATACTCACGAATCGTAGTTACAGAGGTTGACTTTCATCACTTGGGCGATCAGGCCAGTCATGCATGAGCATCGTACTTAGCTGCTTGCTGTGTCGCCAAGGCCTTGCGTACTGCAGAACTGCCCCCCCGCTTACCTTGCAGGCGCAGCCGTGTGGGCGCAGCCGCCTTGATCAGCGTCGCATAAAGCACCGCCTCGCGGGCGGTGACGCTGGCGGCATCAGCGGCGCCAGCCCTCGTGTCTGCTGCCTGCTGCTCAGCTGAGGCCGACGCAAGCAGCCTCGTGGACCGGGCGGCGCCGGAGGGCGGCCCGGCGGTGGCGGCGGCGGCGGGCACGCAGGCGGCTGCTGACGCGGCGAGGCGGCTGCCGGGCGGCGCCGCCAGCGCGTCGGTCAGCGCGGCCGCCGCCTGCGCGTCCACAGCGGTGCTGTCCGCAGCCTGCTGCTGGCCGCCCGTGCACACCAGCACTGCTGCGCTGGGGTCTGTCGGGAGCCACGCAATGCCCTGCAGCGGCGTGTGGCGCGGTACAGTGTGGTGAGGTGCAAGCAGCCAGCAGGCAACGGCAACATCAGTTTG
>BDDA01000019.1:67163-91067 GCA_001662385.1 Chlamydomonas asymmetrica | reverse complement strand
TCCCCCCCCCCCCCCCCCTTTAACCACCACTCACACGCAGTCTGTGACGCTCAGCCCGCCGCGCGCCAGCGGCCCGCTGAGCACCACCGCAGAGCCGTTGCCTGCGTTGGACGCAAAGCGGCTGCGCCGCATCACCGCGCCGGCCAGCGGCACGCGCACATCCAAGCACAGCCCAGCGCCCGAGTTGGGGTAGCGGTCGGTGGCGTTGGCTGTGTCAGCAGCAGGCGCTCCGCCCTGCTGGTCAGGCGGCAGCACGATCACGCCCATGCACGACACATCTTCCACAAGCAGGTACTGCTCCGCTGCAGCCGTGCCTTGGCTGGCGGTGGCAGCGGCGGATGCGTTCCATAGCAGCACACCCGCAGCGCCGGCGGGCGCCGCCTGGCTGATCGGTGGGCTGGTGAGGTTCGCGAAGGTGGTGTTGGTGAGGGTGAGGTTGGTCCCCCCCTGCACTGTGATGAGCGGCCGGCCGGAGGGGTCGAGGTCAAACAGTGCCACCGAGC
This sequence comes from Chlamydomonas asymmetrica, assembly GCA_001662385.1. NCBI lineage: Eukaryota > Viridiplantae > Chlorophyta > Chlorophyceae > Chlamydomonadales > Chlamydomonadaceae > Chlamydomonas > Chlamydomonas asymmetrica. The sequence continues at coordinate 90,564 of BDDA01000019.1, read as the reverse complement.
TGTCCGCCAGAGTGAGCGCGGCCACGTCACGGAACTCCAGCCACCAGCCGCTGCTGCTGCTCCCACTACCACTACTAGCGTTGGAGGCGCCGGCGGGCACCCGCAGCTCCACGCCTGTGCGCAGCCGGCAGCGCTAGCAGGTCACATGGTGTGCATGCGCATGGTGCTGGCTGCCTCCACGGCAACAAGCAGGTGCAGGCGCAGGCCGGATGACGGCCTCAGTGGTCGCAACCTCATGTAGGCGTATAGTGATGTGGCGGAGGCTCCCTCTCCGAATGCAGGTAGTGATGCTGTGCTGTGCTGCGACACGGGGCGCAAGTGCAGCCTCACGACCCCCGCGCGATGAGCACCACACGCCGTGTCGGGTCTGGTGAGTCATGCGGCTGTTGTCACCGGGTTGCAGATGACTAGATGAGCCAGCACAACTCGTGAATTGTTGCCAGTAGCCTCACACGCAGTAGCCTTGACCAAACTAAACGCGCGCTCGCCTCCTATCCCACCCACCCACCCACCCCACCCCGGCCCTTCTGCCCTCGTACAAGCACACACTACACACGGTGTGACATGAGCTGCTTCCCAAGCTCAGGCGTACGCCCCACCAGCCCCAGACCCCTCGCCCAGTTCGCTCGCTTCACGCCCGCCGCTCACCGCTGGTGGCGCCGCTTGTTTTGGCTGCAAGCGATCTCAGGTATGCGCTGACCCACACCACGGTTGGAGGTGCAGCAGCGGCGTCCGAGGCGCAGTGCAAGCTGAAGCTGGTGGGCGGGTTGAGGTCAGCGTACCCGCCGCTGCCGTCATGCTCCCATGGGTAGTCCTCGGCAGGCGGAGGCTCGCCATATTCAGGCGGTGGCTCGGACTGGCCTTCAGGTGGAGGCGGAGCAAGGGGCGGTGGAGGGGAGCCAGGGGGCGGCAGGGCTGCCTGCGCCTTGCCTGAGAGGCGAAGCTCGCAAGTGAGCCCCGCAGCAGCGCCTGCGGCGGACAAGCGGCAGTCAAACCACAAAGCACAGGCTACCAACAGGCCGGAAGGGTTTCGTTGTATGCCACGACAACGTATGCAGGCAACCTGCTTGCCGCGCGTTGCCGTGCGTTTTCCCCTGGTTTCATCGCACAAACGCCCCCGAACCCTTCAACGTGCTCAGCACAAACGTTGAACAGTAGTTCGCTTCTTATCACGTGTTGTGTGTAATGCAAAATGATTCAAGGCAAAGGCAAGCTTGTACAAGCCACAAGCACCTGTCGAGCAGCTTGCACCAGAATCACCCGTTTGTGCACGCTGAGACAGGTGGCTGGCATTAACTACTTGCAAGCCTAGCTGCGTGATATAGAGAGGTAGTAAAACTGTCAAGACACACCACGCCTCCAGGAACCTGTAAGTCACGTGACCGCACGTAGAGGTGACGTGACCTACGCTTGGGCAAACTGTAAGGCCTGCCAACTATGGTGATCAAGTCGTGCTAATGCTATTGGACCACAGGCAGGACACACACCACGAGGCTGGAACACCGCTCAGGCGGTGTCGGTGCTGTTGGATGCGGCACAAGGCGCGACACACTAGCCCAATAAGCCAAACGAGGCCGCTGATGTACAACAGAGGCAAGAAGGACAAAGGCGTGGCTATGCAAGCACCTGACCGGTTCGCTCCCAAGCAGATAGCGGGAAAATGTGTCTTGCGTCAACCACCGCACGGCAAGCGTGCGTCAGACGCCCAGCAGAATCGCTCACCTGGTGAGAGGAGTATGAAACCCGATAGCCAAAGCAGCCCCAGCACCGTCAGCTGCGCCTGCAGGCTGCTAACCATGGTGTGCCGCTGGTGCACTGGTCCGATTCCTGCCGTACATTTGTGCCAACTGATGGGCTCGACCATACGCTCTACATACTGTGAGGTACACCACAGGCAGGCATATGTTTCATGGCCTAAGGACTGAGGACATAAAGTATGTGCATTGGGGTCAGGGTTAACGATAAAATGAGCTCTATCAGGTGGCCTATGCGTCATGCGTTTCCCATCTTGGACCGACACACTGTAGAGGCATAAGAGGCAGGCGCTGGCTTGGATTCGGTGTAGGTATGGACTTCCTACTTGTTGTGTGCCTGCCGGCGTGGACCTCACGGCAGCAATCGCCGGCACACAAAGCGAGGAAGCTGCTCCCTTTTGGGTATGCGAAGAGCGCCTCTTCGTTTGTGCGTCCTGAATGGCACGCACGTTATGCACCAGGCTGAGTTGACTCCTGTGCAGCATGCATACGCGTGCACAAGCAAGCTTTTCCGACTGCTCAAGGCAGGCTGTCCCGGTGGGGATTGTGACACTGATGTTCAACCCACACTGTGTGGACAAAGCAGTGTGCTAACCTGGTAGTAGCCTCTGTACCTAAGCTAACACACTGTCTAGGACTGTGCCTTTGTCACATTGGCAGTGGGTGCGCGTCGTTATGCACGATGCTCGCTACGGTCCCCGAAACCTTCCAGCTCAGAGGCCACCAACGGAGGCCACCTGTCATACTGGTGTTGAAAGAAACTTGGTCAAACTGCAAATCCTCACCACTTAATCGGTTGACAGGCTCGACCCGGCCACCACTGCACTGTCGCAATAAGCAGCGTCAGTTTATGCCGGAGCTGTTGCTGGTTTGCACCCTGGACGTGCGTCAATGCGCCACCCACACCCACCCACACCTACACACGGTAAAAGTGGATAGGTGGCAAACTGGCAAGGCTCGGCAGCACGCGCCAACAGACACTCCGCCTGTAAGCCTGCGGCAGGCAAGTCAGCGTTACAGGCGTGGCGAGGCGTGTCCCAGTGAAGTCGCGCGCTCCTGCCTGTGCCCTGCTCTCATGCCGCCTCAGCATCAGGCCAAGTGAAGGCGGAGCCAGTGGCGGCAGAGCGGCCACTGCAACGGGGATGTGTCGCATCCCTGGAGCATGTGTAACAGTCTCACTTGCACTGCCTGCGCTCCGCTCCATACTAGGTACTCCTCCAGGCATGCATGGATGCGGGCGCGCAACGCCCTCACCGACGAACAAGTTACAAGTGCAATTCCATACATGCAGCTGCCAGGCGCGGTGACGGCATGTGGGGTGCCAACCGCGTGCACACGCAGGATGCCTAATGTGTCACAGGATCTGCTGTTCCACCTTGACGAAAAGGGAAGGACCTGGGCAGGCAAAGCATACCAAAACAACCACAGGAGTACATGGCCCCCCCGCATCCCTTCCTGCCTAGTGTTTCAAATTTCAACACTGTTGCAAGACATGCAACCCTACTACTCATGCAGCTCCTTGCACCGACGCCTTCTGAGGGTTATTGCCACCTAGGTGCAAACGCCCATGCGCCTGATGCCCAAAGCCTGTTTAGGCAAGGTGTATGGGGTGCATGTATGCGCCCCAAACGAGGATGACTGCCATCTGCCAATCACACGCACACTACGCAGGCTGCTTGTCTACTCACGCGGGGGCTTACTACTTGCACACCGTGCCATTGCTGCAGCAGTGCACACCACATTCACATCCAAAAGGCACCACAACTGCAGCCATTGCTGGACAGATTCATTTCAACAGGCTTGAGCTGAACACAATCGTACAGCAGACGCGAATACTTGCGCTTCCTCGCTCACCAGATATTAAAGGAATTGCACAAAGCGGGACGACACCAATGGCATGGTGAATTGCAGGCCAGTCTCTGGCTAATGCTTGATGCCTCCCATATAATACAATGTCAACGGTTGCATGCCCCAGGCGTGTAACCCGCTGAGTTGACCTGTGGCGATGAAATCCAGTGAAATCCCAACCGCAACCCCATGGTTCGGGTGCAGCCACAGTGTTGAATGGCACTGCACGCCCGCATCTTGACGGTAATGTGCCGGTCCTGTATGTAGGTCGCGCGACCCTTACATTGACAACCCCAACACACAGTGTCTGGCTTTTGGCGGTGTGCTACAGGCGCGCCCTCGCCGCCGCCAGCAGGGGCGGGTCAAAGGCCTGCTCCAGCACCTCCTCTAACCGCTCCACCGCCACCACCGCCAGCGCAGCGCGCGTGGCGGCCGGCACCTCCGCCACCACCTCCGGCATGCAGCGCGCCGGCACGATGACGCGGGTGAGGCCCGCCTGCGCCGCCGCCAGCAGCTTCTCACGCACACCGCCCACCGGCAGCACCAGGCCGCGCAGCGTCAGCTCGCCTGCACGTGCGGTGGTGTGGCAGTGGGCAGTGTGAGCGATGAAGTCATACCTTTTTGTTAGTGCACGACCAGAGGCAGGCCCCCAGAGGGGATGAGCAAGTGAGCAACATCAACATCGAGTTTGCAGGGAGCAATTGCACTGGCTGGCACCCCTGCCCTCACAGGTACGCAACCTTGAGCTGCACGGCTGTTTCCCCTACGCAGTCACATTAGAACACCGACAACAGCACGATTGGACCCTTACGCCTTGACCCTCCTGCACACGCCTGCAGGGACATTCTAGTTAAGCGCTCATACATAATGTGCGCGCTGCAAGCCTGGTATTGAGGGCTGCGACGCCATGGCGGGTGACAACTTCTTGCATGCACCAGACACGCCCTCTGCTGGCCGGCGCACCTGTCATTGCGGTGTCCGCGCGCACGCAGCGGCCGGTCATGAGTGATATGATGGCCGCCGCCAGCGTGACCCCCGCGCTGGGGCCGTCCTTGGGCACCGCGCCGGCCGGCAGGTGCACGTGGATGCCCCAGCACAGCGGCGACACAGCGCTGCGCTCCTCAGCACCGTCCGCATCATCAGCGCCATCAGCGCCTGCATGCACAGACGGGCCCACAGCCAAGGCGAACAGGTCTCGTAAGGCCAAGTAAAGCCGGGCATGCCGTTGCACAGCACGGCCATGCTGCGGGAGGTGATCAACTTCTGGCAGGCAGTGAACAAGGCCTGAGCGCAGGTCAAGAAATGGGCTGCTGGCAGGTGAGAGGGTGGTCCCCTGGCTGGTGCTGTCTTAAGGCCACATGCCATCATCACTCGGCAGTACAGTACCGTAGTACTGCAACTCACCTTGCACATGCGATGGGCCTGGTTGCTGCGGCACCCAGTCTACCGGCGCCAGCCCGAGCTGCGCTGCGTGTGATCGCACCCAGGACAGCGCGATCTGCGCAGACTCCTCCAGCACCTCCCCGACCTGCGCACACACGCAAGGCAAGGCAGGGTAGGGCAAGGAAGGGCACACAGAAGGTTGCAAGCGGCACAGAGCGACTTGAGTACACGGCAGGCAGAGGCTGACTGCCGCATCGTTGCGCTCAATGTGGTGCACCTACGGTAGATATGTGCCTGCAGCAATTGTACCTGCCCCCATCCTGCCCCTATCAGCCCTTTACCAAGTGCTTACCCCACCCACTCCACAGGTTGTGCCTATACACCTGTCTGTTGACACCCGGCCCCCAGCCTGCACCCCGGCTACCTGGCTTTACGCAGGCACCAGCTGAACATTGCGAATGAGTGAGTGGCCAAGAGAGCAGAGCAGGATCCCTGCCAGGACCAGGACCACGCTCATGACCGCGCCCCCCCCCTACCCGCACCTGCCCTGTCAGTGTCAGCTTGCCCAGCCGTCCAGGCGCCCCCTGGTCCACCCTGCAGGCCTCCACGTACTGCACCATGCCGCCGGCGCTGGTCCACACCAGGCCCGCCGCCGCGCCAGGCGCCACGACGCGCTCGTTCGCCTGCGCGCCCGCCTGGTAGCGCGGCGGGCCCAGCACCACCTCCACCAGCTCTGGGGTCACCACCACCGGCAGACTGAAGACACGACCCTTCACCAGGGCGCTGTGAGTCTCCACCGCTGATGCGGATAGCGACGCCCACGAGGAGGCTGATGCGCTGCTGCGCGGAGTGGAAGGTGGCAGCAGGGCGGCGGCAGCAGGGCCCGCAGCACTAGCGTGAGCAGCAGCAGGCGCATTGGAGGCTCCTGCAAGTTCCATGACAACCCTCGGTGTCGTTTGAGCTGGGCGCGCCACCGCACCTCGAGGCGCGCTCGGGTGCGGCAACAAGCCTGCGAAGGCGGATCCCGGCCAGGACCAGCCCCACCCGCCGCCACCCGGGGCAGCTGCGGTGGCCTGAGGCGCATGGCGAGCGCTCGTGCTCAAGCGCAGGCGGCCCGCTGGGCGGGCAGAGGCCAGCTGCGCACCGTCAATGATCAGGTTGGGGGCTGACGGCTGCTGTTGCTGCTGCTGGTGCTGCTGACTGCTGGCGTCCTCTGCTGGCTCCTCATCCTGCTGCTGCTGCTGCTGCTGGGAGGGTTCATCCGCCTCAGCCATGGACACGATGCCCACCGCGACGTGCCGGCAGATAGCGGCCAGGCAGCGCGACAGGCTGCGCACGCCGGCCTCACGCGTGTACCTGTATAGCACAAGTGAAGGGCCCAACAATGATCGCACACCCACATCATCGCGCATCACCACCACTGCCTGGTTGTGCTTGTTTCGCCAACCGCACACAAACTTGTTCATACCCAGGCCCCCCCATCCCAACACCCCCACACACACTGCCCTTGCAAATAAAGCAGGATCTGAAGCCTGGTCGGACGTCAGCCGCCAGCCGCCCGCGCGTGCCAGCCAGCCCCCGCTCACCCGTCTATGATGTGCTCCAACGCCGCCTGGCTGACCGCCAGCGCGCCCGGCCACAGCCCGTGCTCGCGCAGCAGCGCGGGCAGCAGGTGGTCCTGCGCGATGCGTGCCTTGTCGGCGCGTGAGTAGGCTGAGAGGGGCAGCACCTCCAGCCGGTCCAGCAGCGGCGCGGGGATGTCGGCGGCGCTGTGAAAGAGAGATACACACGGGCACACACACGCACACAGTGCGGTGCGGTGCGGGGGGGAGCAGACGGGATGGTAAATGCCAACAATCAGGTGAGGGTACTTTGCATGAGCGGTTGATGCCACTGGCGCACGACCGGCGCAGGCCTGCTGCATGTCACGCTGGAATGCAACGCAATCGGTGCAAGTTGTCTCAACACCATCTATCTACCAATACCCAGCGCATCAAACATCCCCTACCCCGAACATCCCCAACATTGACTCCGATGCACAATTAAAGCCTCCTATAGGCCATAGCTCAGGCACCAGTACACCTCACGGGCGGCGCCCACCTGTTAGCTGTTGCCACGAAGGTGACGCGTGAGAGGTCGAAGGGCAGTGCCAGGTAGGCGTCCACAAAGGCGTGGTTCTGGAGGGATGAAAGCGTGATAGTACACGTGTGGGGGAGGATGGCGGACCCAATCAGGCGGGCGTCATGGTTTGGCGCATGCACGGCGTGCATCCTGCCGTCTTGTTGGCGACGCAGGAAGCGCGTACATGCAGCGTTCGGTGAGTGTCCACGGACCCTTTTGCTTCATCCTACAGGTCGACGCTGCTGCTGCTGCTGCTGCTGCTTCCCCTTTCCTTCTTTTCACACGATGGTGAGGTGGTCGCGCAAACCACTCGTCAGGATGCTGCTTCAACCCCATCCCCCCCCCAGCAGCTCTCTCACCTGCTCCGGGTCCAGCACCTCCAGCAGCGCCGCCGCAGGGTCCCCCCGCGCGCCGTCACGGCCCAGCTTGTCCACCTCGTCCAGCAGCACCACCGGGTCACGCACGCCCGCGCGGCGGATGCCCTGAGCGAGAGCGCAAGCAACCAGCAGCAGCAGCAGCAGCGTGCCAAGGCAGGCAGGTCAGGGAGGTCGCCCACAACGCAGTATCGGGGTGGCGGTACTGTAAACTGTGTACCGGTACCGGTAATGTAAACTGGTGCTGCCAAAACATGTACAAGTAAGCATCGGTTGGGGGACAGGGAGCCGGTTGGCTGGAGCCCAACGCACCCAGGCGCACAGCACCGAGGAACGCCCCCGCCACTCGTGGGCGCGTCCGGTATGGTGCTGTACACTTCCCACATGGCCTACACCCCTGACTGGCAAAGCGGAAGCTGGATTGTATGGGCATCTGGGCGAGGCAGCCAAGTGTCGTGGGACCCTCCCGTATGCGAGGGCGGCCTGCCAGCCTGGCATGCACTCTCTCTCACACTCTCGGTCTCTCGCCTACCTGTATCACGCGCCCGGGCAGCGCGCCTACGTATGTGCGGCGATGGCCGCGTATCTCTGCCTCGTCACGCACCCCCCCCAGCGCCAGCCGCACAAACGGGCGGCCCAACACCTCCGCGATAGACCTGCACGCATGCAGAGGGGGAGGCACAAGCACGTGACTGCCTGAGGCACAGACACAGGCACGGCTAGCAGAAGAGGCAGCCGTGGACAGACCATGGAACAACAAGCAGCCTAGCACTGGCAAAAGCATATGCCCACATGCGAGCTTAGGAAAGTGCTCTCACACGCAGCGGGCAGGCTCGCTGAATGTCACTGCATGGCCCACAACCAGTGCCATGTCACGAGCAGGGCAAGCGCTCACCTTGCCAGCGACGTCTTGCCCACGCCGGGCGGGCCTATGAAGCACAAGATGGGCGCGCGTACGCCGTTCCCTTGCCCAGGCCGGGGCTTGGCAGCCGCTGCGCCGCCCTGCGCGCCCGCAGATCGTGCGTTCGTCCTGGAGGTGGCGGGATCGGCCGTGCCGCTCGCATTCACTGAGGCCTGGCCTATGGAGCTGGAGGGGGTTGATGCAGCGCCTCGTGAGGTGGAGCCCTCCCTACTGCTAGGCAGGCGCATCGGGACTGACGGAAGGGCCTGCCGCTGCGCTTGCGCTTGCGTGCTGCCGCTGCCGCCGCCGGGGAACAGCAGCGAGGGCGAGGGTGAGGGTGAGGCTGAGGGTGGGTGCGCTGCCGTTGCGCCGTCAGGCGTTCGGTCCGCTGCCATGGCGCTGAGGCGCATCACCGCCAAGTACTCAATCACGCGCTCCTTCACCTGTGCGCTGCACCGGAAGCGACACAGTAAGAGCCCCTCACGTGCGCTCAAGCACACGTGGCCAAAGCACCAGGCTGCTGTAATGGATCCCTGACGTGCGAATGTCTCCAAGCCCATTCGCCAGCGCCATGGTTGCAGCAGCTGGTGCACGCGCACGTGCACAGCGTGCAGCAGGGCCTCAGCAGCCCCCTATAGAGTGAGTGAGTGGCTGAGGCCCTACACCTGATGCACCCTCCTGGACCTCACCAACGCGCACAGGCGGCTACACAACACGGGCCATACACACCACTACCGTACCTTGGTGAGGCCGTAGTGCTGCTTGTCCAGCACCTCGCGCGCCTGCTTGAGCGACACGCCCGAGGCGCCCCGGTAGGCGGGCGGGCCGGAGAGCGCGCTCCAGGGGAGGTCGGCCAGCAGCTCCACGTACGCGCGCGCAGACGCATAGCCCGGCGAGGCCTCGCTGCCGTTACGCAGCCGCTTCACCTCCTTGCCCACCACCCGCAGAACCTGGGATGACCGGTAAGACGGTACATATACAGGGTGGGCCATGAGTGGGCTAGGGGTGCTGCGTGGTATGGCTACAGGGGCCGGGCTGACAGTTTGACCTGGGTGCAACAGCAACCCGGGATTGACTGGCCACGGTGCGTGGGCACACGGTGCCTCCCTGACAGGGGTGCGATTCATGCAATTGATGCGCCCACATGGCAATGTCTCAGAACACATGCAAAGGTTACACAGTCACAACCTGGTCAGTTCTTGTTTCATGTCAGCCATGCCACCTATCCAATGCTACACTCCAAAGTGGTTGGCCCACATCCAACGTGCCAACATATCACACGCCATGGTAGAGGCGTGAACACCACGCACCTCGGGCGGAGGTTGTGCCGCCTGTAACTTTTGGTACAGCAGGTCTAGGTCGTTGTCCTCCTCCTCCACCTCAGCGTTGTCACTGCTGCCGCCTCCATCCGCGGGGCCTGCACTGCCGCTATCGCCTTCGCTTGAACCCGGGGGCCCGGTGATTCCCCGCCGCATTCGCCCGCTGTCTGCAAGGCCATTCAATGCACCGCTTAAACTGCTGCTGCTGGGTCCCTTTGTGTGAAGACTGCCTGAGGAGGGGTGCGTTGGCCGCGCTTTGAGCATAGACAAGCCCTTGTTTACAAGCGCGAGGGCGACCCGCATGCGTGCGCACGGCTCAACCGCCAGCAGCGCCTGCAGCCGGTCTGAGGCAGAGAAGGCCATCCCCGCCGCCACGATATCTGCTGCGCGCCAAGCTGGCACCTGTTCAAGCAGCTCCAGTGCTCGCCTTGCCGAGCCTGAGGGCAGGCCAGACTTTGTCGAGAGCATGTTCATCAACACGCGCGTTGACGTGCGCAACTGGCGTTCCAGCTGTGCATCGGACTGCAGCACGGGCGGCACAGCCTGCTGCAACGTCTGTGGGTGCTGTGAAGCGCGTAGCCCTGCGCTTATCAGTGGTGCAGGGTTGCCTGGCTGCAGTTCTAGCTGTCTGACAACCACGCTCTGGTACGACGTATCTAAAAGCGGATGTGGAGGGAGCTCAGGACGGCTGCCAGGGCCATCAATAGCAACGCGGCAAATGCCCTCTAGCACCACGGACCATTCACCGACCTGGAAAAAACGACACGAGTCACAAGCACGGGATGAAGGGCAGTTGTCGTCAGCATTCACTCGCGGCTGGACTCTCACAGTCCGGCTCACAGTACCTGAAGCTTCTGGCACATAAACCATCGCACCTGAAGAGAGTGAGAAATCTGCAGGACCCTGGCAGCTGTGCCAACTGGCTGCAGGTCATCAAAATGCTGAAGGGGGTCGTCCTCGAGTGCCTCGCCCTGCGTTCAGTTTGTGACGGACAGGCAAGTAGCTTGGCCCGTCCTCACAGCCACAAGTTTGCAACACCACTGCAAAACCTTTCAACCTACCTGAATGCTTGGGTTCAGCGTGCACACTACCGCAAGGAAGGCTGGCTGGTGCGCCTGAGCCGAAAAACGCTCCAGAAGCGACCGACTGCAATCCAAGGACAGATGGGATGTTGGGATACGTCCTTGGGATACACTAAGCTTTCTCGACAAGTAATTGTGACGCCTGCCACAACGACTGTTCCTGGAAAAACCCTTCCCCCGCAAAACCAAGATTGCAGCTCAGTTCCTGCAGAAAAAGCAGGCGGTGTCTCACCTCCTTGGCGCCGTGGAGGGCACACGTATCCGCACCACAGCTGTGGGCAGTACCACTGTGTTCACCAACGCCAGCACTGGTAATGTGGGCGACACCTGAATGAGCTCCATCGCCATCAGCACTCACAAGCCCAAGGTAGCTGTGAATTCCAACGTATCTACAAGCTGGTGGCTGTGGGGTTTCAGTCACCAACTCATGTTCCCACACTCCCTGCCCAGGCTGGAAGCACCAGCAAAGCACGTTTATGTGTGGGTGACAGGCGGAGACTAGGCGGAGAGCGGTTTGCAGGTGCGATGGTCAGATGCAACCTAGGGCTTCCAGGTGTGGCCTGAGGAGCAATCACTGCAAAAGGTGGAAAGGCGAATGGTATGTCGAGCGAAGCGATGACGCTAACCATCTGGTCAGGTCCGCGATGTGTATGCCTACACGCGCATACACACCGCCTGCCTGGTATCAGCTTTGCCGGTTTTCTACCTATCCCAAGCTACACATCACTGCAGGTTCTGACTGCGGCCTCGCACGCCGAACCTGAGCAAAGTCAGTAGGCCAGCAGTGCATGCAACGTGTCAAGGTACCAATGGGCATGCCACTGTTTTGGCAGGCGACAGGTGCAAAGGATACTGAGCAGGTTACCTACACAGTCGGTTGGCCTTGCAGGCTTTCCGTGCACCCGGTCAAGCGAAGCCAAAATCCAGCAGGACAGACAAGTCGCTGGTCACACGCCGTGTTGCAGCCCGTGTTGCAGTCAAACTGCTGCCTAATCCTTCAGGTCTTTGACATTTCTCTCAAACGATGTGAGGCGGTTGACACCCTTGCTGAAGTGCTGCTTGGTCCTGCGTTTCGTCTTGTTGGTGGACGCAGCTGCGGCCTTGGGCGGCCTGCATGCAGACGCAGTGAGTGATGCCAGCACAGCTAACAGCCTCGCCAGCAAAAGGGTGTGCGTCGTGCGATGTCCAAACGACACAGTGATTCAAGTCGACGGGTGTTCCTATGCAGGCATTATGCAGGCCTGCGGCAGGCAGGAGGGTGGATGCAATCAAATGCTTTGAGCCTGTAAATGCGCTGTGTAGCATTGGATAGGATGGCAAGCTGACAAAGGGAAATCGAGAAGAACGCATAGATGCGCTGTGCATGCCTTCCCCGCGGTAAACCATACACAGCTTGAGGGCGCAGGCATGCCTGCGCCAGTGACCATTTGCAGAAGAACACCTGTGAGTTTACCTGCAGCAGAATATGACCAGTGGGAGCGCCAGGAGCACCAGCGGCAAGACCAGGATGATATATACCAAAAGCTGTGAGATGACGGGATCTGCAAGCCACGGCGCGGCCCAGGGCACCTGCATACATGCACAAGACCACCGGGTGCCACCACGTTAATGCACCTCAACATGAACCGTGCAGCAAGCACAGTTGAGCCTGACAGTGAAAGCACGTGGTCGATGCACGCCTTCGCCCCCTGGAGTACTGCACCATTACATAACTGGGGCATAAGGATAGACTTGTGCATGGCTTCCCTGGAGTGACAGTACTGAATGTATCGGATGCATTCTAGCGGCACTTGTATACAAGCAGCTGCCGCGTGGTTGGTTGTGGTTCCTAAATCCTAATGCGTCACACAGTGTGTTGTAAGGACAACAGAGCCTCATACGCTAGCACAAACACACCAAGAGGTCAACGGCAAGTACTAGGTGTTCGCCAGGTACTGCAGGCTTGCCACATGACCATAAACGCCGCGCCAGTGCCATGCGGGTTACCGGCGTGTGATACCATACGGTACCTCACCTGGGCGCCAACGCTGCCAATGACGGTGCGCAGCTCCGCCTCTACCACGCCCAGCTGGGAGGACACCGCCTGCACCCACGCGGCGTCCCTCACGTACGCCTGCCACGAGGCGCGCAGCCGCTGTACATGCTCCTGCACAGCACCAGGTGGCCCCCCAGCACCACACGCGGTGCTTTCAGATTCGTGCCCAATACCACACACATGTGCTGGTGCCAAACAACGCCACAGCAGGGAGCGCTCACCTGCAGCCAGGGCAGCTGCTTCACCACCATGTCCTGCAGCTCGGCTGTCTTGTTCGCGGCAGTGTCCAGCGCTGTGCGAAGCGCCTGCAAGGGCGGGCAGGGTGCATTGGACAGGTCACGGCATGCTGGATTGCACAGATTGACATGCATGGTGCCATGCGTGCGTGCGGATCCTGCAACGCTACGCGTGCATCGCTCAGACCAAAGCAGCCCAAATGCACAAATGTCTGGATTTCATGCCTGTCGCCGTATGGCAAATGCAAAACCCAGGGCTACAGTTCTTGCAACATGCACAATTTGGATTATTACTGTGCCGCTTGAGAAGCATTTACGTGGGGGTCATACTATCCCCCCGTCACACCATGTCCTTGACACCTGTCTGGCTGCAACACCAGCCCATGCGCATGACATTGCAGATAACTTGTTATGATTGCATGCTGCATAGTCCTGCATTGAGCATGTTTGAGCTCAACCACCTGGGTGGTCAGGACAAACGATTCCAAGCTGCCGGCAGCTCATGACCAACTGCGTGTGTCGCCAAAATTGTGATGCGATGTGCCGCCCAATGTGCCGTCATCAACCTGCTCAAGCCTCACCTGAGTTGCAGCGGCTGCCACGTCACTGGCATTTCCGTGCGCCGCGCTGCTTGCGAGTTGCCGGGCGTAGGTAGACGCAGAAGACCACGTATCCGCAAGGCGCTCGGTAATAGTAAGAGAACACTTGGCCTGGGCATTAATACAAACTTAAGTCAGGAGGCAACCAGCCGCTTGATGCACAGCAAAGCTCACTGAAGGTACAAGGGCGCCGACGCTACCTTCAAATGTGTCAACTCCTCCTCGATAGCTTTGAGCTGTGAGTGTGCTGTTCGTAGTGCCTGCGTGGTCTCGTGCTCCTTTGTGATGAAGTGCGAGTGACACACGTTGAGCTCCTCCTCGAGCTCATGAACTTTTGCTTTTGCATCGCTTGCTGCCGTCTGCAATAGGGACGTAGCGCAACACAGCCAAAACTCATGACGTCAATTCGAAGTGATCGTCCCTGCTCCCTGCTCAGACTTCAAACAGGTTCATAAAGTCACAGTACGTTGCAGACGCCGTCCGGACGCCGTCCAAGCAGGTGGACAACAGTTGGTGATCAGATAGGATAGGATCACCGACAAGCGGGTCATCGGGCGACATACAAGTGCTATGAGCCCAAAGATCACAAACCCCACACACCCTTACCTCTGAGGACTGAGCTAAAGCAAGTGCAGAGTCGACCTCCGCCTGCAGCGCCCGCACCTTGGCCTCAAGTTTGGTTACAGCCTGACAACCGAGCGAGCAGCACCAGGAGGTAGAAACCAGGAGTTAATAGTGGTTGGAAAGTGTCTGATCGACGCCACTATCGCTCCGTGGTGGAAACCGCAAACGATGGTCAGGCATGTTCATGTGCGTGCCCTGTCACCTGTGTTTTAGCCTGAAGGGACAACTCCTGAGCTGCAGTTGCCGTCTCCAGCTCCGCTACTTTCGCTTGAAGCTTCACCAAGCCACACCATGCAACATCACGCCAAGCCACAACACACCACCGTTGAATACTTCGCAACTCCTTCCGGACAAGCATGAAGACAACCCAGGAACAATGCAATGGCTTGACATACCGTTTGCAATTGCAGGTTTGACTCCGGGACAGGATCAATCGTCTCAGCCATGCAACTTGTAGCAACCAGCATGCTGAGTACCACAAGGGCGCAGAAGCTTGCGGGCATCGGCATGGCCATCAGTGGCAACACAGCTAGTTTCAGTGTGACACAAAAAGACTTTCGCTGATTCAGGTGGTGTAAGGTTGCTGATAACGACGGCCGGTGCAACGCTAGCTGGAAGGCAGGATCATACTGGGTTCATGTTTACACCAGCGCTAATCAAAAGCGACTCAAGTACAGCTTAGGTAAAGAGGTTTGTAATTCAGGCAAGGCCATAAATCAGCGGCAGTGTGTAGAAGTGGTGTGCTGCATTGGCGCATGTGATTTGAAGGGTGCTGGGTGCTGTCCGCGCCACCTTGCATGTTAATCTGCTGGGCTACTGGGTTGCTACCTGGTTGCCACTGGGTAGCGTTCGGGAGGTGGCAAGCTGGCAAAGCCGATGGTTATACCAACTCCCCAAGCCCTGGCCGCCCCCCCATCCTTCCACCCATGCGCGCTCCATTCTCCCCTCGCCACTCTCCACCCACGCCCCCTTTTCTGCGTACTGCGTACTGGGTATTTACAACACTCCAGCGCTCACCCTGCCCATTATGGTGCAGCACTCAAGCACCGGACACGCAAAAGCTGTGCGTGCGCATGAACTGCGTGCGTGGCCACTCACTGTAAGAGGCTCGCACTGTTGCACAGCTAGCATGAGCAGCCTTTGATCTGGGCCGCTCAAGGGTGATATGTCACAACGCTATCAAGCCGCGATCAAAGCCAATCACTCAAAGTGGACAAAATATTCCGCCAGTGCTCCGCCCGTCATTTATCTAACGGTACCTTTCATCTGTCCGAGAACCAAATCGTCAACAGTGTACCATACGAGGATCTCCTGCCAGGATGTGCCGAACACTCAGCTGCCCGCCGCCCTGCCTGCAGGCCCACTCTGCCCCGCCGCAGCTGCCAGGAGCGTGGTGTCGATATCCTCGTGCAGGTCGTCGTCGCAGGTGTTAGCACGCAGGAGCCTCAACGCCTCCCACGCATGCGCCGCCGCCGCCGACTCCAAGGCATGGGCAACTCTACTGGAGCCAGACCCGCTTTCAAACCTCAGCAGGCAGCGGCGGTGAGCACCATCCAGCCGTATCAGCGTGCGCAGCGCGGCCAGCACGGTTTCGGAGCCAAGCTGCGGGGCGGCGTTGAAGAGCTCAATGCAGGCGGCTGCGCTGACATACGAGGCACCTACTGGCGCCCGTGAGCCTCCATGATCCGATCCGTCCAATATGTGCTGCTGCTGGCCGTCATCGTCGCCGCCGTCGCTGTCGCTGTCTGTCCCCTCGACTGTGCTGTCACCGCCACCATCCTGAACGGCGGCGGCAGCAGCAGCAGCAGCAGCAGCAGCAGCTGGTGTGCTGCCATCCAGCAGCGCTGCCATGCCTGTGGCAGCGTCAGCAGCTGATGCGAGCGCTGGGGTAGCAGCAGCACTGGCATCAGCAGTGCTCGCATCCAGTGTGGCGCCCGCATCCAGCAGCACCTGCAGCAGCGCCACGTCAGCGCTGGCCAGCGCGATCTCGGCGACCGTCATGCCGTAGGTGCGCTCATGCACGTGCAGCGGGCAGCCGGCTGCAAGCAGCATCCGCGCCACCTTCACCGCGCCCCGGTCAAGCATCATCAGCGCCGTGTAGCCGCTTCTTGGGGAGGTGTACCGCACATCCGCGCCGGCGGCCAGCAGCAGGCGCACCATATCCACGGCACCGGCCTTGGCAGCGTGCATCAGCATGCTGCACCCGGAATGGTCAATTATTGCATTCACGTCCGCTCCGTGCGCCAAGAGGAGCTGCACCACAGCGACGCCTTCATCGCCTGCACGGGCAGCGCGTGTCAGCGGGGTGTTCCCGGAGCTGTCACGCACGGTGACGCTGGCTCCGGAGCCGAGCAGGAACGCTACCGCGTCCAGCTGGCAGTGCGCGGATGCTGCACAGAGGGGTGTCTCGCCATCGGCCTGACAGCGCGTGTAGCCATGGGTAGTGTTGACATCCACACCAAGAGATACCAATTCACGGAGGGCAGCGACGGCGCCGGCAGCGGCGAGGGCAACAAAGATTTTGTCGCGTAGGTGGGAGGGGGAGTGAGGCGAGGCAGCGCGGAAGAGACGCAGCAACGCAGCGCTGCCGCTGCTACCGGCAGTGCTGGTAGTGGAAGTGGTGAAGGCAGTGGCGAACCCGTTGTGATTGCTGCTGGGGTCGCTGGATGGCGAAGGCACGGCGGCATACGTGGAAGACGCTGCGGCAGCTACCACGGTCGCAGCCTGCGACAGCGCCTCGCCAAAACTCATCGTGTTGTCCTCGTATCCTAACAACTCTGGGTCAGCACCAAATTCCAGCAGCCGAGCAACGTCGCGGTCCACCTGTGCAGGGCTACTGACGCCCAAAGGCGAGTCGAGCACAGAGATAAGCTTTGTGGTAACGATTTGGTCTCGCATGCTGTCACGCAAGACTCCTGCGCCTAACAGCATATCGACAACCTCCGCATGACCCTCGCGGTGTGCATGGGACAGCACGCTACTGCCGGCCTTGTCCACGGCGTTGACGTTTGCGCCTGCTGCAACAAGCTCCGAGACCACATTCGCGTTGCCCACCTTGACCGCCACCAGCAACGCACTGTTGCCATGTGAATCAACGGTGTTGGGGTTAGCGCCGCACTGCGTGACAAGTGGTGCTATCTGCTCTACCAGGCCCCGCGTGATTGCTCGGAGCAGCAGCGCTTGCCTCAGTGCTGCCGCGAACTCTGGTGCAGAGCTCGTGATTTTCTCCAACAGCAGGCTAAGTGTGGGCCAGTGGCCTGACCTGGCAGCTTTCATGAAAACTTCTTGGTCGCTGGCGTCGTTCGTTTGCAGCGTAAGAGGGTCTGCACCCAGCGTGAGCAGGTGCCCGACAACTCGGTGAGCAACGAGCGGAGCCAGGTGTGAAGCCAGCACAGACCTCAGCGCAAATCTGCCAGGCTTGTGGCGCATGAGCCAGGCCGCGAGCAAGAAGGGGTCTCCACGTGCTTGGTACGCAGTCCTGCATGTACGCCGTCGAACGATTCACTAACACGCAAGTCAATGCTGCTCTGTGTAATACAGCTCAGCATCAGGACAGGCACTAGAGCAAGCAACCTGTTTCACCAATACCGTAGCTGTCCCTACCTGCAAACAGCCGTGATCGCCCATACGTCCCGTGTGCTGGCACAAGTGACCTCTGTATGCCCACACTTGCGTGGGGAGCTCGCTTGGAGAGGGCAATCCTGTGCGGTTGTCAGCATCTGGCACTGAGAAGGCCGCGTCTTCGAACGCTGCTGCGAAGAAGTCTTGCGTTACCATCCTGGATACTGTGGGCTTTTCGTCCGTCCTCAACTGTGCTGATCACAGGCTAGTTAGTGCACAGTGCATAACCAGGTAGGGCCCCGATGTATCAGAACTTTTTGCCTGCATTTTCGATGTTGCATTACGGTAAGTTGATATTGTTGCTTGGGACTGCGAAACGGTATGTGTAGCCGTGCACCACACGCGGGCACCCCAATCGCTGCTAAGCGAGGTCATGCGGGGGGGCATAGACCGACACTTCAAGCCCACAATACTGGGGCGTGGTGCACGGGCGCCCCATATGATCGCCGCTCTCACACTGCTCAATGCGGGCATCGCCGCCCAGTCCACTAACTGCCCGAATCCCACTGTGCCCCATGAAACATACCTGCTCCACATAACTAGGGTTAAAACAACCCCAAAATAAGCCGAAATTGAAACACACCACGCAAAGTATGCTGCACGAGTTGCGCACGCACACACTAAGGCAACCCAACAAGCTGGCGCTGTTGTCTTGGTGGATGACCGGAGCCCTTGCCAGCAGGGCGCATGCAGGTGAGGTTGAGAGCGCTGCCCATCATGGCAGGCCAAGACAAGGACAATGTATGGCGCGGCTGGCTCTGGTGGCCGGCTGGGCCGGATGGCGCCATAGCCGCACCTGGCATTGACACGCGGATTCGTGCTGAGTGCTGCATGGCATCAACTGGTGCGGCATGCATGCATATGCATGCGGGAAGCTCATGAGTCCTGACTTGCACAGCCTCCGCTCACCTGCCCTCACCCACGCGCGCCCCCGGCCCTGCACCTGTGTGTGGCGGTGGCCAGGCAGGCCTAGCAGCCCGCCGGGCTCACAGTCGGCAGTGCCTCCAGCAGGTCGGCAGGCAGCGTGGTGCAGCATCAACCAAGCCACTTGCTCTGGGTGGCCAGCCGCCTGGCGACAAGCGTGCACATGCGTGTGTAGGGAGGTGCGGCAGGGAAGGTAGGCACATGCTAGGTGTGGGCTCAGAACGTGCGTGGGGTGGCTCCCTTCGCCGCTGCGGCATGAGGACTGATCTGTTGCGCCTGTCAGTGTCATGCGATCGCCCATGAGCCCGTCTCTCTGTCCCGTGTGAGTCTGAGCGTAACAAACGGTGGTTGGTGTGCCGGTGTACGCTCAATCCTTTATCAACCGCTATCGACAAAAAGGGAGATCGTCGCCTGCTGTATTGATGGCGTGTACTGTTATACTGTCTAGCGTGTCGCCCAGGCGTGTGCATGCATAATTTCTGATCCTCCTGCCCTGATTGGCCTAACGCTATCGTGACGGTGGTTGTGACAGTTGAGTACTGCTAATGCAGCGACTGGTGAGGTTGTGCACTGGCAGGGCCATCTACCATGCCCGACGCAGGGACAGCGCCAAGCGCCAGGCATGCAGCAGGAAGCAGCGTTTACGTGTATGTGAACGTAACGTGCTCCCAAATACCCTCACCGTGCTGTTCATACAGGCCTACGTTCTTTGTGATGCCGTGGAGCCGCCCAGCTGCCTCCCAGTGGCTCGGTCGCGAACGCTTTCACTGCTGGCCTGACCCAGGTCTGAGTCTTTGCAGCACATGCAAAGCCAAAGCCCCATGTATTTGCCCATATGTTTGATGCTGAGTGCAGGATATGGCGATGGTTTATGCCGCGGGGCGGTTTCGAGCAGAAGATGAACGGTCATCTATCTTGCGGTGATCACGCTGTGCATAATGAGATTCAAGGGTCGTCCACACAACAAATCTGTGTTCAAGTCCACATCATCCAGGTGTTTCAGGGGGCACGAATCCCTGGCACGGGATTGCCTGAACGGTTGATGTGGAAGCGGCAGGAACCAACTCTGCAACAGAATAAGCTGATGTGTTACAATACTCTGAATTGATACATTAAATCGCTTACAGTTTGTCCGCAGATTGGGCTTGTAGGATCAGGGTCATAACAATCGTTACGCCAATACGTGGCATTGACGGTGCCTGCACAAATGGCTGCAACAGGCCTTGTCACACCAATGTTGTGCTGCTATAGCCATTCAGAAACGGAATCAACAAATCGCGTGACCCAGCTTCACAGTTGTTGTACTCACTAGACTCTGTTTTCCGGCACTGCAGTTACCATGCTTGTCTCCCTTCAACCCTCCACTGCTTGCCCGCAACGGCATAAGGCTACGCGCGTGGCGTCCATAGCTGCAGTGCAGCGAACGCAATGTGTACACCAGCGTAGCGTAACGGTGAGGGCGGCATCAGCAGCTCTAGATGCCAAGCCCTCGGAAGCCCTGGTCGGGGCCACAGCCACGCAAATCAGCCCTGCCGAACGAGCTGGTGAGTTCAAAGCCATACCAGAGCCAGTACATCGACATGTTACTACTGTGCAGCTTTCTGTGTTATGAACCTTCGTTGTGATATGGTGTGTTGTGCAGCGAGGAGGGAATACATTTTACGGGACACAGCGGACTTCCTGAAGTCGGACCTACGAAAGGCGTTTGAGACAGGAGTGAGTGGGACTGGCAGCTTGCAAGCTCTGATGAGGTTCAGGGAAGTGTATGACCGCGGTCTAATGTTAGCATGGCGCTGCGGTGTCACAATGGCACATGTCCCTGGGGTTTCGGTGGGCCTCGAGCGTGCTGTGGACTAAAGCGCTGTAACATGCGTGTGCAGGATATTACACCCTCACGTTACTCTGAAAACATGGTGTTTGAGGACCCCCTCACACGGTTTGGCACGCGCGAGGGGTATATTTTTAACATAAAGGCCCTGAGATTTGTGTTCAACATAACGTTCGACCTACATACAATAGCTGTCACTGGCGAAGATGAGATAACAGCAAGGTATGCGCAGTTTAAATTGCTGTTTGCGCGGTGCATGCTGCGGAACGTGCTGCTTCGTTTTTCGCCGTCCGAAACGCATTGCCGTTTCTTTCCTACAGGTGGTCTATGAGCATGGAGCTTTGGGCGCTGCCTTGGAGGCCGGAGTTTATTTGCAGTAAGTCGGGCTGCAGGTGCACTTCATGCAGGGGTCCGAAATCTCTGCTGGTGCATGGGAGTTGCACGCTTTCAGGCAGAAAGCAAGAAAGGGTGTGCCTGCTGGGAGTTTGTTCTGGATTCGTTGCTCTTGCTGTTGGGCTTTTTGCCTATTGCGCTTTAGTGTGCAAGTGCTGCAATACAAGTGACTGCTGATACCTCTGCTGATCATCAGCTTCGCGCCATCAGCGCCCAAGTGTTCAGACAGCTTGTTGAGATGCCATGCGCTTTTGTGACACTTCGCCTGCTTGTTGGCTCGTTATCATGTCACAGGCGGGCGAGCAGTGTACAAGGTGCGTTGCCAACGAGGGGACTTGTCTTGTAAGTCACCAGCTCAAACGTGCGATGGTGCTCACTGACGCTGGAGGTCCTGGCCCCAGCACGGAGCCTTGGCCAGCAGGGCCCACAGCATCATGCGAGGCTGCGAGGCGACTCAAGGTCATCACATAACGTTGCCACCCATGCGCATGCACAGAACATTCCGCCTGAAACCTCCTCTGGGTGCTCAGGCATTTTCCACATCTCTCCTGGGGCTGCAGCGTTGTACTTGCTGCATGGCAGAGCGTGTGCTCAATGGTATGTGTGCCCCTGTGTGTGCCCCTGTGTGTGCTTGTGCCTGTGCGTGTGTGGTGTGCCTGGTCAGGTGGACCCTGACAGCGGCAAGATCCTCTCCCACACCGACTACTGGGACGCACTCAAGCGCAACCAGTAAGCCCCGTACGCTGTAAATGAGAGGCGTTGCATGGCAGGCAGGCAAGGGGGCCACACAGCCTCAGCAAGCGACAGGACGCTGATCGGCACACACGCACTGCAATTCTCATTGCATTCAGCCCTGGACGGTGAAGGCGGCAATGACCTAAGCGTGGCGTGCACAAGAGTGATGGTCCAGACAGACAGACGCCTGGGCACGGACAGGCAGGCATGACATGCCCACAGTTTGTGAGCCGTCCACCGGGCTAAACAGGCGTATTTAGCTGAATACAGTTGTAGATGTGTGTGCATGCGCGTCAAGGAACCTGCTCGACATGTGTTGACAGGCGCTGACGCTGCCGCTGCTGCTGTTGCCGCTGCTGACGCTGCTGCCATGCGCAGGTTTTTGTCGCTGGAGGGCATCGGCCACATCATCAAGCAGCTGTCGCAGGTGCAGCTGACGCCCAACATCGAGACGCCCAAGTACACCGTGCTGCAGCGCCTGGACGAGTATGAGATACGGCGCTACGAGCCCTACGTGGTGGCGGAGACGTCCATGGGCGCCGGCGCAGGTGCGGGCGGGCAGCGGATGGGCGGGTGCGTGCAACGGCTGGGCGTGTGTGTGCATTGGCTGGGCGTACACAGGGCGTGTGCGCTCTATGGGACCGGGCATCCGCACAAACTGGCTGCATGCCAACCAACATGGGGTGTGTGTTGGAAAGAGGCGCCCATGCGGGCATTGGGTGTGTGATGGCACAGCACAGCCTGAGCAGGCATGCGTGTGCGATGCTGGGGCTGCTGGGCTGCCACTGCATGGCGGTGCACAAGCGTGCGTGCTTGCTGCCTGCCTTCCTGCGTACCGCTGTACTGTACGGGACTCTCAATGTGCTGCATGCACCGCACTGTGCTGCATCACCCATCCTGGTCGTCAACCGTGTACTCAACAGGCCCTGCCAGCGGGCAAGGCTTCAACGAGCTTGCCGGCTACATCTTTGGCGGCAACGACGCCAACGTCAACATGGAGATGACCACGCCAGGTGCGCGCCACACGTGTGCACATGCACAGCCTTCCACTGCGCTGAACGCCCAGCCACAGCCTCAGCCCTGCTGGACCAACACAGATATTTTCACACACTTTCACTGACAGACCGCTTTTACTGCAGCCACGCTCTCAGCCCACCAGACGCTAATCGCTTCACGGCAGCCGCAGGTCAGCCCAGACACCTCGCTCGCCATTGGTCAGGTCAGGTGCAGTCTCTCTATCCATACGCATACGCATATGCACACTGCGTGGCCCCACGGGAATCACACGGCATGCCCCTTGGGCGCTCGTTCTGGCACATGCACATGCGCGTGACTGGTGGTGGTGGGTGGGGTGGGGGAGGAAAAGGGGAGGCTTGGAAGGGTCAGGGTCCCTGCCTGGGGCACAGGACTCCCCTGCTGATTTGCTCATCGCCTTACGCGCCACACGCCCCCTTGCGCCGCTGTGTGCGTGAGCGTGCAGTGGCCTTGCCTGCCTTCCTGCGGGTGTACATTGTGCGCACATGCGCGCAGTGTGTGTGTGCGTGTGTGCTTGATATTAGTTCGCTGGCTCACTTGCTCCCCTGCCCGCATTGTTGTGTGGCATGACTGCTGTGGTGCGTGCGTA
>BDDA01000019.1:42516-66168 GCA_001662385.1 Chlamydomonas asymmetrica | reverse complement strand
GGGGGGGGGGGGGGGGGGGGGGGGGGGGGGGCGTGAGTACAGGACAGGACAGGCGGGCCCGCTGGAGGATGCTGGGCATGAGCATGATCATGTGGTGGATTGGGAGATCACGCGTGATCATGGATGATGGGTGGTAGTGGGAGGCTGCAGGGGACCTTGGCCTTGGGGGAAGTGCAACATGAGAGGTCTGCGCCTACTGGCCGGCCATGCACGCTTCTATGCTCCTCCTGCATACCTGCGCTGCGCTGCGCCATGCACGCTGTGCATTACTATATGCTGGACCGACACCAGGAGCCCTTACCACTGCAACTACTACTGCTGAACATAGTGCAGGACAGCAGAGCGTGTTGGCCATATGGACATGTTGTGCTTGCCCTGCATGTGCACATTGATCGCGCAACGCTGTGTGGGCTGCTGTTGCGGCACCGCTTCATGTACATGTCCAACAGCCTGTCCACCCACCTCCTGCGTGCTTGCGTGCCGCTGTGGGGCCGCAGGTTCTCCGACCCCTCCTCGCTGCCCTCCCCCAAGGACACGCGCATCCTCACGCGCCGCGAGGAGCCCGCGTACGTGGCCGCCATACGCTTCTCAGGCTGGCCGCTGGACTACGAGGTGTGTGTGTGGGGGGGGGGGGGCCTGCAGGCATACATGCATGCATGCCTAATCGCCTGCCCACCTGCCTGCCTGCCTGCCCAGCGCTCAGCCACACATACACGCACATGTCTGCGCCGTTGTGTGCAATGTGTATGTGTATGTGTACCGGGGGGGGGGGAAGTGGATATGCGCATGCGCGGCTGCAGCGTGTTGGGTGCAGGTAGACCCGAAAGATGCACCCTCAGGTTGCACCCAAGAGCACTGTCGTTTGGTCATCACTCCGTCAGTGCTGCGCTCGCTCACACCTGATCAGCTACAGCCGCCACTCCCCCAACCCAACACCTCAAGCCTCGCCTGTGCCGCTCGTGCCGCTGCAGGTGGTTGATGCGGAGCGCACGCTGCGCGACTGCCTGATCCGTGACGGCCTGGAGGGCGCGGCGGCGCCCGGCTACCAGCTGGCGCGATACAACGAGCCCACCGTGCCGCCGCTGCTGCGCCGCAACGAGGTGCTCATACAGCTGCCGGCCTTCACCTGGCCGCCCGCCAGCGGCGGCAGCAGCGTGTGAGGGCAGCAGCGTGTGAGGGAGGGAACAGCCCAACAGGACGACACCTCTCAGTCTGAGATGCACAACCCATACAATAAATGCATGCATAGCAGTGCACTGTGCAAGAAGCGCATGGACCGTGCATTCCCAAATGCACGATGCATCATGCACAATCGCACGTTTGTTTTCAATGATGTTTGCTCTGCCCACGTGATGTTCGTTATGCGAAGTTGCGACGGAAGTCAGTTGTGTGGCACTGGCGTGGTGGTGTTTGAGGCTCTGCATCGCCATGCAGGGGTGGCGGTGAGGTGGTGGGATAGGGATAGGGATAGTGACTACGTGCTCCTGTGCGTGCACACACGCATGCACACAGCGCGGCATCTTCCTGTGCGGGCTCTCCACGCGTGCATGTGACGCGCTGTTACGCCACGCAGGGAGTATGTGAGACAGATCTCTGCATGCCCGCTCAACATGTCACTCTCGTGTTTAACAATAAACCGAAGCGCACAGCAGTGTGGCAGCATGCAGTGGTGGCGGTGGACTGCGTCCTGGGCTCGACATGTGTTTGAAGTGTGGACTTGCGTCACTCAACAGCCACTTCAACAGCCACCCGCGCACCGTGCAGCACCTCCCCCGCACACCCACCCACACAAACGATATGCACGAGCAATCGTGCATGCTGCGGTGAACGACCGCTTGACCATGTGCGGTGCACTGCACCATAGTGTGGTGTGGCCGAACCTCAACACACGTGGTTGCACACCCACCCACCCCAGCAACAAGGTGCCTGGTAGCTTTGTGGGAGGCAATGCCAGGCATCGCCAACAGCCTGCCTTGTCAGCTTCTGCAACACTGTGAAAGGCTGTGCGCCATACTGCCAGGTCCACTACGCCTTGCTATGCTTGCCACCTTGCCAGTGTCCACGCCAGTGGTGCCCTGGCCGATAACACATCAGCCACTCTAACCCAGAGGCGGGGCAGCTTTGCAACAGAGCTGGCGACGCAACACAGCTGTGCAAGCATAACGACTGCTCAAACAGCCCTCCACCGTTGAACATTGTCAGGCAGGTACTTACCATACAAAGTGCACTCTGGATAACAGCACCGAGTGCTGGAGTGTCAAGTCTTTGTAGCCGTTTTTGAGCAACGTTTCACAGCTTACCCCCTTAGTGTGAAGGGCACGCTGCTTGCATGACAAGCGAAGGGTTGCACGCCCCATCCGAATACCTCCTCACCGCTTGCAAGCGGCCAGCAAGCCACATTAGCCCTGAGCTTTCGCAGCGGTTGCTCCAAGCGCCTTGTAAAGCCGCACTTCCAAATGATGGTGGTGTGCAGGATGTTCGCTTGGATAACGCACGTAGACCAGCAAACGCCTGTAGCCTGTTGCTCAGGTGTGCTGCTTTTACTGCAAGCCTGTTAAACTGTGTGCTCCATCAGGCAAAAGGGGGTTGTCAACGCTGAAAGCAGCGCAAAAAACAAGCACACGCTCCAAAGGCACGATTATCGCGTTAAGCTCTGATCCGCACTGGGGCGTCGACGGCAACCTCCTGAACGACAGAACGGAGCGCGCTAAAGACTACTATCCGGGCCAGGCCGGCAGGCCGGCTATTGCAGGGGGCAACCGTCAGAAGGAAATCTAAACCTCCCTCGCATGGACAAGCATGCAAAGCATACACAGAAATTGAACTGTATAAAGCCCCTTGCGGTGTGAGTCGTTAGTTACTTTGCCGCCCCCAGAGGCTTGGGTTGTTCTTAAAGTCTTGCAAGGTGAGCCGGTCTGTCTATCATACAACGAAGGTGCCGCACTCAAACTCGCGAACCCAGACACCCTGTCAACATTGCGCTGCGCTGATGTGCTTGCGTACAGATGGCCGCGCTTGAGACATTCTTGTTCACGTCGGAGTCTGTGAATGAGGGCCACCCCGACAAGCTGTGCGACCAGGTGAGCGAGAGTGTGCGCTCGTGCCTTGCATCACACACGAAGGTGGTCGACGCCTGCTGACATGCCAAATAGTATCAGTTGCGTCTGGCACCCTAACCGCAACACGGCCTTTGATGGGACCGCGCTTTCCGCAGGTGTCTGATGCCATCCTGGACGCCTGCCTCGAGCAGGACCCCGACTCCAAGGTAGGCTGGTTGGTTGCTACTCCCTCAATCACACAGCAGCACATTTCACGGCCTGGGCCACCCCCCAAGCTACCAGGCGTACGCTGTTTGGTTTTGACTGGACTGCTCTGTTTGTTGGTTTGTGGGAACAGGTCGCTTGCGAGACTGCAACCAAGACGGGCATGGTGATGGTGTTCGGCGAGATCACCACCAAGGCCAAGGTTGACTATGAGGCAATCGTGCGCAAGACCTGCCGCGAGATTGGATTCACTTCGGAGGATGTTGGTCTTGATGCAGACAAGTGCAAGGTGAGGGATCGCCTGGGGACCTGTGTCAGAGCGCAGCGGAACCCACCTGCCTGCGCCTGCCAGGATAAGATGGGTTGTGAGCTCTGCTGGCCGGGCCTGATGTTGTGACTGACATATCGGGTTTGTGAGAGAGCCAGTTGTTATGTGCGGCTGTGTCTTGGTGCTGTGCTGCAGCACGTTTTCTTACTTGGGTCATCCAAGGGGTGCCTGTGTGGTTGAATGCGTGGCGTAGCAGGGCACAGAGTATCCAGGGCCACACTGCTGCCTTTTGCTGCGATGGATGCTAGTATGTTTTGAGTAAAATGTTGCTTCCTTCTGGCAAGGGCTGTTGCGGTGCTTCGTTTGTCGTTTGCACTTGGTCCGCCTGCTGCGATTGACGGCTGCCTGCTAGGGACGAGCCTGATGCTGGCAAGCCCTGGACCAAAAGTGCAGACCTTGTGTATTTGGTGACTGGGTGTAAGCCCTGCTGACTCATAGCTTGAGCTGATGGCTGATCGCTTGTATATGGTGTTTTGCGCCTCCCTCTCCACCCGATTCGAAAAACAGGTGCTGGTCCACATTGAGGAGCAGTCCCCCGATATCGGCCAGTCTGTGCACGGCATGGGCACCAAGGCCCTGGAGGAGATCGGCGCTGGTGACCAGGGCCATATGTTTGGCTACGCCACCGACGAGACCCCCGAGCTGATGCCGCTGACGCACGTGCTGGCCACGCAGCTGGGCTACAAGCTGACGGAGGTCCGCAAGAACGGCGTGTGCCCCTGGCTGCGCCCGGACGGCAAGACCCAGGTGAGGGGGAGGAGCAGGAAGGACGCGCTGCGCAGTGTTTGCACCCGCACCATAGCTTGACGTGTAGCATGGGCACACCTGGCCAGCGGCGTGCGGGTGTGCAGCGAGTGTGCACACAACACACAACACCTACATGCAAGGCAGCTAGGGTTGTATGTTGCTTGCAGCTGTGCACCCATGCCAATGTGCTAAACTAGGTCCTTGAGCGAGTGTTGAGTGAGACACAGCGTGATGTGCTGCTGATGCTCTCGCTGCTGTGCGACCAGATCCGCCTGGTCAAGCATGCCTGTATGGAAAGCAGTTGCATGTGTGCACATGATCGATCCTACCTTGTACCGCTTTGCCATGTTTTAAAAATGCGGACGCATGTTGTGCTAAGGGTCTGAGCACCATGCATGCTGCTGTCATGCACATGCCGAGCACTTACCTGTGTGCCCTGTGGAGCCACTTGGATCTCACAATTTATCCTAATCCATTGTCCCCTCCCCCCTTGCTCCCCCCCGCCCGCTCCGGGCAGGTGACTGTGGAGTACAAGCGTGACGGCGGCGCGGTCGTGCCCCAGCGCGTGCACACCATCCTTATCTCCACGCAGCACAACCCCGACGTGACCAACGAGCAGATCCGCAAGGACCTCATGGAGCACGTCATCAAGCCCGTCGTGCCCGAGAAGTACATTGACGACAAGACCATCTTCCACCTCAACCCCTCCGGCCGCTTCGTCATCGGCGGCCCGCACGGTGACGCCGGCCTCACCGGCCGCAAGATCATCATTGACACCTACGGCGGCTGGGGCGCGCACGGTGGCGGCGCCTTCTCCGGTAAGGACCCCACCAAGGTGGACCGCTCCGGAGCATACATCGCCCGCCAGGCCGCTAAGTCGGTCGTGGCGGCCGGCCTGGCGCGCCGCTGCCTGGTGCAGGTCTCGTACTCCATCGGCGTGCCTGAGCCGCTGTCGGTGTTTGTGGACACGTACGGCACCGGCAAGAAGTCTGACGCCGAGGTGCTGGTGCACTTGAAGAGGGCTTTCGACTTCCGCCC
Organism: Chlamydomonas asymmetrica; assembly: GCA_001662385.1. Classification (NCBI taxonomy): domain Eukaryota; kingdom Viridiplantae; phylum Chlorophyta; class Chlorophyceae; order Chlamydomonadales; family Chlamydomonadaceae; genus Chlamydomonas; species Chlamydomonas asymmetrica. Next base: position 60,792 of record BDDA01000019.1, on the reverse strand, counting down.
CGGTGAGTGCATGGCCCAGAGCGATGCGTGCGTCTTGGTGCTCGCTCCTGGATGTGTTGTCATCAGAGAATCCACAATCGCGTTTGCGCCGTCTGTGTGCATGGAGCAGTACGGGCTGGCGAGGCGCGATCCCATGTCAGTGCTGTGGCATAGCAGTGTTGCTTGCATTCAGCCAAGTTGCATGCGTGTGTTTGTATTGAGCCTGCCAGCTTACCACCGGTGTCTCCCCCCTCCCTCACGGTCTGCATGCATGTCTTGCTATGGTCTTTCAGGATTGATCGGCCGTGACCTGGACCTCAAGCGTGGCGGCAACAACCGCTACCAGAAGACGGCGGCGTACGGCCACTTCGGCCGTGACGACCCTGACTTCACCTGGGAGAAGGTCCGCCCCCTGGAGTAGACAGAGCCAGGCGCTCTCTCAACCTGACTTCGCAGCGTGGTGGTGACACAAGCAGCAGCCGGGGCGGCAGCCAAGCAACAGCACGGCATGCGCGCGTGACCCTCTGGGCAATGCCGGCCAGCCAGCCAGCCCACAGGCTCGTGCGGACGCCCGTCACGGCTGCATCGTCCGGCGCTTGCCCTTGTACCCATGCCAATTTTTGACCAGGAAGCGGCAGAAGGCATTCAGCCATAGCATGCGCAGTAGCGGCCGCGCAAATCCACCAAGGTTTTGCTGGGCTCGGTGCAATGTTGTTGGGTGATGTTGGGGCCGCCAGATTCTCTGTCAGCTGATCAAGCCTCCTGAGCCTTCCTTCTCGCATGTAACACACCGTCTGTCCGTCTGGGCTCCTGCGGCTACTCATGCCAACTTTCTGTATTCACTCGGACCAAACGTTAACTTGTCTGCGCGATCGAACCTCGCCGGTGCACTGAATGCTGAAACACTGCAAGCACCCTCTGCGCGCTGTACACATTGCTTCAAACCTGTTGGGTTGGGCTGTGGGATTGGGCTCGCGTTCAGTGTGCGAATGCGTAAGCGCCAAACACTTAAACTCAGTCCTGATGGTCAAGGCTTCTGGGGCCAAGCAGTTGTCCTAGATTGCATCAAACTGGCACTGCGTCTGCGTGCACATTCATTGCCATACTGAGGTAGGTGGGTGGGGGGATGGTAGCGACACAAACTGAACCACACATAAACGAAAACGATGTTTCAGATTTTGCGCTGGTACAGGCGACTGTCAGTTGTGTACAACAACGAGATTTATGCAAGCTTACTCAGCTGGTAGTGTAACTGGCAGTGCATGCAGGCACAGCTTGGGTGGCCTGTTTTGCGACCTGCGGTGATGGTTGCTGGGCTGCATCGCACATGGAAAGAGCGGGGGCAATGAAAGGCATGCAGCTGCACGAACAGCAGATTGGGTGCATGCTGGTTAAGGACTCAGTACACGCACAAAGGAAGACAGTGTGCAAGAAACCCCGACCCAGGCTGAGTCCACCAGTGGCTGCAAAGCTTAACCTCATAAAATCAGACATGGTCGGCTGCTGCAACAGCTACTCTAAAATCCCTGTGCCCCATGCATGCATCTGGAGGTGCACGACAGCCTGCCTGCCTGCCTGGATCGCGCGGGTGGACAGCCAATGTGGGAGGCGGTATTGCTAGACTGTCCCCAGGTCGATACCAAACGACACCGACCACTGCATTGCTGACGCATGTGCATGACTGGTGCGGCAGAGTTGCACTGTGGTGAACTCCACTGACCCAGCAGGTGAGGGTGCCCACTGCTGCCGTGGCCGGCAAGCAGCCATTCGGTGCAGACATGCTCACGAGGTTTCGGCTTACAGTTTGTACGCATGTAGAAGACATGGCTTGCCCAATCCAGCAGTGCATGCCAGGCAGGGTGGAGGTGGGGGCAGTGTGCAAGGAGGTACGGGGCAGGCCACAGCTACGATTCCGCAGCGCACTCGACTCGAGGATGCCTTCAGCCCTGACAGGCATATGTGCATATGCATGGCTGAGCTCCTCCAGCGCAGGACTACTGAGTATTGGTATTCAAGTCTTCGCAATGATACATGAAGAATAAGTTCGCCGGCGTCCGGCTTAGCGAGACGCACATGAAAGTGGCGGCGCAGCGAAAGGCTCCGCGGCATGATGTGGCGCAGGTGCAGGTGCGGGTGCAGGGCGGCGGGCCCACCACGCCCCTCCCTGCACCTGAGCTGGCGATCAGGTGCAGGTGAGGGAGGGTATGCAAGCTAAAGGAGGCAGCGCGCAGATACGGTAAGCCGCTGCCCGCATGCGCGCAGCGCGGCGCCTCTTGCACCATTGATGCCACATGGGCTACTTTACCTGGCCAGCCTGCCGTATGTGGGCTATTGGGCATGCTACGTCCTAATCGCTTGACTGCGGTGTCATGGGGAAAAATGCCTGCGTGATGCCACCCACCGCTACTACTACATGTGATGGTGTGTGTGTGTGTTCAGCAGGCGTGAGCATGGTTGCAGCGTGGTATGGCACGGCATCACCCCTGCGATGCAATGCATTTGAAGTACGTGCAGTGCGGCACCTCGCGCGTCTACAAATGATGGCGCGACACATCACGCAACGACCTGGCGCTGACCGTCAGTGCTGCTACCACCTCCGGGGTGAAGCGATTTGCACCTCGAAACAAAATCACAGGGAGTTGCAAGGCGGCCTGCTAAAGCAACATGCAGCCACGTTCGCCTGCACTACGTGGGCTGCTGGTCGCAGCTACGCGCAGGACAGTGTGCCTCTGCAGCATCTGTGCACCGAGCTCACTCAGCTGGTGGCCACCGGGCCAGTCCAGGCAGCGCCAGGTGAGCTACCTAGCGCGCGTGGCTGGCGCTATCTGGCGAGTCGGGTCAGGCTCAGCGTGTGAGGGGCTAGGTCATGAGATGAGGCGTGCGATCTGGTTGGCCACGTAGTACTCCCCCACCTGCAGCTGGCTCAGCACAAACACCTCCTCGAACGCTTGCCCGCCGCTGCCGGCGATGCCCGGCGTCACCAGCGACCCACGCACGTTGACCAGCGCAGACCCATCCTGCGCAGCGCACAGGCCAGACGCAAGAGGAGGAGGAGCAGCACCAGGGCTTGGTTGACACACGCTCTCACACCCACATGGACACGCACACACATGCACACCTGGCCGTGCTATCAGAGGCAGCACGGGCGCTGGTTGTAACGGCAGTGCAGGTGCTGATGTTTGCCACCCAACATACCGACAGCTGCGCTGCTCTAGCAGCAACAACACACGCTATGCAAACGGCCATCTGCCCAGGCATACATAGCGGATGGCTCATGCACACAGCCGCTGCTGGGGCGACAACAGTAGTCACTCAGTTCCGCCCAGGGATTGGCCTAGCGAGGTGGCGGGCGTACACACGCAGGTGAGGGACAGGCAAGGGGCAGGCAGGGGGCAGGCGTGACTCACGAATCCCAGCGCCTGGCACTGCACGTCCACCACGTCGTACATGGCCTTGAAGGAGCTGTGCATCTGCGCCATCTCCTGCAGCTTGGCGATGATGGCGGCGCGGCCCTTGGTCGTCTCGCCGTTGTACGTCAGCACCTGCCGGTGTGAGTGCGCAGCGCGCGTGACACACCACACCAGTGAGTGAGCTCAGCGAGTGAGGCGGGCAGGCTGCTGCACGCCCGCCTAGTGCGCTTTAAGCTGTGTGAGCTGTGTGAGGGTGTCCCCCAGTGCCTGTCACAAGGCACACCGCAGTCACCGCGCCAGACCACAGCGCACCAGGCAGCCAATACGCACCTCGCCCCCACACACCGCGCATCCCCCACCGTGCGCACACACGCACACTGTACCCACACGGCATGTTGCGATGCATGGCCCCACGGACATCTTGAAGTTCCCGTGGGTCATCACATGCTGTGTGCGTGTGTGTGAACTCTGATGCGCGTGTGTCAGGCGCGCACAGTAGGGCAGTCAGTGGCGACTGGCGAGGCGTGAGTGACCCAGGCAGTGCCGCGTGCCTCACCGAGGCCTCTGAGTAGAGCGGCGCGATGTCGCGCAGGCGGTGCACCCCCGCGTTGAGCAGCGCGTAGTAGTTGAAGGCAAACACCATGGCGATCTCGTCCAGCTTGTCGTGCGGGTTGAACATGCACTGCATGAAGGCGCGCATGTCGATCTTCTCGCCCGCGTACTGCAACACATGATGGCACACACAGCGCGCATCGAGGGCAAGCACGTTGCGCGACGAACACACAGCGCTCGCAAGGCCGTGTTCAGTGCCTTGGCGCCTGCCACCACCCACAGATGCTGTTGGAGTAGTTGTACCTAATCCTGCACGCACACCTTACGCGTATGCATATGCACACTGCATGGCCCCACGGGTACCATAGGTACATGAAAATATCAACACACTCGCTTATGCCTGAGCTCATGGTGTGGTGTGCGCTTGCTGCGCCATGCCTGTGTCTCTGTGCCAGCCACGCTGTGCTACGCCACCAGCGCCATGGGGTGTGTGCAGGGTGTGCCTGAAGGGTGTGTATCCGGTGCGTCAAGAGTGAAGTGTGTGTACCAGGCAGGTGCGTGGCAGGCAGGCAGGCGTGTGAGGTACCTTGGTGATGTATGGGTGGCTGAGCAGCTGCTCCGCGCTGGGGCGCTGCAGCGGGTCCTTGGCCAGGCAGCGGTGGATGAGGTCGCGCAGCTCCTCGCTGAACTCACCAGCGGGCGGCAGCGGCGTCTCCTCCTGGAGCACCTGCACACACCAGCCAGCCAGCAGCAGCCAGCAGTGCCAGCGCCACCAGCAGCAGCAAGGGACGTCAGGCTGTGCATGCAGCCGAGCCCTCGGTCGCACACGACGGCGGGCACAACAGAAAACGCTGCTGGAGCAGGCACTATCAGCCTAGCCAATGGCGCTGACCCCTCCCTCATGCAGCTGTAGTCATGCCGTATGTATTGCGGATGGGACAGCAGCTAGCACCGGGTGTGTGCGTGCATGGGTGAGGCGGCAGCGGCAGCGGCAGCGGCAGCCGAGCGGGTGGGTGGGTGGGTTGGCGGGCTCGCAGGCCCAGGTGGCGGTGGTGGCGCTGGCGGTGCGGGGTGCTCTCACGTGTATCATGAGCTGCAGCGGTCCCTCGGTGGCGTCATATGGGTAGCGTCCGGTGGCCAGCTCTATGAGGCTGAGCCCCAGCGACCAGATGTCGGCCGGGAAGGAGTACTTCTCGTTGTTGATGCGCTCGGGGGACATGTAGGTGACGGTGCCCAGGAAGGTGTTGCACTGCGTGAGGGGGAGGGGGAGGAGCGCATGCAGCAGCACAACGCACATGGGAGGCTGAGAGCACGGTGGCAGGGCAGGCAACGCCAGGCTGAGGAGTGAGAGGGGCCCGGCCAGCGCGTGCAGTTGTGCAGGTCAATGCCCAAAGCACGCCTGACCGCCTCCATGCCCAATCACAGCTAGCTGCCTAACCACCACCAGCCAGGCCCCCCCAAAACCACCCGCCCCCGCCAGGCGCCAGGCGCGCTGCTGCTATTAGTGTGGTCACCCAGGAGGCGACCGACCCACCGCCCATCACCCACCTGTGCGAGCGTGCTGTCAATGAAGGCGCTTATCCCAAAGTCTGCAGCCAGACGCACAGCAGCGCAACTCCAGTGAGCACGGCGCACAAGGGCACCGCACCCCATCAGCAGCGAGGGCTGCGTCGCCTGGTGTGTGTGGAGTGCGGTGTGTGTGCCACAGTGCCCACTACCCACTGCCCAGGCAGTGTTGCTGTGCGGCTGCTGGCATAAGAGCGGGCGCTGTCGCATATCTCAAGCGCCAGTCTCACGCGCCAGCCGCACTTGAGACGCGACAACACGGCGTTGACGTGACATGTGCGGCATCAGCATCGCAGCGCCCACGCAGCCCCCCCCGGGCCGCCAGGCGATCGCCTTCGGGGCGCCGCTCACCCACCACGCAGTGATGCTGCATGCATGCATGCATACAGGAATCCTCCAGCCCTCATCCCCTCCGCCGCTTGCTTTCCCCACCAGCCCTGACTCCCACCAGGCCCATCACCACCCTCATCACCTGTGATCTTGGGCTCCCCGTTGAGGTTCATGAGGATGTTGGCGGGCTTGATGTCACGATGCACCTGCGCAACACGCCCACACCAGCGGTACATATGAATCACCACCTCCGGTAGGGCCGCTGGCACGACAGTACGACACCCATCACGAGACTGCCTAGCAGCAGTGCTGCAGCATGCATGCATGCACGCACAACTACAGATGCCATGGCACCTGCACTGCACTACTTGGCCAACGCTGGGTGGTGCATGCAGCCCGACCCGCCACCAGCAACGCGTACGTGTACGTGTACGTGTTGGGGCTGGCGCTGGAGGCACGTGTGGCTGTGGGGTAGGGTGTGCCAGGTGGTATGGCGGCCTGCCAGGGCGGACGCGGAAGCTGTGGGACACAGCGGACAGATCGCATTGTCTTGCCCTTGATCGCAGGTGAGGGGCCGACATACGTTGCGCGGTATGGTGGCCCCAGCGCGCACACACCACACCACCCAGACACGCCTTGACCCATATGCATGCATGCATGCATATGTCCTGGTATCTGACTGGCTTGTGCGGCACTGCTGCTGCCCACCCTGCCTGCCAACCTCTCCCCCCCCCATCCCCTCCCCATCCCCCCCCTCACCATGTGTTTGTCGCGGTGCAGGTAGTTGAGCGCGGTGAGGATCTTGGCGGTCATCTTGGACAGGATGGCCTCAGGGATACGACCCACCTGCAGCACCCACCCACCACAGCGCCAGCGCCAGCAGCAGCAGCAAGCACAGCAGCAAGGACAACAACACCTTTGAGAGTGAGAGGCGCTGCGCGCAAGCCCAGGGCAGAGCGGGCCGGCAGGCAGGTACACCCGGGTACACTTTTGCACACACCAGCAGGCCACTGCCTGCGCACCACCAACACCACCCAGCCTGACAGCACATGCCATTGCTAAGCGCAGCAAAGCAACACATGGTGGCGCATGCTGCAGCAGTGCGATGATCGTGGGCTGACTCAGCGCAATCACCAGCCCTCCACTCGCGTCCGTGCACTGCCTGCCCGTGTGGGGCCGCGTGCGGGCGTGCAGGCATGAAGGCCGCGTGCCACCTCAATCAGGGTCTATCTGCCTCACGTGAGCTATGACTGCCAAGCATGCTGCGCTGGCTGGGCTTTGCTGCGCCTGCTGCATGCATATGGACGTAGAGCCAGGCGGTGCGAGCGGTACGCTACAGCAGCAGACGGCATCTATGGCCTGGGTCACACCATGCGAGGCGCCGTGCTGTGCTGCCCTGCATGAGCGGAAGCACCCCTGCACCCCCTCTCACCTTGGCCTGCACGTCTGCCAGCGACCCGCCGTCCAGGTACTCGAGCACGATGGATATCTGCAAGAGCAGTGCGGTTGTGGAGCAGTCAGGACGAGCACTGAACGGCATGGCTGATGGCATGCGCCTGGGCGCGTTTGGGATGTGGGGGATATGCCACTGCCCGCTGCGCGTTGCCACAACGCAACACCCACACTCGCACGCACGCACCTGACCGCTCTCCGGTACATGGTAAGCACCATAGAAGTTCACAAGCCCAGGCATAGCCTTCGCATCACATAGAGCTTTGAGGTCGTTGAGCATTTGGTGTCGTGTGTCCTGTCAAACGCGTTTCGGGGTGGCTTTGTCAACATGCGCCAGTGCAAGTCAGTGGCAAGGTGATAAGCTAAGGCCAAGCCGCACAACCCACCCTCTCAAACACGTTTATTTTCTTTATCGCCACAAACTTGTTGTCTCGTATTAAGAAACCTTTATGCACCTGCCATACACCAAGGCAGCACAATGCGCGCGTCAGGCGGAGCAAGCGATTGGTATCAGGCAAGGATTGCGAAATACCCACAGGTGCAACCCAAACTCACTATGCCGCAAGCTCCTTGGCCAAGCTTTTTCAGGACGCGAATGTCCTTCTCTGATATCTGTAGACATTGAGCACAGAAAAGGTATTGGCCAACACGCAAATGCGTGGAATGTTTGTGCTGCTCCTCAGGCCAGTCGTTGCTGGCCTTGCAGAGAGGCACGTGTAGGAACACGAGCACCGCAAGGGTACACCACCTGCCTTGTACGAAATTGACCCATCATTCTTTTGCATGCCGTCTGTTGTGAACAGCACGGGGTTGTACGAGCTTGTGAGCACGTTCAGACCAGCATCAGTGAACCGCAAGGAACCCTGCAGGCACAACAGCAGAAGGCCGTTGAGGTTCAGGCAGTGGCAGGTAAAGGTAGTAACGTTGCAAGAGGCGGGGTGGGAGCTAGCACGGTCGCAACCCACCATGTTGATGCTCTGCTGCTGCACAGGCTCAGGCACTGGGTTAATTACAAGCATTGGCCTTGGAGGCATGATGACAGCTGTGCAACAAGGGAAAGGTGTATGTAAAACCGGGTGTGGGGTCGGTTAAAGGCGCACGTTACTTCGTTCAGGTTTTGAAAGTCTGACGGCAGACGTGACAAAACTGGAACAACCAGGACTCTAAAGTACCCATAAGACGATACGAAGGTCAGGATTGCGAGCTCGCGTGTCACATGTCAGCGGCGGTCCCAGGGTTGTTGGCATGCATCAAGACATCAACGCAAGCAAGGCACTACGGACAGCGCCAAATCCTCTCTGGGTCACCTAGACGACAGACCTATCAACCTATGCTGTGCATATATGCTACAAAACGAAGCTCACGACCCAAAACGAACTTGACACTACTCGATTATTTGACGCGTTAACCCGTGCGACCTTCACACCATTCCTGGTGCCTCAAACGGGGTGATGCACCTTCATACGCCTTCTCAACTGGTACACTAGGCATACTAGGCAAGGTGGGAGAGGCCTCACCTCCCCAACTGCTTTGAACATGTTCGGGCATGTGCGAAAGCCTTCGTACGGAGACCAGCTGGTGCTGCTGTCTAAGGTCAAGCCCACTGCCAACAGCGGTGTCGCCACGCCTGGGTATGCAAACCCTCTTTTTGTACAAGGAGATAATGGCTATGAGGACGCGCCAAGCTCTCCCGTCCCCGCACCGCGGCCAGGTACACGCAAACAAGGTTGCAGTGTTTGACTGGGGCCTTTTGAGGCGCTCTGCTTCCAAAATGCACGCAGTGCTGCTCTGCCGAATACACCACTTCCTAAAATCTTGTTTTTACGTTCCCGGTTCTTGGGTACACAGGCCAGGCGGGTCTCCAGCCCACACTCAGCGGCAGTGTGTCCACGAGCATGTATATTCCTGGCATGAACGCAGCTGGTTTGTCCACGCCATCAGTGGGGCCCCTGCCGCGGGGTCAAGACCAGTTTCCCGCAAATTCAGCTTCCTATGAGGTGGGTTGCGTTTGTTCTGCCACGCGCAAGCCCTGCAGGACCCACAAAGGAGGACCTGTGCACTGGCATCAATGGCAAACAGTGCTTTTCGGCTCTGTTTTCTATGTCAAGCTGTCTCCTGCACTCCACGTCTTGCTTTACATCTGCTTACCTCTGCATGTCACACACACGCCCACCTCTGTGACTGGATGGGGGGGCATGAACGGTGCGCAGGCAGAGGTCGTGGAACCTTTCATTCGCTCTTTGCGCTCAGCACAACAGCAGCAACAGCAGGACCAGCAGCTCTATGCGCACATAGCAGCGCAAATGGGCAACCTGTATGAGTTTTTTAAGAAGCTGTATGACCAGGACAAGGCGGAAATCAAGTGAGTGCTGTTGCCAGCGACCAGTTGATTAGGTTTGGGGTGATGCTGGCTCGCTCCAGAAGCTACCAATAACCATGCACGAGCGTGTTGCGAAAGGTGCTACAGTGCGCACCCCGCCGTGCGAAAGTGGCCAAGCAAGCACTGGTGGCTGAGTGCAAAAGCCCACGCAACCTCTGGCTCCTGCATCACCCATCACCCATAGCTTCAACATTTCTGCCACTGCACGTGCCAACATACCGGTATATGTGCGTGTGCGTTGGGTGCGGTGTTGGTGTTGGTGATGGTGATGGTGATGGCGCTGCTGCTGTCCCCTGCGCTCCGCTCCAGGGAGCTGGGCGCGGCGCTCAAGGCCAAGGAGGGCCAGGTGGCCAAGCTGTCCACAGAGCACAGCGCGCTGGTGGCGGTGGCGGAGCAGATGCAGGTGCGCAGGCAGGCAGGCGCACACGTGTCCGCCTCGCATGGGAATGCCGCATAACAGCGGGTGGATGGTTGCACGAGTGCATGACGGCAGACCGCAAAGAAGGCTGATCTGGACGCATGCATGCATGCTGACAGGTGAATGCACGACGGCGCAGTGTGGGAGCACTGTGTTGTGCGCGCATGGTTGACGCTGGCTGGGTGGTGGTGTGGGCGGGGCAATCACGTGCCACCACCACTACAGGCAGGCGGGCAGGCGGGCGGGCCCGGCTAGAGACTCATCCCGGAGAGGACTAGGCTGCCGGTGCGAACGTCAGCCCGCGTGACAGTCAGCGGGCGCAGCGGCCATGACACCCTCACCGCTCCTGTGTTGCACGGCTGAGTTGGGCTGGCGACGGCATGTGTTCACATGAACCAAACCCCTGGGTGAAGCCCCCCCTGCCCCTCCCCCACGCTGCTGGCCGCTGGCTGCCCTGTGCTGCCGGCTGCAGGTGCGCGAGCGCGAGCGGGAGCGGGAGCGCGAGGCGCGCGAGCGGGACCTGCGGCGCAGCGTAGCGGCGGAGAAGGAGGCTCTGGCGGAGGCGGCGCGCCAGCGCATCGCGGAGCGCTCCATGCCCAAGCACCTCATCTTCTTCCTGCCCTACCACCTGCACCCCTCCAGCTCGCTGTGGAGGTGAGCGGCAGCAGCAGCAGTAAGGCGAGGCGGTGAAGGGCCTGCTGGGCACGGCAGCGTGAAGCTGCCTGCTGAACGTAGCCGCATGTTTGGAGTGCTTGGGTGCAGCGCGTTGCAGCTTATGAGACAGAAGGAAGGAAGGAGGATCGTGTGAAGGGCAAAGGGTGGTGCGCCCCATGCCAGGCAGGAGCTTGGCCAGCCCCCCAAGGCCATCAGGGATACAGCGTGGAACCATCAGTTGCAGCGTCAGTGGCAGCGTCAGTATGCGTGGTGGTGGCGCTGATGCTGGGAGCGTGGTCGCCGGAGGCTGGCCGCTGGCAGGCCCTATGTCACGTGCCGGCCCGGGAGCCTGCCGATGACCCGCCGCCGCCGCTGTGACCCACATTGAGCCTCGTGCGTGTACGCACCACCACACATCCACACATGTGTGCATAAACACGCACATCCCTTGTGCACCTCACGGCCTGATCAGCGGTGCTGCGAGCATGCGTTGTGCGCATGTGGAGGCACACCACAACACACCCTTCCTCCTGCTGCTGCCTTGTTGTTAGTGGCTGTGTCGTGCTTGCACATTGGCTGCTGCTGCTTCAGGTTCTACGCTGCGTGGCACCACTCCTGGTCTACGCGGCGCACGATGTGGCTGGCCATCGCCTGGATCTTTGTGTTCCTGCTGGCGGTGGGGCTGCTGGTGGGGCTGCTGGTGCCCTGGGACGACCTGGGCGCAACCACCTTTGAGGCCGCCAGCCCCGAGCTCGTCAGCGTCACCGCCACCACCGCCACGCTGCGCGTGTCGCTCAATCGAGACGACGCCGTCGTGCTATACGCTATACTGCCCACGTACACAATAGCCCCCGTCAAGTGAGTGGCGCCTACCATTGTGCGTGTTGTGCACATGCTGCGATCCTGTTGCCAAGCTCAGCTGTGTACTGTGCATTACCACTTTGCGCTTCTGGGTGACCACCTCAGCTGCCAAGTGAAGTGAGTGCGCTCAGCCGCCACCGCTGGCCAATGCACACATACCGACAAACTGGCTGCAGCGGGGGGTGCAAGGGTGTCAGGCGCCTACGGCACGCCGGTGTTGACTGACCAGACGCATCCTCCCTTCCTCTGCCATTCACACGCGCACGCACACATACACGCGCATCACGCAACCCGCGTACTTTGTGCGCAGGAGCCGGCGCATGCTGCTGTTCAAGACCATAGAGGTGGCGGGCGTCAAGTACGACGACCTTGAGGCCCTAGTCTACCTGCACGACGGCGCCGGCCTGCAGGACTACGCGGTGGCGTGCGGCGCAGTGGCGCTGCCGGCACAGCACACCAACTACTCCATCAGCGTCACCAGCGCCGCCGCCTTCCTGCCGGACGAGTGCGGGGCTAACGGCTTCAACGTCAGCGCCGCCAGCATGGTGCCGTTCAGCCCCGCGGCGCTGACGCGCGGGCGCTGCTTGCGCTGCCCCGTGCTGGTGCCGGGCGTGCCCTACACGGCGCTGATAGGGGGCGACGCGGGCCGCAAGACGCCCATCAAGCAGGTCAGCTTCACGCTGCCCACCAGCTGAGCCTCAAGCTGAGGCTGATATGTGCATTGCTCCAGGGGAACCCCACAGCAAAGCTGCAATGCGCAACGTAGACGACGGCGTGCGAACTCCTATCTAATTCATTCAGGCTTTAGGCAGATGCTTTGGGATTGTCCGTCTGTTTCATTCAACCTCCATGTTCACATGCAAGCTTGACACTGTATGGTATGAGCACACCGCTGAAGCCGCTTGTACTGCCAGCATGTGGCGTGCCGTGAGGTGCCAGGCGTGGCTCAGCTGTCACGAGTCCTGCTCCCGCGCAAGTACCTGCTGACCTGCCTGAACATATTGTGAGCGATTCTTACCAGTACACCGCCTGATGCAAGGTCTCAGTGCCACATCTTGCCGTGCACCCAATCAAAGCGCACTGATGAGCATGCAGCCATTCATCGCATCCATTTTGGTACAGCAAAGGTTGAGGCGCCTCTGAATGTCAGAGGCACTTCAAGTGATAGACAACAGCAAGCAGACCTGTGAGTGCCCCGTCATGGAAATGCCACACAAAAGACCTTCCTGTCATTGCAACAATTTTTATCTGGATTGCTGCGCACCTGCGTTGACCATCCTGCATCACATTCCATTGTCACCTGTTGCACTGCTGGCGCACGGTAGCATGTGTAGGGTGTGCCGTGCCCAACACCCTCTGCCCGCATCCTCCGCCCCTGACCCACATCACCAGTCCAGCACACAGCATCACTGCGTGCCTGGCGCTCCAAGGGTCCCGACCTGTAATGCCCCCAGCATACCCACTTGGCCGTGTTGAATGCGCACTGCGTGCGTGGACAGATGACAGACTAGCGCTGACCGATAAGTCATGACGAGCTTCATGCCCCGTGCATGGGAGAATGCAGTCTGCATGCCAACATGCACATGGGTAGAGCAGCATGCTTGGCACACGGGCAGGCAGGCAGGAGGGGCTGAGATTGAGGAAGGCAGGGACTCAGGGACACATTGACCCATCAGGTCGAGGGCGGCGTAATAGCAGTAGCTAGCTGGGACCAGGACTGATCCATGGCAGGGCCAGCTGCTAGGAGGCCGTTTCTGTAGGGGTGCTAAGCCCTCCCTTAGCGTCGGTGCTATGGTGGGAAGGGTGTTACACATGGGTGCCGGCATGGTTGAGGGCTTGAGGCGTAGTGTGTTGACAGCGGCGTGCATGTGAGGCACTGCTCAGCGTTGGCCAGCGCGTCAGGGAGCGGTCTCAGACAGTCTACACCTTCACCGACAGCCAGGCTGCTGCTGTTAGCATGATCATATGCGAGGGCTCACAAAGAAGCGGCCCTGCTGCCTGGTGCTTCACGCACGCACGCACACACGCAGCCTCCACCGCTGAACGCACAGCCCTGCACGGCGCGGCGCTGCACCCAGCCGCCCGGCCAGCGCAGATATGAGTGAGCCCCGGCCTCACGCCTCATGCCGCCCCCTCACTCCCCCTCCTCGCCCTCACTCCCCCTCCTCCTCAAACAGCACCTGGTCCAGCGTGCCTAGCAGCTCAGGCTTGGAGCTCATCAGCAGGCGCCGCACCGTGTCTATCGCGTCCAGGTGCGCCCCCACGCCACCGTCATCACCTTGCCGCCCACTGCCGCCCATTGCTGCGCTTGCACTGCCTGGTGGAGGCGCGCTGGGGTGCGGCGGTTGTGATGAAGGGGATGACGAGGCTGGTAGCGGGGGGTGTGTGGGCGCAGCAGGGCCTGAGGCCACGCTCGCCGCACGCCGCAGCATGGCGCGAACGCCTGAGGCTAGCGGGAAGGTGATGGGCGCCATCACACCATCCAGGCCGGACCCCTCATCAGCATCCACCTGATGCTGCTGCTGCTGCAGTGCCTGATGAGCAGCACCGGCGTCCATGTGCGAGGCAGCACTTGATGTACCGGGGCGTCGCTGTGTGGGTCCTGCAGGGGGAGCGCCAGCTGCGCTTGGCGCCGCCGCACCCACATACCCCGCTGCAGCCAGCATGGCTAGCGCACCGTCCCCAACGCCGCCCGCCACTGCCGCGCCGCCCGGCGTACGTGGCCGGCCAGCACTGCTGCCAGGCCGCCCCACGCTGGGCAGCGGCAGGTGCGCTCTGTCAGCACCGCCGCGTGACCCCGGGCGCTGCTGCGACGACGAAGACCCGGGCCGGTAGGCGCTGCTGCTGCTGCTGAGCGGCCGCATCGGTCCGCCGCCGCCGCCGCTGCTGCCGCTGCCTGGCCGCGAGGTGCCTGCTGCTGGTGGGCCACCACCTGCATCCGCCGTGCCTCCTCGTGAGAGCGGCCTGCCCGCATGCAGCTCCGAGATGCCCTGCTGCACCAGACTCAGGCTGCGGTACACCACCGCCGCTGCGCAGGGCGGCAGCTCGCCCAGCTCCTCCACTGACCCCGCAGCGCCGTGCAGCAGCGAGCTGCCGGCCGGGGACAGCGCCCGGGGTGCTGCTGGGGACAGCTGAGGGGAGGCCGGCGGCGCCAGCTGCGGGTTGACGCCCTCGCCATGGTGGTCAGGCTGGTGGCGGCGGCCAGCAGCCCCAGCGGCACCGCGCCCATTTGGGTCACCCTCCCCCTCGCCCTCCCCCTCGTCAAGGTCCTCCTCGTATGACACCTGCAGGTCAGCGGCCGAGTTGCGCAGCACCCGCTCTGATGAGGGGGACAGGGCGGGCTGCCCCGGGGCGCTGGCGGCCTGCTGCTGCTGTTGCTGGCTGCTACGCCGTGTGCGGGAGGGTTCACTGGTGGTGGAGTGGTGGGCGGCGTGCGTGGCGGTGTTGGTGCGGTCAGCGGCGGCAGGAGGACCTGGCAGCTCGTTGACGCAAGCGCCGTTCATGCTGGGGTCCTCCAGGCTCAGGATTTGGACGCTCAGGCGGGTTTTGCTGCCTGCGGCAGCTGACGCGTGAGTAGTGGGGGAGGGCTGATGCTGCGGGTGTGTGCCAGCAGCGGTGCCTGACATAGCTGAGGACGGGCGGGCGGATGCCGAGCCTGGCTGTGGCATCCTTGTCGCGCTCAGCTGCTGCAGCAGGGCGTGGGGTCCCTGCTGAGAGGCCGCCACGAGCGGTGCTGGCAACGGATTCCCTGACACGTCGATGTGGGTCAAGCGTTGAAGCCCGCAAAGGCCCACGTCCAAGCTAGTAAGGTGGTTGTACTGCAGCTGCAGCTCGCATAGACTGTGCAGGCCTGAAAAGCTGGCTGGGAGCGTGCTCAATGCGTTATCATGCAGCAGCAAGCGCGTGAGCTGCGCAAGAGTGCCGATCTGCGAGGCAGCGCAAACAACAGCCTGAGCTCCATGCACTCAATTAATTAGCGATGTTTGGTTCTGGACCCACAGGAAGGCACGTGACACATGTGCGAGGCCTGGCGCTCTGGCGCCCTGTGCCAACGGTCAACCGAGCATGTGTGCATGGTGGCCTTTGTGCTTACCTCCGACGCAACACGCTGTATTTGGTTGTAGCCCGCAGTGAGCTCTTCCAAGCGTGTGAGAGCTGATAAGTGGGCAGGGAGCTCAGTGAGGCGATTAAAGTCCACATTCAAGATGCGTAGCGTCTGCACAAGCGAGTCAGCACATGTTGCGTCATGCCAGCGCCAAACCAGGTAGGGAGGCAAGAAGGAAGCCATTCCAGCTTAAAACACCACTTACCCCTAAGCATGTTATTGCAGATGGAAGCTGGTCGATGCAGTTTGCAGACAAGTTCAGCACTTGCAGCCCGCCAAGCACTAGCACACTGGCGGGAAACTCTTGCAGTTGTCTGCAAGCAGAACAGCGAGTGTAGGAGCTGCGCTATTTCAAATATCGTTTTCCTGGAAGACCATTTGTGTCATACTAAGCAGGACGCACCTGCCAGACAAGTCCAGCTCGCCAGTGCTGAGTGCTGCGGCTTCCCAAGCGCCATCGCTCATGCCGCCCTCCCTATTAGGCAGAGCTCATTAGAAGCCCTCCTTATTGCCGAGACCACTTTGCATCTCCTGCTGTAAGGAGTGATGCTGTTGGCAGTGACGTTCAAACCGGCTTGAAGGTCCGCAAGGTGCGGACAGTTGTTCCGGGGTTGATATACAAGCGGCGGTCCCAAAACCAGCATAACCGGCTTCAACCCTCCCAGTGTGGTTGCATCCTGCAAGTTGTGTCCATTCAGTGCAACTGCATCCGTACTTGAACACAATTCAACGATCCACGCAAGGACAGTCCTGTACTCCTGTGCATTCAGGCGCGCGTCATGGGTGCAGGCAAGCTCATCCCACATCGGAATGTCAAGGCCGGTAGCAGTGCATCAACGGCGACGCTGCCAACCCCCTCTCCCCTCGCGCTGCCATTCCGTTGCCACGTGCACACTCAGTGCTAGCTGGCGTTCCCTGTACGGATATGGATCAGGCAGGTGCGTGTGTGCAGGAATGCGAACACTCAAGTGCTCGCAACCGCATCGCCACAGGGAGGCGTATACGGTAGTGACGTAGTTACAGCGAGGGTGTGCCTACGCGAATCCGCTGGGTGCGTTGGAATGCACACCCATTCGTGCACCCACATGCGCACACGTACAGGCATGCAACGGTGCACTGCGGTGCTGCTGACAAAGGCTGGCAAGGTAATGCGGTAACAGCGCCGTACTCAGGCATTTAGAATACATATATGACGCATGAGGGCGATGTACATGATTCAGGCGGGTGCACATGGTCAGCGCTGCAAACTGCTATGCGGCAGGGCAGGGCAGGGCCGTCTCTGCGCAGTGGCCAGCGGATTGTGAGCGAGGGAGGGCGCCAGCGCCTCAAAGATGCCCGATTGATTGTGCATGAGCTGGGCTCCCACGCAGGCCGTCCGTGCATGCATCAGAGGTATGCGGCCTAGCACATAGGGCTAGCAGGCTGACATATGGGCTGACATGATGCTGATGGTACGCTGAAGGCGCAGGGCAGCCGTAGGCAATGCATGTATCAATGTATGAGAAGCAATGCAGGGGCTGAGTGGCTCCATTGCGGATGTGTTTCAGCAGCGCGAGTGAGTACGCGTAGTGGTGGCCAAGGCTGCATGGAAAGCGCAACATAGCCTCAAAAGCCTCAGGTGCAGCGCTAGCACTAACTGCAGTAGCATATTATCGCACACACAGGTGCGTGGTATTGGATTGGGTTTCATAAATGAATGTCACAGAGCAAAAGTGGGCTCACACACGACGTCTTGCAAGCGCTGCGGCAGCTTGCTGTGTTGCGGGGCTGGCAACGCGCCCGCCGCCGCCACCCGCTGCGGCCTGCTGGGTGGCGCGAGCAGGCAGGGGCGCCGCAGCCTCCTCCTCACCGTAATCGCTGCCGTCATAGTCGCCGCCGCCATCATCGCCTGCGCACAATTGATGGAAACAGCAAGGTTTGTGCCTTGCAAGTGCATATGGATAAGAGATTATATGTATAAAAATAAACAGAGATAGAGTACCCAAGTGTGAGGCGAGACGGCAGCCGCAGAGCTCTGTGCACGCCTGTGTCAGCGCTATACACATGTGGGGGGCTCACCGTCGCCGCCTTGGTAGTCATCAGGGCCGAGCGGAGCAACGCCCGCGCCGCTGCCGTGTTGGCCTGGCGCCTGTGGCTGCTGCTGCTGCCGCTGCGGGATGCGCGGCAGCAGCCCTGCCCCGCTGCCGCTGCCCCCACTGCCCGCCAGCAGCTGCGCCTGCTGCGCCTGCAGGGCGGCATTGGCGGCGGAGGCACGCGGGGAGGCGCTGGCGGGGCTGCCGCTGCCGCCCGACCCGCGCCCGGCCAGTACCCCGCCGCCGGTAGGCGTGCCCGGCCCCCTGGCTGAGCGCTCAGAGCCTGCGCTGCCGCCCCTCCTGTGGCCCCCAGCCCCTCCTAATCCCCCTCCTCCCCCGGGCGCTGACGGCGCATGGCCCGGATGATGTTGGGGTGCTGCGCCCGCCAGAGGGCTGCCGCGCCGCCCTGGCTGCTGCTGCTGCTGCTGCTGCATGAACTGCGAGGGGTGTGAGGATTGGAGCCCCCCGGGCTGCCACATCTGGCTGTAATCCCCGAG